>CM038219.1:79504144-80104144 GCA_021442155.1 Cymbidium sinense | reverse complement strand
AATCGGAAAGATCTCCAGCGTGTGATCTTGAGATTGCAGTGCATCTAGCGGACCTATCTCGATTCATCATTTGAAGCTTTTCTGCGGACGAGTTCACATGAGCATAATTTCTGAAAAATCTCCGGTGGTGGCACCATACCTGCTCATGAGAACTCTTGATTAAGCATGCTTGAAGCGATCTTATGATGGGTGACCTCTTGAAGTCATTGTGTTGAACCATTATTTTATTTTATTTCCTTTTATTTTTATTTTATTTTATTGGCCGAGAACTCGATTGAAAATATCATCGATGGGATGCTCATGAAAAACACGAGTGTGGTCCCCGCAGCGGTTGATCTCATGTGGTACGAAAATCACCATAACTTCCGCGGTCGTCGATTAGATTTATTATGACCCAATCGGAAAGATCTCGCGGCGCCGCGGCGCGATGAGTATGAGCATCTAGCGAGACTGTATCTCGATTTGGCTATTTGAATCTATCGTAACATGGGGGTTTGGGGCAATTTGGGCAAATCTATGAGTGGCACCAGACCGGATCTATGAGAACTCTTGATTAAGCGTGCTTGAGAAACGATCTTATGATAGGTGATCTCTTAGGAAGTTGTCGTGTTGAACCATTTATTGATGCTGCCCATTTTATTTCCTTTTATTTTTATTTTATTTTATCATTGACGTCATAGAACTCAGTGATATTCTCCGAAAATATCGTAGATGAGATGTCTTGGATTGCAAAACACGAGCCGTGGGGCCCATGTGACTAATCCGTGCGTCTCGTGTGAGGACGCACGAAAATAGCCATAACTTCACACACGTTCGTCCGATTCGCCATTTTGTCCCCAATTCAGAAATGTCTCCATGTGGTGCACGATGTGCAAATGAGATGCAAGCGCATCCAGCGGGACCCGTATCTCTTATTTCGGCTAGTTCGAAGCCTTACTACGTCACAGACGGGTTCCTCATGAGCACAATTTGTGGAAAATCTCGGCGGACGCGGCCGCTCCGATGAGAACTATTGATTAAGCGGGCTTGGCGAGATTACTTATGATGGGTGACCTCCTAGGAAGTTGTGGTGTTGAATCATCTGTTGATGCCACCTAGTTTATTTTCTTTTATTTTTATTTTATTTTACCATTAATGTCGGAGAACTCGGCAAATGACTCGAAACGTCATCATGGATGATCGGTAAACACTGGCCATGGACCATGAGGATCCGTGCATCTCGTGTGGAGCCACGAAAATCATATAATTTTGCATGATCGTCGATTCATTATTATAATCAGGAAAGATCTCCGCGAGCGCGAAGATGTGCCAAAGGCGCATCTAGAGGGACCCGTATCTCCAATTTTTGCTATTTCGAAGCCTTACCATGGCATGGCGGGTTCCATAACAATTTCGTAAATCTCCAGCGGTGGAACCGCACAGACAGATCACATGAGAACTCTTGATTAAGCGTGCTTGGCGAGCGATCTTATGATGAGTGACCTCTTGGAAAGTGATCGTGTTGAACCATATGTTGATGCCTCCTATTTTATTTTTATTTTATTTTACCGTTGATGCCGGAGAACTCGGTGATCGACTCAGCGTTGATAGATGACTCTTGAAAAACGATTGTGCGTGGTTGATCCATCGTCTCTAGAGGCACGAAAAAACCATAACTTCACATGATCGTCGATTCGCCATTATGACCCCAATCTGAGCGATCTCGCATGACACGATGTCTAAAAGCATCTAGCGACAGTATCTCCGTCTATTTTGAAGTCTTGGCGGCGGGTTCGCGAGCATAATTTGCGGAAAATCTCCGGACCGCACCGCGATCCCATGAAAACTCATCAGTTAAGTGTGCTTGGGCAAAATGCGAAGATGTGCCAAAGGCGCATCTAGCGGGACCCGTATATCCGATTTTGGCTATTTTGAAGCCTTCAGTATGAGCGAGTTTCGCACAATTTCGGTAAATCTCCAGTGTCACTGAGATCATCACATGAGAACTCTTGATTAAGCGTGCTTGGGCGAAAAGATCTTATGATGGGTGACCTCGAAAGTCATGTTGAACCATATGTTGATGCATTTTTTTATTTTATTTTATTTTATTTTATTTTCGTTGGCCGGATAACTTCGGTGATGACTCGAAAATGTTATTATGATGACCCTTGAAAAATATTCATTGGGGCCCCACGGTTGATCAGCGTCTCATGCGGAGGCATCGAAAAACCATAACTTTTGCGATCCGATTCGCCATTATGACCCAATCTTCTCAGCGTGCGCACCTGAATGTCGGCGCGCTAGCGGGACCGTATCTCCGATTTTGCTATTTGAAGCCTTACCGTGCGCAGGCAGTTCAAATAATTTGAAATCTCGGCCGAGTGCCACCGCACCAGGATACCAGATCACATGAGAACTCTTCAATTAATCGTGCTTGTGCGAGAGTAGTACTATGATGGGTGACCTCTTGGAAAGTCATCGTGTTGAACCATATGTTGATGCCGCCAATTTTATTTTATTTTATTTTTATTTTATTTACATGGAGAATTCGGTGACTCAGCGTTGTTGATGGGGCCATTGAAAAATATGACGTGGGACGTGGTTGATCGTCTCGTGCGGAGCGCCGAAAAAATCATAACTTTGCGCATGATCATCTGATTCGTCATTATGAACCCAATCTAGAACAATCTCTGCATGGCGCGACCAGATGTCTAAAAGCATCTAGCGGACCGTATCTCTTCTTTGAAGCCTTCTGCGCAGACGGGTTGTGATAATTTGGAAAATCTCCGGTGAGCGCACGACAGATCCCATGAAAACTCTTGATTAAGCGTGCGGGCTAGATGTGCCAAAGCGCGCCTGGACTGTATCTCGATTTTGGCTATTTGAAACCTTACATGGCATGAAGCGAGTTTAAGCAATTTCAGAAATCTCGTGCCAGCACCGGGACACTAGATCACATGAATTGATTAAGCGTGTTTGGGTGAGAGGCAGTACTATGATGGGTGACCTCTTGGAAAGTCATCGTGTTGAACCATATGTTGATGCCGCATATTTTATTTTATTTTATTTTATTTTATTTTACCATTGACGTCAGAGAACTAGGTGATCGACTCTAAAAATGTTGTTGATGAGATGACTCGGATTGAAAAATATGAGCTGTGGGGCCCACGTGGTTGATCCGCGCGTCTCGTGCGGAGGCCGCACAAAAAAAGCATAACTTTGCGCATGATCGTCCGATTCACCATTATGACCCCAATCTAGAACGATCTCCGCATGACACACGACACACAAATGTGCCAAAGCGCGCGGCGGGGCCATATCTCCGATTTTGGCTATTTGAAGCCTTACGCAGGTAGCACGAGTTCATGAAATATTTCGAAATCTCTGAGTGCCACCACACGGACACGATCACGCGAGAACTCTTGATTAAGCGTGCTTGAAGCGATCTTATGATGGGTGACCTTTTGAACCATCTTGATGCACCATTTATTTTCTTTTATATTTATTTTATTTTGTTGACCGATAACTTCGATCGACTCGAAAACATCATCGATGGGATGCTTGGATGAAAAAACACGAGCTATGAGGCCACACGGTTGATCCGCGACTTATGGATGCCTACGAAAATCACCATAACTTGCACGATCGTCATTATGACCCCAATCGAAAGATCTTGAGTGCATGGCGCGGATTCTACCTGCGCATCTGGCGATATATCTCGATTTGATTATTTTGAAGCTTTCTATACGGCGGGTTCCGGATGAGCACAATTTGTGTCAAATCTCTAATGGGCACACGCAATCTCATGAGAACTCTTGATTAAGCGTGCTTGGAAGATGATGATGGTGACCTCACGGAAGTCATCGTGTTGAACCATCTGTGATGTCATATTTTATTTATTTTATTTTATTTTATCTTGAGAACTTCGGTGGACTCAAAATATTGTCGATGGGATGCCTTGGACTGAAAAACATGAGTTGTGGGGCCCACACAACTGATCTGCACGTCGCGTGCGGTGGCCGCACAAAAATTGCCATAGCTTCACGCACGATCGTACGATTCACCATTATGATCCCAATTCGGAAAGATCTCCGCGGGGCTCACGAGGCAAAGATATGTCGCAGGCGCATCTGGCGGGACCCGTATCTCCGATTTGGTAGATCACTACGCCGCTTCCGATGAGCATAATTTCAAATCTCTACCGGCGGCACCGATCACATGAGAACTTCTTAAGTGTGCTTGGCGAAGCGATCTTATGATGGGTGACCTCTAGAAGTCATCGTTAAATCATGGATCGACCATTTTATTTCCTTTTATTTTATTTTATTTTACCGTTGACACAGGAGAACTTCGGCGATCAACTCATCGATGGGATGCCTCGGATAAAAACGAGTCATGGGGCCCACGGATCGTCCATCTCGTGTGGCGGCCGAAATCGCCATAACCGGCGCGATCGATTCGCCATTATGACCAATTGGAAAGATCTCTGGTCGCATACGGCGCGAGATGCCAAAGGCCCTTCGGCGGGACCGTATCTCCGATTTGGCTATGTGAAGACTTCTGCGGCGGAGTTTGCATGAGCACAATTTGCGGAAATCTCGATGAGCGGCACACCAAATCACATGAGAACTCTTTAGTTAAGCGTGCTTGGGTGAGAGTAGTACTATGATGGGTGACCTTCTCAGAAGTCGTCATGTTGAACCATCTGGTAATCGCTTTTAATTTTGTTTTATTTTACTATTATTGGAGAACGGTGATCGACTTAGCGTCGTCGATGGGTTGCCTCAGAAAATGGGCCGCACACATCTCGTGTGGAGCGCGAAATCGCCATAACGTACCGATCGTTGATTCGCCATTTGACCCCAATCAAAAGATCTTATCGGCGGACGGCGCCTGTACCGAGTGTATGGCGGGACCGTATCTCTATTTGGTATGTGAGCACCTTGACGCGCTGGGTTCCACATGAGCACAATTTGTGATAAATCTCCAACGGACACGAGCAGTACTATGATGGGTGACCTATTGGGAAGTCATCGTATTGAACCATTTATTGATGCCATTTTATTTCCTTTTATTTTTATTTGATTTTATCGTTGACTCTGGAGAACTCGGTGATCAACTCTGAAAAAGTCATCGATGAGATGTCTCAGACTGAAAACACTAGTCGTGGGGCCCACGCAGTTGATCCGCGCATTCCATGTGGAGCATCGATAAATTCACACGATCGTCCGATTCGCCATTATGACCCCAATCGAAAGATCTTAGACCGCGTGATGAGTAAGTCTTCGGAGGGACTCATTATCTCGTTCATACTTGAAGCCTTACGACAACGGGTTGGAGATGAGCACAATTTAAAAAATCTCCGCCCGCACCGGCACGAGATCCATGAGAAATTTTTTTGCTTGGCGGCGATCTTATGATGGGTGACCTCCTAAGAAGTCGTTGTGTTGAGCCATCTGTTGATGCTACCCATTTCCTTTTTATTTTAATTTTTTTTATCGTTGACGCCGGAGAACTCGATAATTGACTCCGAAAATGTCGTCGATGGATGCCTCGGACTGAAAAACATGAGCCGTGGGGACCATGCGGCTGATCCGCGCATCTCGTGTGGAGGCCGCATGAAAATTGCCATAACTTCATGCACGGTCATCTGATTCACCACTATGACCTCAATCCTGAAAGATCTCCGCAGGGGGCACGATGCACAAATGTGCCAAAGGTGCATCTAGCGAGTCCCGTATCTCCGATTTAGGCTATTTCAAAGCCTTACGCGACGCGGTTCCGCAGCATAATTTGCGACAAATCTAGGCGACCGGCTCCGGCACCGGATCACATGAGAACTCTTTGAGTCTTGGCGAGCGATCTTATGATGGTGACCTCCTAGGAAGTCATCGTGTTAAATCATTTATTGATGCCGCCCATTTTATTTCCTTTTATTTTTATTTTATTTTACTGCTGACACCGGAGAACTCGACGATCAACTCAAAAACCATCATCGATGGGATGCTCTGGATAGAAAAACACGAGCCGTGGGGACGTGGTGATCTGCATCGTGTGTGCATGATCGCCACAACGCATGGTCGTCGATTTGCCATTATGATCCCAATCGGAAAGATCTCCGTGCACGCGATGCTTAGATGTGCCAAATCACGCCGGCGGGTATCTCAATTTTGGCTATGTCGAAGCCTTACCGTGGCATGTACGGGTTCCGCATGAGCATAATTTGCAGCAAATCTCCAGTGAATGCGATCGCACCAGTACACCAGATCACATGAGAACTCTTAAGCGTGCTTGGGAGAGAACAGTATTATGATGGGAGACCTCCTGGAAGTCGTCGTGTTGAACCATCTTGATCCTATTTATTTATTTATTTTTATTTTATTTTATTTTGACGGGCCTTCGGTGATCGACTCAAAATGTCATAGATGGGATGTCTCGGTTGAAAAAAACATGGCCGTGGCACCGATCCGTGCGTCTTGTGGAGAATCACCTTAACCCGCGTCATCGATTCACCATTATGATCCCAATCCGGAAAGATCTCCGTGGGGCACAAGACGCGTAGATGTGTCACAGGCGCAACTGCGGGGACCCTATCTCTGATTTCGGCTAATTTAAAGCCTTAACGCGGCACGAAAGAGCTCCGCCTGATCATAATTTGCCAAATCTCCAAGCGGGCACCACGCAGATCTTATGAGAACTCTTGATTAAACATACTTGGCGAGCGATATTATGATGGGTGACTCTGAAGTCATTGTGTTGAACCATTTGTTGATGCCGCCCATTTTAATTTCTTTTATTTTAATTTTGTTTTATTATTGAAGCCTGAGAACTCGGCGATCCACTCCAAAAACGTCATAGATGGGATGCCTCGGGGAAAAACATGGTAGTTGGTCCCACGATCGGCGCATCTTGTCGCGGAGGTGAAAATAGCCATAACTTCACGCACGTCGTCATCGTCTTATGACCATCGGAAAGATCTCGTGGCGCCACGGTGTGTAGATGCCAAAGCGCATCTGGGACCGTATCTCCGATTTGTTATTTTGAAGCCTTCGCGACCAAGCGGGTTCCATGAAATTTGCAAATTTAGCGATCGCGACACACAAGATCCCATGTGAACTCTTCAGCTAAGCGTGCTTGGGGGAGAGCAGTGATGGGTGACCTCCTGGAGTCACTGAGTTGAACCATCTGTTGATGCCACATATTTTATTTCCTTTAATTTTTATTTTAATTTACCATTGACATCGGAGAACTCGGCGATCAACTCCGAAAATGTCATCCATGGGATGCCTTAGATTGCAAAACACGAGCCGTGGGGCCCACGCATCTTGTGTGGAGGCCGCACGAAAATTGCCATAACTTCACGCACGATCGTCCGATTTGCCATTATGAACCCAATTCAGAAATTTCTCCATGAGTATAACTTCGTAGATGAGTCGTGAAGGCATCCGTGAGACTATATCTCGATTTGCTTTTTGAAGCTTTCGCGGACGATGTTTGAGCATAATTTGCGGTAAATCTCCACGCCGTGCGATCCCGAGAACTCTTAAGCTTGGGCGAGAGTAGTACTATGATAGGTGACCTCTTGGGAAGTCATCGTGTTGAACCATCTGTTGATATTGCCCATTTTATTTCCTTTTAATTTTATTTTATTTTACCGTTGATGCCGGAGCACTCGGTGATGGACTCCGAAAAAGTCATTGATGGGATGCCTCGGACTGAAAAACATGAGCCGTGGGCCCTGGTGATCATCTCATCGTGGAGAGCCTTCGCCACTTCGCCGATCATCCGATTCTCCATTATGATATCAATCCGTAGATGTTCAACAAGTGCATCTGGAGGGACCCGTATCTCTGATTTCGGCCATTTTGAAGCCTTACCGCGATGGTTACGCGAGCACAATTTGCGACAAATCTTGCGGATCACCTCACCATAACAAATCTCGTGAGAACTCTTGATTAGAGTGCTTGGTGAAGCGATTGTGATGGGTGACCTGGAAGTCATGTTAAACCATCTGATCGCCTATTTTATTTCCTTTTATTTTTATTTTATTTCGATACGGCGAGAACTTCGCGTCGACTAAAATGTCATTGATGGGATGCCTCATACTGAAAAACAAGAACCGTGAGACCCACGCGGTTGATCTGTGCATCTCTTACGAAGGTCGCCGCGAAATAGCCTTCCGCGCGATCGTCGATTCCATTATGACCCCAATCGGAAAGATCTCTGAGGGTGCACGCGGTGAGGCGCGTCTGCGGGACCCGCATCTCGATTTTTATTTGATGCCTTAGCGACATGGGCCGGGTTCAGATGAGCAATTTGTTGTAATTTCCGGTGCGCGGCGCTCGGCCTGCGGATCGAGAACTCTTCGGTTAAACGTGCTTGGGTGATAGCAGTATTATGATGGGTGGCCTCCTGGGAAGTCGTCTTGTTGAAGCATCTATTAATGCCTCCCATTTTATTTCCTTTTATTTTTATTTTATTTTATCGTTGACATCGCAGAAATTGGTGATCGACTCTGAAAACATCATCGATGGGCCTTGCACTGAAAAATAAGAGTCCTGGGGCATACGCGGTTGATCCGCGCGTCTCGTGCGGAGGCCGCACAGAAATCGCCATAACTTCACGTGCGATCGTTCGATTCGCCATTATGATCCCAATTCAGAAATATCTCTGCGGGATGCATGATGCGTAGATGTGCCGCAGGCGCATCTAGCTGGACTTGTATCTCTGGTTTCGGCTAGTTGAAGCCTTACGAGCGTCAGGTTCGCATGAGCACAATTTGCAAATCTCCAAGCGCGCACCGCGCACCATCACATGAGAACTCTTCAGTTAAGCGTGCTTGGATGAGAGCAGCACAATAATGGGTGACCTCTTGGGAAGTCATCTCGTTGAACCATCTCTTGATACCGCCTATTTTATTTTCTTTTATTTTCATTTTATTTTGGCCGAAAATCGGTGATCGACTCAAACGTCGTCGATGGGATGAACTGAAAAACACGATCGGAGAGCGGCGATCCGCATGTCTCGTCGCGCAAAAAATTGTCATAACCGAGCGATTGTCCGATTATGATCATAATTTGGAAAGATCTCTGCGGAGTGCACGATGCATAGATGTGCTGCAGGCGCATCTAGCGGGACCCTTCTCTCTGGTTTCGGCTAGTTCGAAGCCTTACTGCGGCTGCGGTGGGTTCTCTTGAGCGCATTTGCAAATCTCTAGCGGGCGATCGTAGCACACATCCCATGATAATTCTTGATTGGCGTGCTTGGCAAGCGATGATGGATGACCTCGAAGTCATCGTTGAACCATATTGATTCGCCCTTTATTTTCTTTTATTTTCATTTTATTTTCTTGGCGCCTTGAATTTGGTGATCATCGATGGTCGTCGATGTGAAAAATATGAGTCATGGGGCCCACGCGGCTGATCTAGTCGTCTCATGCGGAGGCCGCACGGAAATTGCCAATACTTTGCGTATGATCATCCGATTCGCCATTATGATCCCAATCTGGAAAGATCTCTGCGGGGTGCCGCGATACAGATGTGCAAAGCGCGCGGAATCGTATCTCGATTTAGATTTAGTCTTACCACCAGGCGGGTTTTGCAGCACATTTCGGTGAATCTCGGTGGTTTGATCAGACTCTTTAGTTAAGCGTGTTTGAAGCGATCTTATGATGGGTGACCACCAGGAAAGTTGTCGCGTTGAACCATCTGTTGATGCCACTCATTTTATTTTCTTTTATTTTTATTTTATTTTTTCATTGACGCCAAAAAACTTGATGATCGACTCCGAAAACGTCGTCGATGGGATGTTCGGGCGAAAAATAATGTCCACGTTCGATCCAGCGTCGCGTGTGGGAACACGAAAATCACCATAATTTCGCACCGATGATTGCATTATAAGACTTAATCGGAAAGATCTCAGGGAACGATCGTAGATGTGCCAAAACATCTGGCGGGACATACCTCGATTTTGGTTATTTTGAAGCGCCTTACCGGCATACTGTTCGCGGCACAATTTGCGGAAATTGTTAGCGGCGCCATGACAACACCGAGATCACATGAGAACTCTTGTTATGTGCTTGGCGAAGCGATCTTATGATGGGTGACCTCAGGAAGTCATCGCGTTGAACTATCTGATGCCCATTTTATTTATTTTATTTTATTTTTAACGTTGGCGAGAACTTCGGCGATCAACTCGCTGTCGTCGAAGGGATGCCTCAGACTGAAAAACTCGAGCCGTGGTGCCCACGGGCTAATCCGCACGTCTCGTGCGGAAGCCGCACAAAAATCGCCATAACTTCACGCACGATCGTCGATTATGACCCCAATCAAAGATCTCGGGGACGACCGCGTAGAAGTGCAAAGCATCTGGCGGGACCATTATCTCCGTTCAGCTGAATCCTTATCAACACGCGAGTTCGGGCACAATTGTGGTAAATCTCAGTGGGCGTGGCGCGACTAGATCTCTTGAGAACTCTTCAGTTAAGCATGCTTGGGAGCAATCTTATGATGGGTGACCTTTTGAGTCGTGAACCATCATTGATGCCCATTTTATTTCTTTATTTTATTGGCGTAGAACTTCGGTGATCGACTGAACATGTCGATAGGCTGCATCGGACTAAAAAAAATGAGTCGTGGGGCCCACGCGACTGATCCATGCGTCTTGTTCGGAGCTCGCATGAAAATCGCCAATACTTCATGCACGATCGTCTGATTCTCCATTATGACCCCAATCCGGAAAGATCTCCGCATTATCGAGATGTCGGCGCATCTGGGACCGTATCTCGATTTTGGCTATTTGAAGCTTTACCATGACACAAGCGGGTTTTAGCACCGGCAATTTGCGGCAAATCTCAATGAATGTGCCACCCGCACACAATCACATGAGAACTCTTTAGTTAAGTGTGCGAGCGAGCGATCTTATGATGGGTGATCTCCGAAGTCGTCGTTGAACCATCTGTTGATGTCATTTAATTTTCTTTTATTTTATTTTTATTTTATAGTTGACCCCAAATAACTTTGATTGACTCGAAAATGTTGATGGGATGCCTCGGACTAAAACACGAGCCCGTGCTTCCTAATCGCGTCTCGCCGAGCCGCCATATAAACCGTGCGCGATCTTTGTTATGACCAATCGGAAAGATCTGCGGTGCACGATAGGCAAATAAGCTGCAGACGCATCTAGCGGTACACATCTGATTTCGGCTAGTTTGAAGCCTTACCATGGCACGGACGGGTTCCACATGAGCATAATTTGTGAAAAATTTCCAACGGGCGCAATTGCACCGGCACGGATCGACCACTCTTGATTAAGCATGCTTGGGCGAGTAGTATTATGATTGGGTGACCTCACGAAGTCGTGTTGAAGCATCTGTTGATGCCTCCCATTTTATTTTATTTTAACGTTGATGCCGGAGAACTCAGCGTTCGACTCCGAAAACATCATCAATAGGATACCTCGGATTGAAAAACACCAGTCATGGGGAGCGGTTGATCCGCTCGTCTCGTGGAGGGCCGAAAATCGCCATAACCGCGATTGTCGGTTACCATTATGACCCCTAATTGAATGATTTGGGGCATTAGATATCCATGCTCATCTAACGGGACCCGTATCTCCGATTTTGACTATTTTGAAGCCTTATGACACGAGTTGGGCTCAATTTGCGAAATCTCGGCCGAGGCCAGAAAACACTTGATTAAGCGTGCTTGGTGAGGGCTATGATGGGTGACCTCGTGGAAGTCGTCGTAATGATCCATCTATTGATGCCGCCCATTTTATTTCTCTTTATTTTATTTTATTTTACAGTTGACGCCAAAGAACTCGGCAATCGACTCCGAAACTGTCGTCAATGGGATGCCTCGGGATGAAAAACACGACCCATGTAGGCTAATCCACATCTCGTGAGGCCATCAAAATCTTCATACGATGTTTGATTTGCTATTATGACCCAATTCTAAAAGATCCATGGGTGCCGACGCGTGATGAGCCACGAGCACATCTGACACATATCTCGATTTGGTTTTGAGCCTTGGCATGGGTTCCATGGGCATAATTTTGTGACAAATGTCCAGCACCGCAACAGATTCCATGAGAACTCCTCAGTTAAGTGTGCTTGGACGAGAGCAGTACTATGATGGGTGATCTCTTGGGAAGTCGTCGCGTGAACCATCTGTTGATGTCGCCTATTTAATTTTTTTTTATTTTAATTTTATTTTATCGTTGACCCCAAATAACTCAGCGATCAACTCTGAAAATGTTGACGATGGGATGCCTCAGACTAAAAACGAGTCGTGGGGCTCACTCGACTGATCCATGCGTCTCGTGTGGAGGCCGCACAGAAATCGTCATAACTTTGTGCACAATCTTCCGATTTTCCATTATGACTGCAATCTGGAAAGATCTCCGCGGGGTGCACGATGCGCAAATAAGTCGTAGAGGCATCTAGCGGTACACGTATCTCTGATTTTGGCTAGTTTGAAGCCTTACCGTGGCATGGACGGGTTCTGTATGAGCACAATTTGCGAAAATTTTCCAGGAGCGACCAGGATCCGTGACAACTCTTTAGTTAAGCGTGCTTGGGTGAGAGTAGTATTATAATGAGTGACCTCCTGGGGAGTCGTCGTGTTGAAGCATCTGTTGATGCCGCTCATTTTATTTTATTTTAACGTTGATGCCAGAGAACTCAATGTTCGACTCCAAAAACATCATTAATGGGATACTTCGGACTAAAAAACACCAGTCCTGGGGCCCACGCGGTTGATCCATACGTCTCTTGCGGAGGCTGCATGAAAATCGCCATAACTTTGCACACGATCGTCCGGTTTACCATTATGACCCTAATCCGGAAAGATTTTAGCGGGGAACACGATGTGTAGATATCCCCGCATGCTCATCTAACGGGACTCGTATCTCGATTTATTTGAAGCCTTATCGCTAGCGTTTGGATGAGCTCGTAAATCTCCAGTGGTCGCGACCGCACCAGCACACCAGATCCAATGAGAACACTTCAGTTAAGCGTGCTTGGGCGAGAGTTGTACTATAATGGGTGACCTCATGGAAGTCGTCGTGTTGAACCATCTATTGATGCCGCCCATTTTATTTCTCTTTATTTTATTTTATTTTATAGTTGACACCAAAGAACTCGGCAATCAACTCCGAAATTGTCGTCAATGGGATGCCTCGGGCTAAAAAACACGACCCGTGGGGCCCATTAGGCTAATCCGCATCTCATGCTGAGGCCACACGAAAATCGCCATAACTTCATGCACGATGTTCGATTTGCCATTATGACCCAAATCTAAAAAGATCTCCATGGGGTGCACGACACGCAGATGAGCCACACGCACATTTAGCGTGACACGTATCTCTGATTTCGGTTAGTTCGAAGCCTTACCGCGGCACAGACGGGTTTCACATGAGCAATTCGACAAATGTCGGCGGTAGCACCGACATCCATGAGAACTCGTTAAGTGTGCTTGAAGCGATCTTATGATGGGTGACCTCCTGGAAGTCATCTTGTTGAACCATTTATTGATACCACTCATTTTATTTCCTTTTATTTTTATTTTATTTTACCATTGACGCCGGAGAACTCGGAGATCGACTCCGAAAATGTCATCGATAGGATGCCTTAGACTGAAAAACACGAGCCGTCGGGCCCACGCGGTTGATCCGCGAGTCTCGTGTGGAGGTTGCACGAAAATTGAAATAACTTTGCGCATGATCTTGGATTCACCATTATGATCCCAATCCGGAAAGATCTCGCGCGATGAGCGTATATGTGGTGCATATGGCGGACACATATCTCCGTTGGCCTCGAAACACTCGTAGCGTAGGTTCGCATGAGCACAATTTCGCAAGTCTCTGCTCGTGGCCGAGCACCATATCACATGAGAACTCTTGATTAAGCGTGCTTGGCAAGCGATCTTATGATGGGTGACATCCTGGGAAGTCATCGTGTTGAACTATCTGTTGATGCCACCCATTTTATTTCATTTTTTTATTTTATTTTATCATTGACGTCGGAGAACTTGACAATCAACTCCGAAAATGTCGTTGATGGGATGCCTTAGACTGAAAAATATGAGCCGTGGGGCCCACATTGTTGATTCGCGCATCTCGTGTGGAGGCCACACGAAAATTGCCATAAATTCACGCATGAACTCCCAATTCGCCAATATGACCCCAATCTGGAAAGATCTCCCCGGGGCCACGGCGATGTGCAGCCCATCTGGCGGGACCGTATCTCCGATTTGGCTATTTGGCTTACCATACGCGTGCAAGTTTAGCATGAGCATAATTTGTAGCGGCCAGCACCGGCCAGAGATCCATGAGAACTCTTCAGTTAAGTGAGCTTGGGCGTGTTGAACCATCCATTGATGCCGCCTATTTTTTTCCTTTTATTTCTATTTTATTTTATCCTTGAGGCTGGAGAACTCGGCTTCGAAAACGTCGGACTAAAAAACATGAGTTGTTGGGCCCACTCGACTGATCCGCCCATTTCGTGTGGAGGCCTCACGAAAATCGACATAACTTCACGCACAATCATCTGATTCGTCATTATGATCCCAATCTTGAAAGATCTCCAAGGTGCGCACGACGCGTAGATGACCCGCAGGCACATCTGAAGGGACACGTATCTTCGATACCGGCTAGTTTAAAGTCTTACCGAGGCACGGACAAGTTCCTCATGAGCACAATTTACTGAAAGTCTTCAGCGGGAGCGACAGCACAAGCACACCAGATGATATGAGAACTCTTCAGGTAAGCATGCTTGTGCGAGAGCAATACTATGATGGGTGATCTCTTAGGAAGTCATTGTGTTGAACCATCTGTTGATGCCACCTATTTTATTTTTTTTTTTTATTTTATTTTACCGTTGACGCCTGAGAACTCGATGATCGACTCCGAAAATATTATTGATGGGATGCCTCAAATTGAAATACACGAGCCGTGTGGCCCACGTGGCTGATTCACGTGTCTCGTTTGAAGACCACACGGAAATCACCATAAATTCACGCACGATCTTTCGATTCGCCAATATGACCCCAATCCGGAAAGATCTCCACGAGGCTCATGAATGCGGTGATGCGCTCATCGGTGGGACCGTATCTCCGATCTGTATTTGAAGCCTTATCCGGCATACGGGTTCGCATGAGCATAATTCAAATCTCCGGCACGCAGCACAGATCCATGAGAACAGTTTAGTTAAGTGAGCTTGGGCAAGAGCATACTATGATGGGTGACATCTTGGGAAGTCTTCATGTTGATCCATCTGTTGATGTTGTACATTTCATTTCCTTTTATTTGTATTTTATTTTAATGTTGACCCCGGAGAACTCGGCGATCGACTCCGAAAATGCCTTCGATGGGATGCCTCGGACTGAAAAACTCGAGTCACGGGGCCCACTAGGCTGATCCGCGTGTCTCATCTGGAGGCCGCACAAGAATTGCCATAACTTCGTGCACAATTGTTTGATTCACCAGTATGACACCAATCTAGAAAGATCTTCGCGGGCTATCGTGTGCAGCGTACATCTAGGACCCATTTCTCGATTTCATTTTGAAGCCTTCGTAGCGCAGGCAGTTCCGGATGAGCTCAATTTGTGGCAAATCTTCAGCGGGCCAACCGCACCACCACACCAGATCCCGTGAGAACTTTTCAGTAAAACGTGCTTGGGCGAGAGCAGTACTTTGATGGGTGACCTCCTGGAAATCGTTGTATTGAACGATCTGTTGATGCCGCCCATTTTATTTCCTTTTATTTTTATTTTATTTTATTTTATTTTATCGTTGACGTCATCGAACTCGGCGATCGACTCCAAAAATGTTGTTGATGGGATGCCTCGGATTGAATAACACGACACAAGGGGCCCATTCGGTTGATCTGCACATCTCGTGTGGAGGCTGAACAGAAATTGCCATAACTTTGCACACGATCGTCCGATTTGTCATTATGACCATAATCCGGAAAGATCTCGCTGGAGTGCACGACGAGCAAATGAGCCGTAGGCATATCTAGCGGGACCTATATATCCGATTTTGGCTATTACGAAGCCTTACCGCAACACGGACGGGTTCCGCAGGAGAACAATTTGTGGCAAATCTCGGCGAGGCGACCACCCGACAGATGCGAGATCTCTTGATTAAGCGTGCTTGAAGCGATCTGATGGGAGACCTATTGGGATGTCGTGTCGAACCATCTATTGATGCCACCCATTTTATTTATTTTTATTTTAATTTTATTTTACCGTTGACGCCGTATTACTCGATGGTTGACTCCAAAAATTTCGTAGATGGGATACCTCGGACTGAAAAAAAATGAGTCGTGGGGCCCATGTGGCTGATCCGCACGTGTCGTGTGGAGGCCACATGAAAATCACCATAACTTCACGCACAATCGTCTGATTTGCCATTATGACTCCAGTCTGGAAAGATCTCTGCGGGGCGCATGACACGCAGATGTGTCAAAGGCAAATCTGACGGGACCCATATCTTCGATTTCGGCTATTTCAAAGCCTTACCATTGCACGGACGGGTTTCACATAAGCACAATTTACTCCTAATCTTTAGCGAGCGCGACCGCATCAACACACCGGATCACATGAGAACTCTTCAGTTAAGCGTGCTTGGGCAAGAGCTATGATGGGTGACATTTTGGGAAGTTGTCATGTTGAACTATCTATTGATGCCGCCCATTTTATTTCCTTTTATTTTTATTTTATTTTGCCGTTGACGCCGTAGAAGTCGGCGATCGAATCCGAAAATGTCATTGATGGGATGTCTCAGACTGAAAAACACAAGCCGTGATGCCCACGCGACTGATCCACGCATCTCGTGCGTAGGCCACACCAAAATCATCATAACTTCACGCACTACCATCCGATTCACCATTATGACCCCAATCCGAAAAAAACTCCGTAGGGCGCACGAGGTACAGATGAGCCGCATGCACATCTGGCAGGACCCGTATCTCTGATTTTGACTATTTTGAAGCCTTATCATGGCACGAACGGGTTCTGCATGAGCACAATTTACGGCAAATCTTCAGTGGATGCGACAACATCAGAAAATCAGATCTGATGAGAACTCCTCAGTTAAGCGTGCTTGGGCGAGAGCATTACTATGATGGGTGATCTCCTGAGAAGTCGTCGTGTTGAACCATTTGTTGATGCCGACCATTTTATTTTACTTTTATTTTTATTTTATTTTACCATTGACGCCGGAGAACTCGGGGATCGACTCTGAAAATACCGTTGATGGAATGCCTCGGACTGAAAGACACGAGCCGTGAGGCCCACGCGCCTGATCCGCGCGTATTGTTCAGAGGCTGCACAAGAATCGCCATAATTTCGCGCACAATCGTCTGATTTGCCATTATGACCCCAATCTTAAAAGATCTCCGTGGGCCGCACGATGCACATATGAGCTGTAGGCGCATCTAGTGGGACATGTATCTCCGATTTCGGCTATTTCGAAGCCTTACCATAGCACGAAAGAGTTCCGGATGAGCACAATTTGCGGGACATGTATCTCCCATTTTATTTCCTTTAATTTGTATTTTATTTTAACGTTGATGCCAGAGAACTCGATGATTGACTCCGAAAACGTCGTTGATGGGATGCCTTAGACTGAAAAACATGAGCTGTGGGACCACTAGGGTGATCAGCGTGTCTCGTGTGGAGGCCACACGAAAATCACATTAACTTTGCGCATGATCGTTCGATTCACCATTATGACCCCAATCTAAAAAGATCTCTGCGGGGCGTACGATGAGCATATGTGCCTGGCGCATATGGCGGGCATATCTCCGATTTTTGGCTATTTGAAGCCTTATCAGCGGCAAAGGTTCGAAAGAGCGGAATTTGCAAATCTCTGGTAGCGCGGCCGCGACACCAAATCCCATGAGAACCCTTCAGGTAAGTGTGCTTGAGCGAGAGCAGTACTATGATGGGTGACCTCCTGGAAGTCGTCGTGTTGAACGATCTGTTGATGCCGCCCAGAGAACTCGACAATTGACTCCGAAAATGTTGTCGATAGGATGCCTCTAATAGAAAAACACGAGCTGAAGGGCGAACTCGGCTAATCCGCGCATCTCGTGTGGAGGCCGCACGGAAATCGCCATAACTTCACACATGATCATCCGATTCACCATTATGACCCTAATCCGGAAAGATCTCAACGGGCCGCTCGGTTCGCAGATGAGCCGCATGCGCATCTGGAAGGACCCGTTTCTCTGATTTCAGCTATTACGAAGCCTTACCGCGACATGGACTGAATCAGCATGAGTACAATTTGCAGCAAATCTCCTGTGTGGGCGACCGCACCAGCATAACAAATCCCACGAGAACTCTTCAGTTAAGCGTGCTTGGGCGAGAGCAGTACTATGATGGGAGACCTCTTGGGAAGTCATCGTGTTGAACCATCTGTTGATGCCGCCCATTTTATTTATTTTTATTTTATTTTATTTGACCGTTGACACCGGAGAACTCGTCGATCGACTCCAAAAATGTCATTGATGGGATGCCTCTTACTAAAAAAACACGAACCATGGGGCCTGACAGATCTGCAGTCGTGCGGTACGAAAATCGCTATAACCAGCGGTTGTCCGATTCGCCATTATGACCCCAATCCGGAGAAAACTCCGCGGGGCACACGACATGTAGATGCGCCAAAGGCGAGTCTGGCTTGACCCGTATCTCCGATTTCATCTATTTCGAAGCGTTATAGACGGGTTATGCATAAGCACAATTTGCTACAAATTTTTAGCGGGAGCAACCACACCAGCACACCTGATCACGTGAGAACTCTTCAATTAAGCGTGCTTGGGAGAAAGCAATACTTTGACGAGTGACCTCCTAGGAAGTCATCGTGCTGAACCATCTATTGATGCCACCCATTTTATTTCTTTTTATTTTTATTTTATTTTATCGTTGTGAACTTAGAAATCGACTTGAAAATATCGTCGTTGATGGGATGCCCTGAAAACCGAGTCGTGGGTTCACGCGGTCGGTCTCGTCGCGGAGGCCGCATGGAAATCACCATAAATTTGCACACGATCATCCGATTTGCCACTATGATCTCAATCCGGAAAGATCACGCTTGGGAGAAAGCAATACTTTGACGAGTGACCTCCTAGGAAGTCATCGTGTTGAACCATCTGTTGATGCCATCCATTTTATTTCTTTTTAGTTTTATTTTATTTTATCGTTGACGCTGAAGAACTTAGAAATCGACTTCGAAAATATCGTTGATGGGATGCCTCGGACTGAAAACACGAGTCGTGGGGTTCACGCGGCTGATCGGCGTGTCTCGTGCGGAGGCCGCATGGAAATCACCATAAATTTGCACATGATCATCCGATTTGCCACTATGATCCCAATCCGGAAAGATCTCTGAGGAGCGCATGATGCGCAGATCTGCCGCGGGCGCATCTAGTGAGACCCATATTTCTGATTTCGGCTAGTTTAAGCCTTACCGTGGCACGAACGGGTTTTGCATGAGCATAATTTGAAGTAAATCTCCAGCGGGCATGGCCGCACGAGCACACCAGATCCTATCAGAACTTTTCAGTTATTCGTGCTTGGGTGAGAGCAGTACTATCATGGGTGATCTCCTGGGAAGTCATCGTGTTGAACTATCTATTGATGCTACCCATTTTATTTTATATTTTTTTTATTTTATTTACCGTTGACGCTGCAGATCTCAGCGATCGACTCCGAAAGCGTCATCGATGTGATTCCTCGGATTGAAAAACATGCTCACGCGGCTGATTTGCGCGTCTCGTGTTGAGGCCGCACGAAAATCGCCATAACTTCACACATGATCATCCGTCTCGCCATTATGACCCCAATCTGGAAAAATCTCTGTAGGGTGCATGATGCGCAAATGTGCCAAAGACGCATCTAGCATGACTCGTATCTCCGATTTCGGTTATTTCGAAGCCTTATCGTGACATGGACGAGTTCCGCATGAGCACAATTTGCAGCAAATATCTAGCTGGTGCGACCACACCAGCATACCAGGTCACATGAAAACTCTTCAGTTAAGCGTTTAGGCGAAACGATATGATGGGTGACCTCACGGGAAGTGTTGACGATCTGTTGATTTTACCCATTTTATTTCCTTTTATTTTTATTGAACAAGATTATGATGGGTGACCTCCGGGAAGTCGGTTGAACGATCTATTGATTTTACCCATTTTATTTCCTTTATTTTTATTTTATTTTACCTGACGCCAGAATATCGACCAAAACGCCATCGGCGAGATGCCTCGGATTGAAAAACACGAGCCATGGGGCCCACTCGGCTGATTCTCGCATCTCATGTGGAGGTCGCATGAAAATCGTTATAGCTTCGCGGACGATCGTCCGATTCGCCATTTTAACCCCAATCTAGAAAGATCTTCGCGAGCAGAGATGAGTCAGCGATCCGACGGTTTATATCTCGATTTCTATTATTAAGCCTTACCGCAAACATGACGAAGTTCCGCATGAGCACAATTTGTGGCAAATCTCCAGCGGGGGCGACCGCACCAGCACACCGGATCCCATGAGAACTCTTCAGTTAGGCGTGCTTGGGCGAGAGCGGTATTATGATGGGAGACCTATTGGGAAGTCGTCGTGTTGAACCATTTGTTGATGTAGCCTATTTTATTTTCTTTTATTTTTATTTTATTTTACCGTTGACGTCAGAGTACTCGGCGATCGACTCCGAAAACGTCGTAGATGAGATACCTCGAACTAAAAAACATGAGTCGTGGGGCCCACACGGCTGATTCGCGGGGCGCACGACGCACATATAAGCCATTATCACATCTTTTGGGACTTGTATCTGTGATTTTGGCTATTTTACCGCGCACAGACGGGTTCCGGATGAGCATAATTTGTGGCAAATCTACAGCGGACATGACCTCACTAGCACACCAGATCCCATGAGAACTCTTCAGTTAAGCGTGCTTGGGCGAGAGCAGTATTATGATAGGTGACCTCTTGGGAAGTCGTCGTGCTGAACAATTTGTGGATGCCACCCATTTTAGTTTATTTTATTTTATCGTTGACATTGCAGAACTCAGAGATCAACTCCGTAAACGTTGTCAATGGGATGCCTCAGACTGAAAAACATGAGTCGTGGGGCCCATGTAGCTAGTCCGATCGTCTCGTGCATAGGCCGCACGAAAATCACCATAACTTAGCGCATGATTGTCAGATTCAGCCATTATGACCCCGCCCGAAAGATCTCCGGGGGTGATGCATGATGAGTGGCAGAACATCTACGAGACACGATCTCGATTTCTATTTCAAGCCTTACCGAAAGATGTAAGAGTTCTAAATGAGCATAATTTACGGGAAAAGCTCTAGATGGTGCGACCGCGCCAACACACCAAATCCTATGAGAACTCTTCAGTTAAGAGTGCTTGGGCGAGAGCAGTACTATGATGGGTGACCTCCTAGGAAGTCGTCTTGTTGAACCATTTGTTGATGCCGCTCATTTTATTTCCTTTTATTTTTATTTTATTTTACCATTGATGCTGGAGAACTCGGAGACCAACTCTGAAAATGTTATCGATGGGATGCTTCAGATTGAAAAACATGAGCTGTGGGGCCCACTCAACTGATCTGCACATCTCGTGTGAAGATTGTACAAAAATCGCCATAACTTCGCGGACGATCGTCTAATTCGCCATTATGACCCCAATCGAGAAAGATCTTCGCGAGGCGCACAATGCGCAGATGTGCCAAAGCCGTATTTGGTGGGACCCGTATCTCCAATTTAGGCTATTTCGAAGCCTTACTGCGGCACGGACGGGTTCCACATAAGTAAATTTCAGGCGCGACCGGACTAAAAGACACGATCACATGAGAATTTTTCGCTTAAGTGAAAGCAGTACTATGATGGGTGACCTTCTAGAAATTCGTTGTGTTGAAACATCTGTTGATGCCACCCATTTTATTTTCTTTTATTTTTATTTTATTTTATCGTTATGCCGGAAAACCTAGAAATTAACTCCAAAAACATCATCGATGGGATGTCTCAGACTAAAAAACACAAGTCGTGGGGCTCACGCGGCTGATCTGCTCGTCTCATGCAGAGGCGGCATGGAAATCACTATAACTTCACGCATGATCATCTGATTCGACATTATGATCCTAATTTGGAAAAATCTTCACGGGTTGCACAACGCACAAATTTTTGTAGTATCTCAGAACCAGATCTCTCCTATTTCGCACCACTAACGGGTTCTCGCATGATTTACGATAAATCTTCGCTTATTAGCACCATACACCATACACCATGAGAACTCTTCGCTAAGCGAGCAAGCATCATGATGGGTGACCTCCTCGGAAGTCATTGTGTTGAACCATCTGTTGAAGCTGGCCATTTTATTTCCTTTTATTTTTATTTTATTTTATCGTTGACGCCAGAGAACTCGATGATCGACTCCAAAAACGTCGTTGATGAAATGCCTCAGATTGAAAAACATGAATCGTGGGACCCACGCGGCTAATCCGTGCATCTCGTGCGTAGACCGCACAGAAATCACCATAACTTCACGCACGATCATTTGTTTGGCCATTATGAGTGCAACGGAACGATCTCGCGAGGCGACGACGATGTGCCAGAAGCATCGTGGGACTCGTGATCTCGATTTTGGCTATTTGGGGGACCAGATCTTCAAGCCTTACCGCGCACTTCAGTGTGAGCACAATTTGTGGCAAATCCACATGTGATCGACCGCAAAGACACCGCATCCCATGAGAACTCTTCGCTAAGTGTGCCACAAGATTATAATGGGTAACCTCCTGCGAAGTCATCGTGTTTAACTATCTGTTGATGTCGCCAATTTAATTTCTTTTTAATTTTATTTTATTTTACCATTGACGCTGTAGAACTCGGTGATCGACTCCGAAAACGTCGTTGATGGGATGCTCAAGATCAAAAAACACGAAGTCGCGGGGGGACCATGCGACCCACGCTCGCTGAGGCCGCACGGAGATCTCCATAACTTCCCACACGATCCTCTGATACGCCATTATGGTCCCAATCCGAAAAGATTTTTGCGGGGTGCACGACGTATAGATGTGCCGCAGGCGCATCTAGCGGGACTCATATCTCCGATTTTTGTTATTTCGAAGCGTTACCGTGGCACGTACGGGTTTTGGATTTGCATAATTTGCGCCAAATCTTCAGCAGGCGCGACTGCACCAGCACATTAGATTCCTTGAGAACTCTTCAATTAAGCGTGCTTGGACGAGAGCAGTACTATGATGGGTGACCTCCTGGGAAGTCCTTGTGTTGAACTATTTGTTGATGCCGCCCATTTTATTTCTATTTTATTTTATTTTATTTTATCATTGACGCAGCAAAACTCAGAGATCGACTCCGAAAATGTCGTCGATGGGATGCCTCGGACTTAAAAACATGAGCCATGGGGCCCACGAGTTTGATCTGCGCGTCTCGTGTGGAGTCTGCGTGGAAATTTTCAAAACTTCATGCATGATTGTCCGATCCGCTATTATGACCCCAATCCTGAAAGATATCCGTGGGGCACACGCCATGCAGATGAGTCGCAAGAGCATCTGGTGAGATCCGTATCTCCGATTTTGACTATTTTGAAGCCTTACCACGGCACGAACGGGTTCCGCATGAGCACATTTTGCAGAAATCTCCAATCGCGAAGACACTAGATCACATGAGAACTCGCTAAGCTGCGAGATCGGTGATGGGTGACCTCCTAGAAAGTCATCGTGCTGAATCATCTATTGATGCCATCCATTTTATTTCCTTTTATTTTTTCATTGATGCTATAGAACTAAACGATATGCTATGAAAATATCATCGATGAGATGCCGCATCGAAAAAACATGATCTGTAAATGCGCGACTTCGGCGGAGGTCGCACAAAAATCACCATAACTTCGCAAACAATCGTTTGATTCGCCATTATGCCCCCAATCTAGATAGTTCTCGCGGGCCCACACGAGATGTGACAAAGCATGGCGGGACCTGATTATTTCAAGCCTTATCGCACGCATACCGGTTCGCATGTGCACAATTTGTCCGTAAATCTCCAAGACATACACCGATCAAATGAGAACTTTTTACCCTTCATTGAACTCAATTCAATCCAATTCAACTCAATTGATCCATTTGGTTCACTTGACTCGAAGTGACCCAAACCACAATCCATCCCAAATTGAATTGAATCAACATATCTAACCTCTTCTACAGTGATTGTTGATCATTCTTAATTGACCCATTACAATCAATTGAGTCAATCCAAGCTAAAGTTAACCTAATTAGCCTATATGAACCAAATTGAACCAAACTTCATTGATTGAAACCAATATCTCCAATCAATCATAAATTGAGTATTGGACATGACATGACCACTAATTGAATCTAACCAAGCCAATTTAACCTCTTGACCTAAGTTGACCCAATTTGAAATAAAGGGTCAAATTGAGTCAAATATCATTATAAACTCAATTGATTAAAACCAATGACTCTAGTCAATCATAAATTGATTATTGAACATGATCCAACCTTCAATTGAACCCAATTTGATCAAATTAACCTAATTAACCCATTTAGCCCAAATTGACCTAAAGGGTCAAATTGAGCTAAATCATTCCAAAATCTAAATCAATTCAAACCAACACCTACAATTATTCTTAAATCCTCAATTGAACCTAAACCAACTTTCTACCCAAGCCAATTTGGCCAATTTGACCAAATTGGTCAACTTAGCCCATTTGATCCACATGAACCCATATGAGCCAAATCTAAATCCACTTCAAATCAAACCAAACCAATGGCACCAATGCATCCCGAATCATCATTTGAATACAATCAAACCCTTGGCTTGACCCAATTTGACCATTGGTCAACCCAATTGAACCCAATTTGACCCATATGGGCCAAATTAAGCCAAACTCAACCAAACTTGGCATGACCCATCCTTGGATCACGATAGGTTAGCCCAAATAAACCCAACCCATGGTTGACTAGGATTTGACCAAAATCCATTGGACAAGCCCATCCAAATGAGTCAAAATCCTCATTTGGATGGTCTCACCCACCCATCAACCCTTGATATCCCCTTTAGCTCATTTTGGACACATGGACCATTGGCTCACCTGACCTAAAGCTGATTGGGTTCAACTATGGGTCCAGAGAGGGTGAGCTAACCCATGTCTTCCTATTAGAGCACCTGAGGGAGGAGGTACACACCACCTCATCCCATGCCATGCCTTTAGCCATTCAAGGACCTCCACCTCAGCCCATCACTAACACCTCTAGTAGGCTACGCTGACCTGATGACTGGCAAAAGCCAAATTGATCCTAGCCATTGGATCACTTAGGGAGGAGGGTATACTCCTCCTCATTTAATTCAGACCACATAGAGAGCTTCCTTGAGAGTTTACGGGCAACCCTATAGCATCCCCGAACCCTCTCATTCTCCCTATCACAAGCAAGACCAAAGCTGATCAAAACTGATCCCTATGTCCATCCAACCCCACTTATACCTCACCAAACTTCAATTAACTTCTTTCAATCCTTCACCGAGCACCAACGAGTCAAAACGAGTTGATTCCTGATTGATTCAAGCACTAGAGACCACTTCTAGACCAACTCTAGTGACTGCTGTGGTGGCGTGTGGTCCACAAAGCCATCAGCAGAGAGCAAACTCACAAGCTTCTCAACTACCTCAGTTATTGTACCGATGATCTTAAGCTCCAGCAAGGTAAATTCTAGCAAACTGTAGAAATCTATTATAAGTTGGTCTTTTGTGAAGAGTTTTACAATTTTATGCAATTTTCACTGTAGGATCTCCTTATATCTCTTCTTCAAACATTTTGGAGTCGATCCTGACTCCTTACGAGCTCCGACGAGCTCAGATCAAGAGGAGGATGGAGGATGGTGTATGTCTTCTATCGCTCAAGGGATGAATGATCATCCATCATCTATTATGCTTGATTAGAATGGACAACCATGATTTAATCCACTACAAATCTCAGTTTAATCCTTTATATCATTGGATTATCACACGGATCGATCCAAGATCAAAAACCACATCTATCGCCACACTCCGGCCAAGCCATGGGATGACTTAAGTCCTGTGGCACTGCATGGAAAGCGTCACCACATTAGCTCCCGCATGGTGACGATTGGTTAGGAAACTAATTAGGGATTAAAAATGCCATTAATCACTCAGAACTTTGAAAAAGCATAACTAATTGTAGAAAAATCTTAAAAATATGAGTAAACTTTATTTTGGAAATGCTAAACATAGGAGAATTTAATAAAAATAAAATGCCTATGGTTTAATCATTGAACAGTGAAATGATGAAGGGGAATAATTAGGATCTCTTTCCTAAATGTATCCCTAAATCCATTTCATTTTAGAGGGCTAATTAACTCACAATTTAATTAGAGAATTATTAAGAAATTAATGATGAAATTAAACCAAATTAAAATGATAATCACTTCAAATAACCTAGATTGAATTTATGGGTTCCTCTTTATGTGTTCAATAGCATAAAGACCGCAAAGAAAATTATGGTTAACCCATGGGTGTGGGGAAACCATATGAGTATTTAATTAGATCCTTCTTTAACTTAACTAATATTTAATTATAAGCATCATTGCATTGGGTCCCTAAGTGCATTAAAATTTTAATTTCTCATTTGCGTATCATGGGAGGATCATAATTAAATGATTAATTGAATTAAAAAGACTTAGGAAAGGGAAAATAAAATATTTGTTTAAAGATTTAAATTTAATCAATCCATAAAAGTTAATTAATTATATTTTTTTGAATATGTTAAGTCACTAACAAGGGATTGGGTAAAACAATAAATATTATTTCTCTTCTTTAAGTTCAACAACTCAAATCCAAAATTAAACCTAATAATAAACTTTGGTTGATCTTAAATAATTTATTTAAGGTGATTGTCCTTAGGAATTAATGTAGTTGAATGGATTATGCAGAAGTGTTCAGTTATTCCTTTTCAATCATCATAAATCTTGTATGCCATTTGTATCATGTTTTCATATTTTCAAATAAAATAATCAAATGAATATATTTATGTATGTAAAGTTGCATGTGTTGAATTAATCCTACTACTAGATTTTGTATGACATTTTGCATGCTATTATCACTAATAAATTTCAAATTAATTTCAAAATTGCAAACTAATGATAAAAAGTTAAATTGATATTAAATATGAATATTTTATATGATTTACATGTGCTTATAACCTAAACAGGTTAAAGTATTGATTTATGTTTACGACTCATGTATGTGTTTATATACGTTTGAATATTAATAAGTATATAATCTGAACATCCCAGAAATCTGAGGCTTTAAGTAGCCTCATAGAGGTCTTAAATTACCTCACTTCTGTGGTTAATAAAGGAATATTCTTATTTAATTTCAATATTATGTATACTTGTAGTAGAATTTGAATAGAACTTTACTATACAAGAGTAAATAATTCACTAAAATATAATATTTTGCATGATTTTCATTCTCATGTTTGTCTATATATTCATATGTATTTGAGATAGCAAGTATATAGTACGAACATCCTAGGAACACGGGGCTTTAAGTAGCCCCAAAGAGGTATTAGATTACCTCACTTCTTTGGTTTGACAATAACGCGTACTTGCTTAAATCTTTAATACATGTGTGTGTACTTAGCTAAGGAATGAAATTCCTCTTTTCTACCAAAATATATGCATTCATAATCATTTAAGTGTGCCAAAAATATATTATATGTATATGTATGTTAAGTCCTTAAATCATATACATGTTATTGATAATGAAAAGGAATGATATAACATTTTCTCTGTGATAATAATTCAATCTCATTAATCTTAAGATGCCTTTCATGTTTGAATAAGATTCTTTAAGATAAAACCAAACTTAGAATTAATAAAAATTTTAATAAATCATTCACTAAAAGAAACCAAGTCATAACAACATGCCTTTAGAAAATAACATAGGATAGGGATAAAAGAGGGTTAAACTTCTTTCTTCTCTTTACAATATGTAGCTGTGAAGTGAATACCAAATAAAAAAAAATATTACAAATTTACATCCACTAATCCTTTAAGTAACTTAAAGTGAAACCACCCTTCATGTTTAAATTAAATAATTCCAAACTTAGGTAATTATAATTCTAAAGCCTAGCTAAGGCATACCACACTAAGCCTAAGCACACACAATAGAATGCTAAGTCACCACTTCTAGCTCTAAGTTAAGATGATGTATGATATGATGGACTATTTTATTGTACGATGTAATATTTTAGACTGGATGTTAGAACTGTTATGCGTAGACTAGTTGTTATATTATTATTAACCTATTGATATTTTATGTAGAGGATTATGCTAAAGGGGCTGCTGAAAGAAATAATAAATATAAATGCCTTTGTTTGTAGATTTCTTACACCTCTTAGCATAATCCATATTAGAACAAGTGGGTAACCATGTGCAGGGTGTTATGTCCAAATTATGTAATATAACTACTTGGGTTTGTATATATGTTTATTTAACATTTGTCTTGAAGGTGTTGTTAGATTTTACTTCCTATAAATCTATAATTTTACAATAGTAATTAGGATTAGTGATATGGGGTTTAGGATGAGTAGTGGCTAGAAGACAAAGTTCTGCGAGACTCTCTGAAGCCTTGGAGTAAATTAAATCAAAGGAAGAAGTGAAGAAAGAAGCAAAGAATGAAGGCCCTCCATAGCATCTATTCAATTTTAATTATAAAATTTTATTGTAATCTGGGTTGTACAAGGGTAGAGCTCGACCAACTAATTTTCTCTTTCATGGGGTGTACGGTACCCAACTGCACCGGCCTCTTATTATTTTATAGAATCTATGAATATTTGATTGTTGTGGTTAAATTGCGTAATAGAGATGACATGATTTTCATAGGTTTCTTAAGCTTAATGTTTGAATGAGTGGCCTGGATGCAATATGCTCTTTAGGATAAAATTAGTTTTTCTATCCCCACTAATAGCAGATAACTAATTTTTAAAATAATTTATAATCTCACTTTAAAGCTTAGGTTATAATAAAGATAACTAAAAGATTTAGCAACCCCTTAGCTGAATGTTGAATGTTTTAACATCATGCATAACATATTGTAGGGTGATGTCTCCATCTCTTGAGATGGTACATCATACATTAATGTCGTATTCAATCATTTCAGTAAGTAGCCCTTAAGATATGCGTGGTATCCCAATTAAAACACCACACACCCACTACAAGAAAAAATACTTTCAATAGTGATATTTATGACCTATAACGGTGGTTAAAAACTGCCATAAAACTAATTGTAGCAATTTTTGAATCGCCAACAAGCCACTTTATTTGCTTTCCGCCATAAAGCCATTCCTGAACGGTTCTATAACCGGTGGGGAAAATTGCTGGCATCCATTTTTATGGCAGTTTTAACTGCCATTATTATTGTTCTAGTAGTGGTTAAAACAGCCACAAAGGCTGCAAAATAGTGGTGGTTTTAATCGTCGTAAAGGTCCCAGATTTGCAGTAGTTAAAATTGCTGCAAATCGCCTAGAATTGTGGCGATATTAACCACCACAAATGTTCTAGATTTGTTTTAAAAAACCTCAAACCACACATTTCTTTATATCCATTTGTCTTTCACGTAGAAATTATACAAATAAGCATATAATTTAGATAACTATGTTTTGAAAAAATATTTACATATATATATATATATATATATATATATATATATATATATATATATATATATATATATATATATATATCATATCACACAACTTTTAAAGTTATATTTGTATATTATTGAATGAGAGCACTATTACTTCATAGTAGAAAGTTGTTCCTCCATCAATCATATAATATAAATAAACTTACTAGACTAATGAGATAAGGAATTACGCTTCATATATAATAACATTCAAAGTATGTCAACCAAATAAATAGATAATACTCCAACATATATAACAAGAATAAACAACTAATGCAACCAAATCAATAGATAATACTCCATACATAAAATATAATCCAAATAATAATTGTCTGATGCTCCATCGTTGAGTTCAAAACATCAGAATAACCAAATATCAACATATATATTGTCTATATAATAATATTGGTGCAATAATCTTAATTATGGCTAATTTTCACTTAAATGAAACTCCAATAGATACCTACTTATACCTAACCCTAACCCTAACTACTACGAACAGTCCCAGAAATCCTATAGCCAGCCTTAATCCTGCTCCCGAGCTCCTCTCTCATCTCACACATGTGAGCAGCTCCGATGCCCATCCTCGATGCCTCCCACACAGCAACACGACCCACAATAATGAAGCTCGCTCGTTCCACATGCGTATGACCGAGGCACGCCTTCATCCTGCTTCCAAAGAACCGACTCGAGCAAACCGAAAACAAGCACCCACACTCCACCCACTCGATCCTGCTTCCCAAACCCTTCACCATCTCCCAAATGACGTGAGTGACTCAACACCAAAGATATTACATGATCTGTGCACTGCACCCCCATGTGGCTGGTTTGCATTGTCGACACATGTGTGCACTGCATTGCATCCACGCCACACACGTATCCACTAGTGCCTGTGCATGCCCGTGCTTTCATAAGTTTTACATAAAAGTTCTCTTGTGATACAAGAATGTATTTACGAAATAAAACAAAAATCCCCCAATTAGACATAGTGTATTATTAAAATTCTATAGAGAAATGTTAGGCTTTTCCTGTAAGACAGGGGGCTTTGGGTTGACATCATGACTGAGACTGAGATCCCCATATACATGATTAAATTATGTATTCAAAGTTCTCAAGTCTGTTAGGCTTTTCCTGTAAGACAGGGGGCTTTGATTGACATCACGACTGAGGCTAAGATCCCCATATACATGATTAAATTATGTATTCAAAGTTCTCAAGTCTCAAAATCTTACTGCTAAAAGAGAAAATTTCAAGTTTACAAACTTTAACCAATCAAGTTAGAAACACATCATGACTCCAATCAAGTAGAAAGAAAGAGATCCCCTAAATATTCTCGAGTTCGACCTTATGCACCAACTCGAGTTGGTGCATAAGGTCGAACTCAACAATCACAAATATTACCGAGTCGCTGATAGGTCTGCTTATTCAATATGCCACAAAAGTCGTAGTAAGAGATTCCCCATCTTATTATCTCGATGATAAAATCCTCTATCAATTATTCAAGTCCAAGACTCAAGTGGGTGCATAAAGTCAGACTCAACACGCACAAATATAGCTGAGTCGCTGACAGATCTGCTTACTCAACATGCCACAATGGTCGTAATAAGAGATCCTCCTACTTTGTTAATTCAAAGATAAGAGCATCTAAATCTCCAAATCCCTCCAACTTGGTGAGTTTAAGTGGTCCAGACTGGGATATCATCCCTAATGGTTGTAAGATCATTTTCCAAAATCTAAAAAATATCCTCACTCAAGAAGGCACTAAGTCGAATTTGGCATCAATATCATATGTCAAATCTTAACTCCAACAAGCTTTTTAAGCAGAAAGAAAAAATCAAAGGAAACTCTTCTTCAGTAAGTCTAATCAAGTAGAAAGAAAGAGATCGAAGAAGTCATCCAAATGTTCATACAAAGCTAAAGGCTAAACTAAAGGAGTTATGTCATCAACATGTTTGTTACATGCAAAGCGTGGAACTGATGACTCTTTCCCATCGACCCAACACAGGCTCTAAGAGCCAGGTCGTCTGCTGGCATCCTTCTATAATCTCATGAAAGCATAAAGCTAGGGCAGAAGGTAAGTCCTTATCACTTGACAAGTCTTCAAGATAATTCAAGGAAATCCTTTGCCAAATTTGTCAAGGCATAAAGCCAGGATAGAAGGAAATATGAACCACAAAATCTTGAGAGTGAATCTTCAACAAGTTCGTCAAAGAAAAAAGTATAGGATCGAAGATGTTCTCATCTCGCCAATAAATCATCAACTCCATCAACTCCACTAAGGAACGAAGCCAGGATAGCAGGAAAATATAAATGTCAAATTTCGGGATTGAATCTTCAACAAGTCTAGGATAAAACATATCACTGAAGACATTCTCATCTCAGCAACAAATCATCAACTCCATTAAGTCCACCAAGGCACAGAGCCAGGATAGGAGAAAAATACAAATTCCAAACTCTTAGGAAGAAGATTTCCACAAGTCTGAGAGCACAAAGCAAAGGACTGAAGACATTCTAAATTCTCTCAACAATTTTTGTGAAAGCTCCCATATTAGACATGGGGCATTTTTATATATTAATCTGAGTAGTTTTGGTGCTTCAAGCTGACATCCTTAGATAAATACATATCATGGTTGATAATATATCACACTTATTTTGTAATGAAGGAAATAAAACTTTGTAATGTATTTATGAACTAATTTGCAATCTCCCTATTAGATAGAAGTTTTTTTTATGATCAAGGTTGTTCAATCCTCTCCTATGAAACATGAGGTATTCTTATATGTATTCAGGTTGACATTGAGCTTTATGCTGAGATCCATGAATATATTTATAATTATTATTATTAAAGTTGTAGGTTTTGCAAGAACAAAAAAAATATTTCTACGTATGAAAGGATAACCCTAAATATAAAAGGTTTGTCTCCCAAATTCACCAAATTCTGAAGATCAAGTTAGAAGAACTCTTAATTTTGAAAGCTCCACTTAGCTAAGTTAGAAAAGCATCAACCTCTACATATTCAAGTCTGGGACTCAGATGGGTTCTAAAGGTTGAACTCAATAAGCCAATAAATGGCCAAGTTTCTGATGCTCTCCTCACTTAATAAGTCACAAAAAAGGTCGTAGTGAAAGAGCCCCCGTTCATTAGTATGATGATAAAACTGCCAATCCATCATAGCTTAAGTCAAAGACTTGAGTAGGTTCTAAAAGTGGGACTCAACAAGCACACAAATGGTCGAGTTGTTGATGCTCTCCTCACTCAACAAGCCATAAGAAAAGGTCATAGTGAAGGATCGGTCTAATGATGATTCAGCTCTCAAATTCAAGCAACAAGAATAAGAGATCTTTCTACCCCAAACCAGAAAATAACTCAACCACAAATCAATCTCTATATTGCTTGCAAGGTGATATTTCAATATATTTTCAAATGATTTGATCAAGCACAAAGCACAGTTCAAAGCCAATTTTCTCATTGAGTTCGCCAAAGTAAAAGGCACAGGTCCGAGGAAGCAATTCCATAGTTCACACAAAGGATATTAGCGAACTAAAGAAATTCTATGATTATTCAGTCTGTTAAAACATACATTGCTAGACTGATAACTCAATATTATAGGCCAAATATAAGCCAAAAGGTTGTGTCATCTGTATGCACCCTTCAACAAGTCCATCAAAGTAGTAAGCATAAGACTTAGGGCGCACATACACTTCCTGATAAGTCAATATGGACAAATCAGGTCAATCCTTCATCAAGTCTGTCAAGCTTCAAGCTAGGATATAAGAAAATTGAAATCTTAAAGCAAACAATCCAATTCCTCCATCTAACCTGATCAAGCATGAAACTAAGGTCAGAGGAAATCTAAATCTATAAAGACACTAAAGAAAGAGATCTTCAACAAATCCATTGAAGCAAAGAGTAGATGGTGGAAGAAGCTCTTATTCATGCAACAAGTCAATCAGGACAATTCATCAATCAAGTCATTTAGCTCATCCAAACATAATGCATCATACTAATGATAAATCTTATCAAAGCACCATAAGCTATTGAAATTGAAGTTGAAGTGATCCATGATCCATGGCCATCCCAAAAGGTCAATCAGTCTTCAACAAATATGACCCACTCCATATTCAAATCATATTTGTTATGGGGCATTTGTTGACCTCCATGCAAACTCTGTTAGCCAAGTCAAGCTCACGAGCTGAATTCAATGGATTTCGAGTACAATAGCAAGCAAATCAAAGTTAAAATGCACCAGACATTGCCAAAATAAGTAGAAATAACCTCTGATAGATGAACAGACTTACCATCATGTCTAGAACATCAAAATGGATTAAAATAAAAATATTACATAATTCGATAGTCGACTGATTAAGAAGAAAATCTGTCGATGTACCTATTCATATATTGAGGTCAGGAGGCTGTGATGATGCCCAAATGAATTTTGATCACAAAATTGATTATTCCATTAGTGTAAAAATGTCAAAACCTATCAAATGAGACTGTCTGTGCTCAATTTCAATGATTTTATGCAAATATTGAGTGATCAGATACAATAGCACGTTAATCAAAGCAAAAATGTACTAGGCATCACCAAAATTAGAGTTTAATTGAAGGAGCTTTGGGTTGAGTCCATAAGATTGAATTATGGAGTTAAGATGGGTTTGGGTTTACATCATTTTGGCTTGGAGCTTGGATATGAGATGGGATTCAATTGGGTTTGATTTGATTACTTAGAGGTTGGATTTGCATGAATGGATAGGCATGAGTCTTAATATATGCCACAGGATAGGTAGGTCCCCTTAGTCCTAAGGTATAACGTAAGCCTAATGCATAACTTCTTAAGTCTCTAGGCCTGAGTTTAGTGTTCCCTTAATCACTAGAAGTTTCTTATGACCAGGGAAATCCAAGTGTCTAGAATACTCCTAAGTCTAAGGTAGGAAGGATGGACTCTCACTCCAAAAGCGAGGGAAACACTCTCCTAAGCAAGGCAAGGTTAGAGATAGTCCTCCAAACACCAGTCCGCGTTATGATGACATTTTTTATATCATCTATTTGAGCCCTGCACTAACAATGAAGCCAAATATGAGACTTAGATCTCCAGTCTGGAGTTAGTCATCTCGCTAGTCATTCAGAACATCAACATCTTTGGGCATTCACAGCTAGTTGTTAATCATATTGCTGGGTCCTACAAGGTCCTGAAGCCCAAACTTCATCACTATAATAAGTATACCAAGGAGTTGCTAGCTCAAATCCTAGAGGTCATAATCTATAAGATCCCCTGAGAAATAAATTCCATAGCTGATGCCTTAGCCAAGCTCACCAAAGAGTTGGTGTGTCCGAAGGATGAGTCAATATTAATAAAGGTCCATAATAGATAAGTCCTGGCTCTTATTGATGTTGAACTCATCAATAAACACTCTCTTGAAGGGGAGGTTGCCATTACCAAAAAGGACAAAGAATTAGATTGGGGGAAGCCCTTCATTGATTTTCTAAATAAAGGAAAACAACCTTAAGAGAAATCTCAAGCCCATCAAGTCAAGTAGAGAGTGATCTCCTATGCCCTCGTAGACGGTGTCTTATAGAGACGTTCCTTTGATCATATGTGATTACATTATTTAGATAAACATAAAGCTCATAAGATCGTGGCTGAGGTCTACTCAGGATTATGCAGAGCTCATCAGTCCGGTCCCAAGATGAAAGCCAAAATCAAGAGACTTGGGTAGTACCGACCAATGATGATCACATATTAAATGGAGGTAGCAAAGCGTTGTCACCAATGCCAAGTGCATGGAGTGGTCCTACACCAACCATCCAACATTCTACATCCATCTTTAGTTTCATGGTCATTCGAGTGTTAGGGCATCGACATAATGACTTTGATTGATCCTCCTTTATCTAAGGATCAGTGGCACATCCTAATATCCACGGACTACTTCTCCAAGTGGGCCGAGGCGATATCCATTTAGGGAAGTCAAAGCTCAACATGTGCTCTAATTATTCAGGAACCATATCATGTATAGATTTGACGTACCCTGTCGAATTATATCCGATAATGGTACCACTTTCAAGAGCACAAAATCGAATCTTCATGATAATGTACTAGGGCATTAGTAGTTAGTTGAAGCTTTTGGGCTTAACTACTGCATTATATGGTCCCAAACCATTCTACCTACCCTCATTTTAGTGGATGAAAAATCTCAGAAGGTTAGAAGAACTCAAAGGTTTAGGAGAAAGATGCTTACGAGCATGGAAAAACCTTGAGTTATACAAAGCAAAAATAGTTCAAGCTCATAACAAGATGGTTTTCCCTAGAGCTTTTTAAGTTGGTGAGCTTGTTTTAGTTCTAAGAAGACCACTTTTGGCCCATCGCAAGATGGGAGGCAAGTTTGAACCTACATGGGAAGGCCATTTCGCCATAGAAATGGCCTACCAGGGTGGACCCTATCAACTCATAAATCACAAAGGTGAACGCCCAATGCTCTCGATTAACGAGCTCTATTTGAAGAATTACTATGCATGAATAATGTTGAAAGGAATTCTCCATCAATAAAAATCCCATTTTCATCGAACTTTTTTCCAAATTCAAAATCTTTCAATTACCAAATTCTCAATGTGTTTAGGGTAGGTGTAAGAGAACCCGAGCAACATCCTATCCCTCATTAGCACATCACAAACACAAAATTTGCACACAAATAAAAATAAATTAAATATAAATCAAATTGCCTCCGGCTACTTCGAGTTGAGATAAGACCCCCATCGGCCCTCACTCAGTAGCTGCTCTAAGTCGGGCTTGATTCACTACTTGGCTAGTGTGTCTCCCTAGTTGCTATTTCTATTTAGGACGATGTGAGTCCTCATTCTTTCTTCCTAGTTTCACCACTACAAATCGATGGGTGCCTTGCTCATTCGGTATGTCATATTGCATGACCAATAAGCTATCACATTTGTTGGCTTTGCTCAAGAAGATGTGAGTTCCTGAGCTTTCTTCTTGAACTAGCCTCATACACTAACTAGGTCCGAATTTATATATCTAAGGATTAGGCTAAGACCCCAAGTCGCTCCTTTTCATCTTGACTACTTTGAGCTTGGGTTTAGTGCTCTTTTGTGACTCCCACTTGGTAATTGTCTTAGGTCTGGTAGTAGCTATCTAGCCAACGATGGACTATCCCGGCTGGTAGTAGCTATCTAGCCAATGATGGACTATCCCGACGATCAGTTCTGCATAGGAGGATGTAAGTCTTCGATGCTTTCTTCCTAGATTGATCGCCGCAAATCGACGGGCACCTTAGGTTGGCTGGTATTGCTTTGCTGACAGCAACTAACGCGGTGGATAACACCACTCAAGTAGATGTGAGCACCGTAGTTTCTCCTTGAGCCGGCCAAAGTATACCTACAGGCTTCATATTTTAGAGATTAGGGTAAGACCTCTAGAGGCACCTTCCCTATGGGAATTCTATTTAGATTACATCTTCAAGACCCCATCTAGATGTGACCTAGCTTACTGCTGGATTGGACAGTTCCCCTTTCCTAGTAATAACACCTATGATAGGAGGTTCTATACTGCAGATGTACATATTTTTGTGCCAGTAAATTTGAGATAGACCAAATCCCCAAACTGATAGGGTCCATGCTATAAATACAAATAACAAACAAATGAAACAAAATCTCTTGTGGATTAGGATAACAGCTCCAAAGGCACCTCTTCCCAAGTAGGCAACTTATCTTTTGGGCACTGTCAGCAAAACTCCCTATAGGAATAACCTTGACTACTCTAAGTTCCCCTAAATCGAGTTTGACTTATTATGCCACAGCAAGTCACCCCAATGGATCGATCCTACAGAAGATGAGTCCTCGACTAACCGTCATTACAAACTGATGGACAACCCTTTAGTTGGACAGTTTCTACTCTATGGTTGGTAGACTACCCCATTGGACCGATAAATCTAAGGCAGTCTCAGGCTTACATTGCCCAACCTTACTGCAGTCCATCATAAATTGACAGGGTCTACACGAAATCGACTAATAAAATCAAAATCAAAATGAATCACAAATTTAAACCAAACCAATCAACAAAATAAAAATCAAAATGAATCATCAAACTCAAACTAAATCAGTCGATAAAATCAAAATCAACACAAATACCATGTTTGAATCAAAACTAATCATAATTCCAATAAATTAAATAAATTCAATCAAATCTCAATCCTCAACGGATCCTTCTTTGATAAATCAAACAAATTCAATCAAATCTTAATCCCAAGAGATCTTTCTATGATAAATTAAACAAATTCAACCAAATCTCACTCTCCAGCAGATCTTTCTTTAATAAATTAAACAAATTCTATCAATTCTCAATCCTTAGCTTTCATGCCATCAAATTCTATCAAATCTCAAATTGGTTAGATTTCATGCCAAGTACTCTAACCATTTGATGGACAATTTCAAACTCTTCTAATACCTACAATCAAACCAATTGAATCAAATGAGTCCAATCAACCCAATTTAGCCCATTTGACCCAAAAGGTCCAAATGAATCAAAACCCAGTCAAACTCAAATCAATTACAATCAAAGTCATCAATCAACCTTAAATCCAACATTGAACTTTTTTCAACACCCAATTGAACTGAATCAACCTAATTGGTCCACTTGACCTAAAGTGAGCAAAATGGCTAAATTGACTCAAAGTTCAATCCAACCCAAATTAGATTGAATCAACTTAACCAATCTCTTCCATGATGATTGTTAATCATCTTTGATAGCCCAATTGCAATTAATTGAATCAAATCAAACCAAATTGACCAATTAACCCAACTTGACCCAATTTGACCTAATGGGTCAAATTGGGCCAAAATCTGATTCAAACTCCAATTGATTGAAACCAATGCCTCTAATCAATCATAAATTGATTATTGAACATAATCCAACCTTTAATTGAACTCAATTTAATCAACCTAACCCAATTGAGCCCTAATTGACCTAAAGGGTCCAATTGAATCAAATCCTTCTTAAATCCAAATTAATCCAAACCAACATCTACAATCATTCTCAAATGATCAATTGAACCTAAACCAGCCCTCCACCGAAATCAATTTGGCCAATTTGACCAAATTGGTCGACTTAGCCCATTTAGCCTAAATGAACACATATAAGCCAAAGTCAAATCCACTTCAAATTAAATCAAACAAATTGAACCAATACATTCCAAATGATTCTTTGAACATACCAAACCCTGGGTTTGACCTAATTTGATCAATTGGTCAACCTAGCCAAATTGAACATTTGACCCATATGGGTCAAATTGAGCCAAATCATATCAAACAACTCAAAATCTAACCAAACTTGGCATGACTCATTTTTAGGTCAACATTGGTCAGCCCAAGTGGACCCAACCCATGGTGAACCTGGTTTGGGTCAAAACCTTTGAACCAACCCACCCAAATGTAATAAAATCTCCATTTGGAGGGTTCTCTCACTCCCCAAGCCTTGGTAGTCACCTTTGGCCATTCATGGATATAAGGACTACTAACTCAACCTAACCCAAAGTTGTTGGGTTTAGCCTTTGCCCATGAGAGGGTGAGCTTATCCATCGCTCCCCATTGGTTCACTTGAAGGAGGAGGGACACCAAATGCTAGCCCATGCCACTACCTCAACCTCTCAAGAGCCTCCACCTCAACAGTACACTGCCATGTCGGGCCACCTATCCCAGCCAGACAGTTACCAAAGGCTGAATCAATCTCAGCCATTGGTTCACTTAGGGAGGAGTCTCCTCCCCATCCATTAAAACTTCATAGAGAGCTTCCTTAAAGAATTATGAGAAGTCTTAGAGCCTTCTCTAAATCCCTCGTTCACACCATCACCGACGAGACCAACCACCATTCGAAACTGAGAGCCTTGTATGCCCAACCTCACCTAAATTCCACCAAACTCAAATTAACTCTTCCCACACCTTCCCCTTAGTCCGGTGAGCCAAAATTAATCGATCCCCGATCGATATAATCACCGGAAGGCACTCCAAGACCAACTATGGTGAGCTTCACAGTGGTGCTTGCTCCACAGAGCGAATGACTGGGAGGCAGCTTGCGTTCTTCTCAACAGGGCTTCGTCTCTTCAAGATAAAGCTACCTCAGTCGACGAACCTCCTGTCTTTTGCTTTGGTGAGGTAAAAGTCTGGCAAACCATAGATTTTTCCCTAGGTGTTGATCTTTTGTAAAAAAAAATTTATTATTTTATGCAATTTCCACCGTAGGATCACCTCAGATCTCCTCTGAGCATATTTCAGAGTTGATCTCAAACCATAGATTTTCTCCTTGGTGTTGGTCTTTTGTAAATAAAAATGATTTCATGCAATTTCCATCGGAGGATCACCTTAGATCTCCTCCACGCACATTTTGGAGTTGATCTTGCCATCCTATGAGCTCCGATGAACTTAGATCGAACCCCGAAAGGTGAATGGTGTCTATTTTCTGGAACTTAGGGGATGACAGATCATGGGTTATCTGTTCCACATGATTAGAAATGACAGTCGTGATTTAATCTATTAGATAAATCAATTTAATCCTTTCAAAACTACAAGATTAATCCTGGCCGTCCAATCTGAGATAAGATGACAGAGATGAAACCCCGTCCACCGTCGCTGAGTCAACTTCCATGTCGAACATTTTAAATAACTTATCCTGTGACGCCACATAGAGAGTGTTGCCGCATCAGCTTTCGCATGGCACCAACAGTTTAGGAGGTTAATTAAGTGTTCAAAATAAGATTAAATGGCTAGAACTGTAAAAATTCATAGCTAATTATAGAAAAATACATAAAATATAAATAAACCCATTTAGAAAGGTTAAAAAGAGGAGAATTTAATAAAAATAAAATCTCCAATGTTTGGTTAATGAATAGTGCATAATTAGGGTTTGAAGTTTTTACTAATTATCCTATAAGACTTAATTACTTGGCAAATTGATCTCAAATTTGATATGTTGTTCCCATGGTATCTCCTCTGTCTCCCATAATTGTCTTGGGATTTATTGTCCATTCAAATTTCAAACATAATTACCCTCCTTAATCATCTTTATGTTTATTAAAATGGCTAAACAGTAAAAATTTAGTATTTAATGATAATTAATCACTGTTAACAGCTATAATGATTAGGAAAATAATTAGGGCCTCTTTCATAGTTATTATCCTAATTATATTTCCATGCGAGGGTTAATTAATGCATGTGTTAATTAAATGTTAATTAAGTGAATTAATGTTGAAATCAAATCAAATTAAAATGATGATTAGTTTAGATAATTCCAATTCAATTCATGTGTTCCTCTTTATATGTTTAATAATACAAAGTCCTTAAGGAAATTATGGTTAGCTCATGGGTGTGGGAAAATCATAAGAGTATTTAATTTGGATTATTCTTTAATCTAATTAACACTTAAGCATGAGCCTATTGAATTATGTCCTTTAGGAGCATTATAAATATTAATATCTCATAAGAATATCATTAGAGGCTCATGATTAAGTTATTAATTTGGTTTCTTGATGATTTAAACTTAATCAATTCATAAAATTCACTTAACCAGTTTTCCTTAAATACATTAAGTCACTAACATGGGATGGGGCAAAACATCAAGTGTCTTTCTCCTCTTTAGGTTTTAATAACTTAATGTTGACCTCAATTTTGGAGTGAGGATTCATCCTCCCTACCTTAGACTTAGGTGTCATCTTGACACTTGGGTTTCCCTAGTCGTAGGACACTTCTAGTGATTAAGGGAACATTAAACCCAAGCTTAGAGAATTAGAAAGGTATGCCCTAGGTTTAGACTATACCTTAAGACTAAGGGGACCTACCTAACCTATGACATAAACTAAGACCCATGCTTATCCACTTATGCAAATCCAACCCAAAATCAATACAATATAATTCAATTGAATCCCATCTCATATCCAAGCTCCAAGCCAAAATGATATAAACCTAAACCCATCTTAAACCCCATGATCCAATCCTATGGACTCAACCCAAAGCTCCTTCAATTAAACCAAACCCAATTGATTTTTATAAAAGCACTCTAATCATTCAATTCATCATTTCAAACTCTCCCAAAACCTACAATCAAATCAATCCAATTAACCCAAGTTATCCCATTTGAACCCAAAATATCCAAATGAGCCAAAATCCAATTAAACCCAAATAAATTCCAAACAAAGCCATCAATCAACCCTAAATCTATCACTAAACTCAACTCAACATTCCATTTCGTCAAACCAACCCAATTAGCCCAATTTGTCCACTTGCCCCAAAGTGGCCAATATGACCAAAATGAACCAAACTTCAATCCAATCCAAATTGGATTGAATCAACCAACCTATCTTCTTTTACATGATTGTTGATCATCCTTCATTGATCAATTGCAATCAATTGAGCCAAACCAAGCCAATTTGATCACTTGACTCAAGTTGACCTAAAAGACCAAATTAGGCTAAACCTCAATCCAATCCAAATTGATTAAAACTAATGCTTCCAATCAACCATGAATTGATTATTGAACATGACCAAGCCCTTGATTGAACCCAATTTGACAAAGTCAACCCAATTGACCCATTTAGCTCAAATTGACCTAAAGGGACAAATTGATCTAAATCATTCCCAAATCAAAATTAATTGAAATCAATACCTGCAATCATGTTCAAATCATCAATTGAACTAAACCAACCCCTAACCCAAGTCAATTTGGTCAATTTGACCAAATTGATCAACTTATCCCATTTGACCCATATGAACTCATATGAGCCAAATTCAAATCCACTCCAAATCACATCAAACCAATTGAACCTAAACATCCTAGATAATCATTTGAACTTGACCCAACCTTTGGTTTGACCATCCAATTTTACCCATGGGTCAACCTAGCCTAATTGAACCTAATTTGACCTACATGGATAAATTGAGCCAAACCCAACCAAACTAACTATAAACCCAACCAAATTTGGCATGACCCATCCTAGTGTCACCATGGGTCAGCCAAATGAATCCGACTCATGGTTGACCTAAATTAGGGCACAACCAATTGGATAAACCCCTCCAAATGGGACAAAATCTCCATTTGGATGGTCTTATCTACTCCTTTGCCCTTGGCAACCACCTTAAGCTTGATTTGGACCTTTGACCCACTAGGTAACCTGAGTTAAGACTGATTAGGCTTAGCCATGGGTCAAATGAGGTGAGCTAGCCCAAGCCCTTCCGTTGGCTCACCTAGGGGACGAAGTACACTCCACCTCAGCCCATCCCAAACCCTTAGCCACTCAAGAGCCTCCACCTCAGCCAATCCCTGATGTCTCCGGATGATTACCAAAAGTTGAGGCAATCCCCACCATCCCATCCCTTGGGTAGGATGGTATACTCTACCCATCCCATTCTAACCACACACATGGATAGAGAGAGCTTCAGTGAGTTGAGACAAGTTTCCTTAGAGCCTTCCCGATCTCCCTTAAGCTTCCCATCAACTGTGACACCAAACCTAAGAAAAATAGAGCCCTCTCTCCATCCAACTCCACTCAAACTTTAATTAACTTCTCTGACACCTTCCCCAAGCTTTGGAAATCCAAAATAAATTTATTCGATCGACTCGAGCATAGGAAACCACTCTTAGACCAGCTCTGATGATGGTTATGGAAGTGTTTGGCCCACAGAACCACCGGCGGGGAGGCAAGTCACGAGCTTCTCAACAGGGCTTTATCTCTTTAAGAAGAAGCTACCTTAGTCATTGGACCTCCAGTCTTAAGTTTCGATGAGCTGTTTTTTCAGTAAAGCATAGAAATCCCCTTAGTAGTTGGTGTTTTGTGAAAGGTTTTGCAATTTCATGTGATTTCCACCTTTAGGTTCTCCTTAGATCTCTTTCTTAAAGATTTTGGAGTTGATTTCGATGACTCACGAGCATCGAGGAGCTCAGATCAAGGAAAGGAGGGTGGACAGTGTTCATCTTCCATTGCTCGAGGGATGAAGGATCATTTATCGTCTATTCCACTTGATTGGAATAGACGATCGTGATTAATATAATAGAAAATCTTGATTTAATCCATTAAGAATCATGAGATCAATCCCCACCATTTGATCTGAGATCAGTTAGCGGGGACAAAAGTGTGTTCACGTTGTTGACTCAGTATGCCACATCAGATGGTTTAGCTGGCCATTCATACATTGCCATGTGGAAAGCATTGCCACGTCAGCTCCCGCATGGTGCAGATGGGATTAGAAACTAATTAGGCTTAAATATGTGTTTAATCACACTTAACTTCAAAAATTCATAACTAATTTTAGAAAAATCCTAAAAATATAAGTAAATCCATTTTGGAAAGTGTAAACAAAGAAAAATTTAATAAAAATAATTTCTCTATGGTTAGAATAGTGAATAGAGCTTTATTGGGGTTTGAACTCTTTCTTAATTAGCTTAATTATGCCCTAATTACTTGGCCAATTGATCTCAAATTTGAAATGTCGATCTAATGGGATGTCCTCTGCCTCATATAATTTTCTTAGTATTTATTAGCTGGGCAATTGGGATAATTTGAAATTCAAACTCTAATCACCCTCATTAAGTGATTTAATAATTATTTAAAATTATAAATAGTAAAAAAATTAGCTAATTAAACTTGATTACTCACTGGAATGATGAAATGGAATGATTAGGGCCTCCTTCCTAATTGTTTCCCTAAGTTCATTTCATTTGAGAGGATTAATTATTTCATAATCTAATTAAGGATAATTAAGCAATTTAGATGGGCAAATTAAATCAAATTTAAATGGTGATTAAATTAGATAATTAAATTGAATTTATGGGTATTTCTTTATGTGTTCAATAACATACAGACCCTTAAGGTAATTTTGATTAACCCATGGGTGTGGGAAAGTAATATAAGCACTTAATTAGATTCTTTAATTTATTAATATTTAAGTATGGGCTTCATTGCATTAGGTCTCTAAGTGCATTGGAAATTTAATTTCTCATTTGTATATCATTGGATGCTTATAATTAAATGGTTAATTAAATTAAAAAAGCATTAGAAAGAGTAATTAAATGAATTGCTTAATGATTCAAACATAATTAACTCATAAAACTCACCTAATGACTTCTCTTTAAACATATTAAATAACCAACATGGGATGGGGTCGAAACAACAAAAAATATTTCTCTTCTTTGAGGTTAATAATTCAAATCCAAAATCAAACTTAATAAAAAGCTTTGCTTTTCTTTAAAAGATTTTATTCAACTTGATAGACCTTAGGAATTAATGTAGTTGAATGAAGTATGTGGAAGTGTTCAATTATTCCTTTCCAAACATTGTAAATTGTATGCCATTTGTATCATGTATCCATATTTTGAAATCAAATGAATATATATATGTAAAATTGCATGTGTTGGATTAATCCTGTGATATATGTGACTATTATCACTTATAAATTTCAAAAATTACTTTTAAATTTATAAATAAATAATGAAAATTTGAATTGATGTTGGTTAAGAATATTTCTATGTGATTTATGTTTATTTATAGCTTAAGCATGATAAAGTCATAATAACATGCTTTTAGAGAACAACTTTGGGTAGGGATGAAAGAGGTTAAGCCTTCTTCTTCTCTTTACAATACCTAGATGCTAAGTGAATATCAAATTAAACAAAATAAAATACATATTAATATCCATAAATCTCTTAGATAACTCAAAGTGAAACCACCCTTCATGTTTAAATTAAATAATTTTCAAACTTAGATGATTATAATTCTAAAGCCTAGTTAAGACATACCACATTAAGCCTATGCACACACATTAGAATGCTAAGTCACAACTTTTAGCTTTAAGTTAGGGCAATGTATGATATGATGTTATGTTTTTTTATGATGTAATATTTTAGACTAGATGTTAGGATGTTGTTAGCCTAATGATGTTTTTTGCAAGAGATTATGTTAATTGGGCCAATAAAATAAATATAAATACTTTTTCTTGCGAGTCGTTTATGCCCCTAAGCATAATCCATGTTAGGACAGGTGAGCTTGGTTACCCATCTGTAGGGTGCTAAGTCCAAATTATATAATATAAATGTTTGGGTTTATATGTATGTTTAGCAAACATCTATTTTGTAGGTATTGTTAGATTTTACTTTCCATAAAAAAATGTAGTTTTTGTAATAGGAATTAGGATTAGTGCTAAGGCATTTAGGATGAGCACTGACTAGAAGGCAACGTTCTGAGATGCCCTATGAAGCCTTGAAGCATGGTCAAATCAAAAGAAGAAAAAAGAAGAATGAAGAATGAATACTCTCATAGCATCTAGTTTAATTCAATTGTGATATTCGATTGTAATCTTAGTTGTATAAGGGTAGAACTCGACTACCCAATTTTTCTCTTTTCTGGGGTGTATGGCGGTACTTTGTCGCACCGGCCTTTTATTCTTTCATCATAATTCATAAATATTTGATTATTATTTTTAGATTGCACATAAGAATTACATCTTCTTTATAGGTTTCTTAAAGATTGATGTTTGAATGTGTGGCCTGAATGCATTAGGCTCTTTAGGATAAAATTAATTTTTCTACCCTAATTAATAACTCATAACAAAAATTGAAATCAATTCATAACCTCACTTTAAAGCTTAGGCTATAATCAAGATAATTAAAAGATTTACCCAAAGCTGAATCTTGAATGTCTAACATCATGCATGTCATATTGACTCTTTCTTGAATAGGGAGGGTCTCCAATCTTGCACGATAGGTGAATGTTTGACCTGTGAAAGCATCCCTTGTAGTGGAGAATACCTCCTTCTATTGATTTAGCTAACAACTCTATTTCATCATGCATTTAGGCATAATTATTCTAAAGCCTTTGTCCAAATGAATGTGTCAGAATGATATAAAATTTGTGAATTTTACATTTAGCTTAAGTCATGATCTCATACCAATCATGTTCTGGTCTCTTAGGGAGTGAGTTTAGGACTATAGTCTCCTTCCTAATTAAATAATTGCTTAGCTATCTTACAATTACATAAGATCGGCCTTCATGGATTTAAAGTGTATGCGTTAGCTGACGACCACTCTAGGCGGATGTAAGTCCTCAAGAGTCAGGATAAGTTTATTCTCTCTTATGGAGGTAGACCATTGTGTCCCCCTTTTTCACTTAAATTTAGGCCACACTCTTAGCTTGTGCTAAAGCATCCTAAATTTAGGATTCAAGGTTACTTGATTCCTTTGGGTTACGAGTATAAATCCTCACATCTTAGGCATTTTCATAATCTTGTGTTGATAAATTATAAGCCCTAGCTTTCTAATAAAATTTCAACTCAAACAAAATAAATCTTCACTTTTATATATATATAAAGCCTCACCATAGGGTAGATTGAAGTGCTCACTAGGCTTCCTAGTATCATGAGTTCTCCCTACTTCTTCTCCCTTGGATTCCAAAAAGAAGTTTTTTGAATTGAACATTCCAACTAGATTTTCCAAGAATACACAATCCTTTGATAATCTAGCTTTGAAATCTTTGGGATATGATTGACTATAATCGAGATTTTTCTTAATAAATCTCATTTTCTAGGATATAATTAACTATGGAGGCTTGCTTCTATAGGGAATTAAAGAACTTGATATAAAATAAACCTTGCTTTACTCTTCCATTTAAAATCCACCAATCTTCTTAATAACTTCAAGGGAAATCTCTCCTCATATGTAATTTGAACATTCCAAAACCTTTAGATAATCATAAATCTAAAGTCTAGCTAAGACATACCACACCAAACTTTATCACACACATTAGAATACTGAGTTGCCACTTCTACCTCTAAGTTAGGACGATGTATGTTGTGATGTTATGTTTTATTTTTTGATGTAATATTTTAGACAGGATGTGAAAAATATTTATGCGTTGACTTAATGTTAGCTCGTTGATAGCCTAATGATATTTTATGCAGGGGATTATGTTAAAAAGGATTGTTGTAATAATAAATATAAATATTCTTGCTTGTAGGTTGCTTATGTCCCTTTAGCATAATCCACATTAGGATATGTGGGCTTGGTTACCCATGAGTAGGGTGCCAAGTTCAAATTTATGGAATATAATTGCTTGGCTTGAATGCTTGTTTAGCTAACATCTATTTTGCAGGTGTAATTAGATTTTATTTTTCATAAATATGTAGTTTTATAATAAGAATTAGGATTAGTGTTATGGGACTAAAGATGAGCAGTGGCTAGAAGACAATGACCTGGGAGGTCCTGTGAAGCCTAGAGTAAAGCCAAATTAAAAGATGGAAAAATAAGTTGAAGAATGAAAACCCCCATTGCATTTATTTAATTATAGTTGTAATATTCTTTTTAATTCAGGTTGTATAAGGGTAGAGCTCAGCTACCCAATTTCTTTCTTTTTTTGGGGTGTACACGGTACCAGGCCGCATCGATCATTTATTATTTTATGAAATCTATGAATGTTTGTTTGTTGTGTTTAGTTTGCATAACAGAAATGGTGTGATTTTCAAAGGTTTCCTAAAGCTTGATGATTAAAAGTGTGGCCTAGATGTTGTAGGCTCTTTAGCGTAAAAATTAAATTTTCTACCCCCATTAACAACTCATAATTAAATTTTAACTATTACTCACAACCTCATTTTAAAGCCTAGGTTATAATCAAGATAATTAAAATATTTAGCAACCCTTTGGCTGAATGTTGAATGTTATAACATCATGCATAACATATTAATTCACTCCTGAATAGAGAGGGTCTTCATTCTTGCACAATAGAGGAATGCTTGACCTTTGAGGGCATCCCTTATAATGGAGAACACCTCCTCCTGCTGATTTAGCCCATAATCTTATTTCATAATGCATTTAGGCATAATTATCGCAAAGCCTTAGTCCAAATGATTGTGCCAAAAATAACCTAAAAGATGATAAATATTTGCATTAGTCGAAGTCATACCTTCATGCTAGTCTTGATTAAGTCTCTTAGGGAGTGAGTTAAGGACTCTAGCTTCCCTTCTTAATTAAATAACATCCTAGCTATCTTGCATTTATATAAGACCAAACTACATGATTTTAAAGCATAGGAGGTGTTAGCTGGTTGTCACTCTAGGTGATTGTAAGTTTTGAAGAGTCGGGATGGGTTTTATCCTCTCTTGTGGAGATAAACCTGTATGTCCCATTTTTTTATTAGACTTAGGTCATGCTCTTAGCTTGTGCTAAATCATCTTAGATTAAAGTTTTGAGGCTACTTATTTTCCTTGGGCTATGAGTTAATTCCTTGCCTCTTAAGCATTTTCATAATCTTATGTTGATGGATTATAAGCCCTAACATTCTAATAAAAGTTCAACTCAAACAAACATAAAATCTCTCTTTCAAATATATAAAGCCTTACTATAGGATATATTGGAGTACTTAATAGGCTTCATAGTATCATGAGTGCTCTCTACTTATCCTCCTTTAAAATAAGCAAATAAGTCTTTTCACTTGAACCATCCCATTTGATTTCCAAAAATACCCAATCCTTTAATAGTTTAGCCTTGAAATCTTTGGAGATATTTATTGACTACTTTAATTGAGAGTTTTCTTAGGAGATTCCCATTTCTTAAGATGTAATTAACTATAAAATCTTACTTCCATAGGGAATTAAAGAACCCAGCATAAAATAAACCTTACTTTACTTTTTCATGTAAAGTAGGGGAAAGATCTCTAGTATATACGTAGAATCATCTGCCTTAGGAATCTTTATTAGGTTCATTATAGGGTGATGCCTCCATCTTTCAAGATGGTGTATCATAGCTTAATGTTGTACTCAATCACTTTAGTAGGTATCCCCTAAGATGTGCATAGTGTCCATACGACTCCAAATTAAAACACCACACTATATAAATTTAATTGCATCAGTTTAAGTCATAATTTGTACACCCATCATAATTTAGTCTCTTAGGGAATGAGCTTAGGACTCTAGATTTTTTCCTAATTAATAATAGCCTAGTCATCTTACATTTACATAAAATTAGAACACATGGTTTTTAATCAAAGGAGTTTGTTGACAATAACTCTAAGTGGTTATAAGTCTAGAAGAGTCTGGAATGATTCATTCTCTCTAGTGGAAATAAACCAACTTATCCCATTTCCTTCGAGTAAATTTGTTGACCTCACTTTTGGAGTGTGGATCGACTCATCCTATATTATACTTAGGAATCTTATAGACACTAGAATCTCCCTAGTCATAGGACACTTCTAATGGTTAGGTGAACACTAAACCTAAACCTAAAGACTTAAAGATGGCATGCACTAGATCTATGTTATGCCATTAGGACATAAGGAGACCATCTTATCCTTTGGCCTAAACTAAACCTATGCCTATCCCCTTAGCCAAACCAAACCTCAAATCAATCCATTAAAAACCTAATTGAATTCTATTTTATATCCAGGTTCTAAGTCAAAATGATTTAAACCCAATTATTCCATCATAATCCCATCTTATGGACTTAACCCAAACTTCCTTCAATCAAATCAAATTCAATTGATTTTCACAGAAGCACTCCAACTTTTCAAATCATCATTCCAAAATCTTCCAAAATCTACAATCAAGCCAACCAACCCATTGATCAAAATCAATCCAATCAACCCAAGCTAGCCCGTTTGAACCCAAAATGTCCAAATGAGCTAAAATCTAATTAAACATAAATCAATCATCAAACTCAATTCAACCCAAAACTAATTCAATTGACCCATTATGTTCACTTGGCCCAAAGTGACTTAAAGGACCTATTTGAACTAAACTCAAATCCAACCAAAATTGTATTGAACTAAACCATTCTAAACATACTATATTGATTGTTGATCATCCTTGATTGATCAATTGCAATCAATTGATCAAACCAATCTGATTTGATCACTTGACCTAAGTTTACCTAATTAGCCTACATGAACCAAATTGAACCAAACTTCATTCCAAACTCAATCACTTAAAACCAATGATTCATACCAACTTTAAATTGATCCTTGAATATGACTTTACCATCAATTAAGCCAAACCAAGTCCAATTAGCCTCTTGACCCAAGTTTATCCAATTAGACCAAAAAGATCAAATAGGGCCAAATATCCTAATCTAAATTGATTGCAACCAATGATTCAAATCCATCATAAATTGATTATTGAATATGATCAAATCCTTGGTTGAGCCCAAATTGACCAAGTCAACCCAATTGACCCATTTAACCCAAATTAACCTAAAGAGTCAAATTGGCCTAAATCATTCCTAAATTTAAATGTATTCAAATCAAAACTGACAATCATCTTCAAATCATTAATTGAACCCAAACCAACACCTAACCCAGGCCAATTTGGCTAATTTGACCAAATTGGTCAACTTAGCCCATTTGACCCATATGAACCCATATGAGTCAAATTCAAACATAATCCAAGTTAAATCAAACCAATTGAACCCAAATATCCCAAATCATCATTTGAACTTGACCCAACTCTTGGTTTGCCCAATTTGACAAATTGGTAAACCTAACCCAACTTTGCCCAATTTGACCTACATAGGTCAAGTTGAGCCAAACCCACTCAAACTAAGCCCAAACTCATTGAAATTTGACATGACCCATCCTTAGGCACCATGGGTCAGCCCAAATCAAATCAAACCCATTTTAGATCCGAATTGACATAATACACATTAGCTAAAGCACTTCAAATGGGACAAAACTCACTTTTGGGTGGTCTTACCTACCCCTTTGCATTTGACAGCCTCCCTTAGCTAAAATTAGACCCTTGGACCACTACTAACCTGACCCAAGGCTGGTTGGGTCATCCATGGTCAAGAGAGGTAACCTAACCCATCTCCTCTCATTGGCTCACTACGGGAAGCAAGGACACTCCACCTCAGCTATGGAAGCCCACCTTCCCTCACTCAGCCACTCATGATGAGCCATCTTGACCACTCCCTGACGTCCCCGGTCGCCTACGCCTGTCGAACATCTTCCAAATGTAGAGCCAACTCAAACCATCTGATTTGAGGGGGAGGAGAGTATAACCCTCTCCCATCTTATTCTCACACACGAAAGAACATTCAGAGACCTTCATTGAGTGGAAACGAGTCTCCCGAGTGCCTTTTTAAGCTCCCTTGGCCTCACCGATGACATCGAAACTAAGCAAAATAGAGCCTACACTCTATCCCACTCCTTTCAAACATCACCAAATCCAAATTAACATCACCCACACCTTCTCCTAGCTCCAGCGATCAAGAACGTATCGATTCCCGATTGATTCGACCCTTCCAAGACCAACTCCAGTGACGCTTGGTCCATAGAGCCATTGGCAAGTAGGAAAGGTGCGAGCTTCTTAGCAAGGAAAAATAGAGCCTACACTCTATCCCACTCCTTTCAAACATCACCAAATCCAAATTAACATCACCCACACCTTCTCCTAGCTCCAGCGATCAAGAACGATGTCGATTGATTGATTCCAGACCAACTCAGTGGCGCGGTCCATAGAGCCATTGGCAAGTAGGAAAGGTGTGAGCTTCTTAGCAAGGCTTCGTCTCTTCAAGACAAAGCTACCTCAGTCGAAAGACTATTGGTCCTAAGCTCTAACAAGATAAACTTTAGTAAACCATAGAAATCCCCTAAGTTCTTGATCCTTTGTGAAAGATTTTGCATTTTTGTGTGAATCCCACTATAGGATCCCTCTAGATCTTCCTCTTGAAGGTTTTGGAGTTGATCCTGATGCCTTACGACCCTCTTAAGTGATTTAATGATTATTTAAATCCTAAATAATAAAAATTAATTAATTAAACTTCATTAATCACTGATTGGCAGTGAGTCAGTGAGTCGATGAAGGAGAATGATTAAGACCTCTTTCCTAATTACTTTTCCAAATTCATTTCATTAAAGAGAGTTAATTAATGTGTGATTTAATTAAAAGATTAATTAAACAATTAGTAATGAAATCAAATTAAATTGAAATAGTAATCACTTTAGATAATTTAATTTCAAATCATGGGTTCCTCTTTACGTGTTTAATAAGATAAAGACCCTTTAGAAAATTATGATTAACCATGAGTATGGGAAAATCATAAAAGTATTAGATATCTTAATCTAAATAATACTTAAGCATGAGCCTATTGCATTAGGTCCTTTAGGAGCATTGCAATTTTAATTTCTTAATTGCATATTATTTGAGGCTTGTGAATAAGTGATTAATTAAATTAAAGAAGCATAGGAAAGGGTAATTAAATGAATTGCTTAATGATTCTAACTTAATTAATTCTTAAAATTCATCTAATTACTTTTCCTTAAAACTTTGATTTTCTTTAAATAAGTATTTGATGTGATTGTCCTTAAGAATTAGTATAGTTGAATGAATTATGTGGAGATGTTTGGCTATTCCTTTTCAATCACTATAAATATTATATGTCATGTGATATCATGCATTCATATTTTCAAAATCAAATGATCAATTGAATTTACTTATGCAAAATTGTATTTGATGACTTAATCTTATTATATATGTGGTTATTATCACTAATAAATTTGAAAATTATTTTCAAAATTACAAATTGATAATAAAAATTTGGAGTGATATTAGGTATGAATATATGTATAGGATTTGCATGTGTTTATAGCCTAAGGATGTCTCAAAATTATAAATTGATAATAAAAATTTGGAGTGATATTAGGTATGAATATATGTATAGGATTTGCATGTGTTTATAGCCTAAGCATGTCAAAGTTTCTCTTTCTTTCCTACATTCATGTATGAATTTACATATGTTTGAATAATAATATGTATATAGTTTAGACATCCCGAGAATATGAGGCTTTAAGTAGCCCCAAAGAGGTCATTTGATTATCTCACTTCCCTAATTAACAAAAGCACATATTTATTTAATTTCACTCATATGTATATTTATATTAGAATTTAGATAGAACTTTACTTGACATATATAAATAATTCAACCAAACAAAATACAATATTTTGCATGATTTTCATTTTTATAGTTATGTATACATCCATATGTATTTAATATATCAAGTATATATTCAAGACATCACGAGAATACAAGGCTTTAAGTAACCACAAGGAGGTCATTTGATTATCTCACTTCCTGGTTTAAACAATGACACATACTTGCTTGCATCTTTTATACATGTGCGTGCGTATTTGACTAAAAAAATGAAATCCTCCTTTTCTACTAAAAATGTATGCATCCATAATCATTTAAGTATGCCAAAATATATTGCATGTATAGTTATACTGTGTGTTAAATCATATGCATGTCATGGGGGATGAAAAGGAATGGTTAAACATATTCGATGTGATGATAATTCAACCACATTAATTTTAAGATGCCTTTCATGTTGAATAAGATTCTTTAAGATAAACCTAAACTTAGGACTAATAAAATATTTAATAATAATTCACTAAAAGAAACCAAATTATAAAAATGTGCTTTTAAAAAATAATTTAAGGTAGGGATGAAGGAGGTTAAGCCTTCTTCTTCTCTTTACAACACTTAAATGCTAAATGTATATCAAATGAATTAAACAAAATACTACTGACCTCATTTTTAGATGAGGTTAATATCATTCCGAAATCAATAATTAGGATGTCTTAATCTCAAATAGGAATCTCCTAATTTAGTGCATAGGACACTATATTTAGTGACCTAGGGAATTATCTTTGGGTTTGATCTAACCTAATTGGCTTAAGTCAAATCAACCCAATCTTCCAATTTGGATTTAACCAAAATAAATCCAAATAAATAAAACTAAAAATAAATTAAAATAAGAAAACCAAATCCAAAGTCAAATCTAGTCAACATAGGTTAGACTTAGGTGGGTCCCACATAATCAAAGGTCAACCCACCAAGAATTTGATTAAAGTAAACCATTAAAAATGTTCCAAATGATCAAATAAACATGATTAATCATAAATATAAAGAAATTCAAATTCATTTAGGCCTTAATTGGGTTAATTAGACCACTTAGTCTAAAAAAACCTAAATGGGTCCTATGGGTTCAAACCAAAATTAAATTGAAATAAACTCAATTTGATTATTCAACATAATTTAGAAATGATAATCAAACATAATCCAACCCAACATTGGGTGTAATTTGGTCAAATTGGTCATTTGACCCAAATGAAACCCAAACTTAACCCATTAAGCTCACTTTTGGTCAAATGGGTTCAAATAAAAAATTAATTAAAATTAAATGAAATCAACCATTCCAAATCAACTCACACATGTGATCAAGCATGATTGGAGTCCAAACCCAATCCAATTGAGTCAAATTGGTTATTTAAACCCAATTGGAACCAAACTTAACCCATTTAGGCCAAATGGATTAAAATGAAATGAAATTTAAAATCAATTCAAAATTAAATGAACAAATCAAACCAAAGCTCAATCAATCATCAATTCAAGATTATTAAATGCAAATTTAAAGAGAATTAAATTAAAACCAAAACATTTTTAATCCAAGTCAAATGGATTTGAACATAACTTCAAATCCATTTAAGACTAAGTTAGGCAGCCATATATCAATCCAATGACCTTGATAATGATGTCATAAACCATAAAATAAAAAATAAAAGAATAAAAAAGAACGAAATTCAAAAAAATAGAAAAAGGGGAAGAAGGGAAATTCCATTTCCCCTCTTCCCAGGCATATGACATCCCACCTCTTAAGAGGATGGCAGCCTTCAAGTGAAGGTAACCAAGAAAAAAAAAGCCAAAGGGGATTTGGCTTCTCCCAAGAAGAAGAAGAAGAAGAAGAAGGAAAAAAAGAAGAAGATAGGAGAAGGAAGGATAAGCCAAGAAGGAAAACAACCAAGAAGCCTATTCTCTCCTCCTTTTCTTTTCAAAACATTCACCAATGCTAGGGATGAAGTTCAAAACCATTCCCCATCCCTCTTGCCATTGACATGGCAATGCATAGATGAAATCGAAGGCCCTCTAATGGTGAAATCCAAGGCAGTGGATTTCACCTCAAATTGAAGCTACCAACATGTTCTAGAAGTTGGGGTGAGCTCAAACGAATCGCCACCCCTTCCCATCACCACTGAGAAGCTGGAGAACCATCAAAGCTGATGGGTTGCAATCGAGCTTGGTCTAGGGAGTAATCTAGAGGGAGAGGATCCAATTCCTTTGGCACACAAGCTTCTCCTATCATTCCAAAGCTATTTGAATCAACCCCGTCATTGGAGATCGCTAGAATGAAGGTACGCCATAAACGCACCTTCTAGCTTTTTTATTTTGAAACTTTGTGAAGGCAACTTGATCTCAAGTGGGATCAAGCCATTTAGATCTATATGATTTCCCTCCACAAAGGATTTGTGATTAAAAATGCGAGATTTCAATGGTTGGATCATCGAAAATCAAGTGGAAATGACGGATGGTTCTCGGTTCTCGCCGTCTAGGAAAAAAGACGCTATCTCCACCGTCCAGTCCTTTTAAAAGGAATGGACGACTTTGATCTAGGCGGATAGCTCGATTTAAATCCCTTAGGATCTGCAGGCCAATTGTGGACCGTCTGATTTTTGATCGGACGGTCCTGATAAACCCTGCGTCTCGCCACCTTTTTAACACAGGATTCACATGGATCCCACATGGACCAATTCACATTCGAAACATGGCAGTGATGTTATGTCAGCATTGACTGGTTTAAAGAGGAAAATAGGGTTTTCTGAATTTAAAAAATTACTGAAATTACTCAAAACTTCTAAAAATCATAAGAAAATAAATATAAATCAGAAAAAAATGCAAACTTAAGCTCCATGGATTCGTCTTGATGAAAGAAATCCATAAAAACTAAAATCCTCAATTTATTTTGGATATTTTATTTTTAATTTAAGTTTAATTAAAAACCATTAAACCTTAATTACTCTCAAACCATAGATCCAATTGAATTAAAACTTTGGGAAAATAAAATTGGAGTTAAAACACACCTGATGAAAATTTTTCATGATTTATTTCACTGTATGCCATGAATAATGAATTTTCAAATCTTAAACTTCAAATTTAATTAAATAAATTAATTTAAAATGTATTAATTAATTGAAATGAATCCAACAACCTTATATCAACCTAATGAACCTTATTGAACATCAAAATATTAATAAAATTCTTCTAAACGTAATAATCACAAATTGACATAATTAAATAATTAAATGAATTAGATAATTTAAATAATTAACTAGAATTTAATTAAATCATAATAAATCAACCAAATGTTCAATAATTATGAATGAACCCTCTTTGGAAACATAATTCAGAGAGGAATCAATGCAAAATAAAACCCCTAAATGAATTTTATTAAATTAGGCCTAATTTGGGTTTTAATGAAATAACTAAAACCTTAATTCCACCCTAATTATAAATATAATCAAGATTAAACTTTTGAATCATAAAATTGGCATGTAACCCTACTTTCCATAAAAATTTCAAACAAAATTGATCTTTGGATTTGGAATTGTTGAATTTCTAAATTCCTAAGTCAATATTAATCAATAATAAATAATAAAATTCATTAATCCATTAAATCATGAAATAAATTGAAGTAATCTCAATCAAACATCAGAAACTCTTGAGGGTAGTTCTCCAAACATTCTAATTCAAAGAATTAATCAATTTCAAACTTAAAAACTAATGAAATTAAACCTTAATGAAATCCTTAATTAAATCAAACATTAAAACTTGAATCACCAACACTTAATGAAATCATTAATCTCAAATTTAATTAATCTAAGAATGAATTCAAATCTTAGTTAATTAAATCAAATCAAATGAAACCAACAGAACTCAATCCAAATCTTAACCTAAATGCCTTAGGTTAAAATAAACCAAAGTCAAAACACCAAATCATTTAAATAAAATAAATTAAATCAAATTAAATCAAATGAAATGAAATAATTAAATCAATCCAAATTGAAAACTAAAACAAGAATCAAATTAAAAGAAAAGAAAACATCAAATCCAAATTCAAACAAACTAAATGAAATCAAAAGGATTAATTAAGATGCTTAGGGATCTTAGTTAGACCTTTAGGAACAATCTTCATCTTAGGATGAGGATTTCATTCTATTAGGAAGTAGATGTTAAATAGGGTGAGTTTCATCAAAAAATGGAATCCATTCTACTCTTCATTCTTGAAAACCTAATCATCACTTTAATCAAATAAAATGAAAATAAAATAGAAACTAAATAATTAAATCATTTGAATTGAAACCACCGAAATGTAAAATTCAAACAAACTCAAACTCCAAATTGAAACTTAAACTAAAGATGCCTAGCAAAGTCTTGCTACACAAGCCTATTTACATCACACACTATTTCATTAGGTTACAAATGCTAAACTTAGGTTAGGCCATTTTGTGATTCTATATGATTCCTCGTGATGTGTTTTGATATGATGTGCTTCACATGTCTTTGTGGTGTACTATTTTAAACTGCATGTCTAGGATTATTTGCCCATTAGATTGGATGATAGGACATTCTTTCTTGACCTAACATTGTCTTTGGTAGGGGCTATTCTAGAAAGGATTACTATCATAAATAAAATTAAAAAATGTTGTTTCTTACAGGTATGCTTAAATCCTTAAGCACAACCCATAGGATAGGTGGGCTTGGTAAGTAACTAATGCTATTCTTTCTTGACCTAACATTGTCTTCGATAGGGGCTATTCTAGAAAGGATTACTATCATAAATAAAATTAAAAAATGTTGCTTCTTACAGGTATGCTTAAATCCTTAAGCACATCCCATAGGATATGTGGGCTTGGTACGTAATTAATGCTAAGCACATATGTTTATTAAATATAATTGTGGTTTGCTATTTGTATTTCCTAGCATTTATTTTGTAGGGCTTAGTAATTAATTTTGAAATCAAAATATAAATTTGAGCTTAAAATTAAGTTATGATCTATGGGGTCTAGGATTAGCAGGAGCTGACCCTACCAAGAGATGGTGTAGTGGTCCCCTGTGGAGCCCAATGGATGTCCCTAAAGAAGGAGACTATCCTGAAAAGAAGACCCATAGTTCTAAACTTGTAGTTCTAGATCGGGCAGTATAAGGGCTGCCCATTTACCTTTTCTTCTAGGGTGTACAATGGTACCCGACCGTATTGGCCTTTTTTCTATAAATTATAATTATCTTGATTTATTTTTGGTGCATAATAAAATCAAACTGCTTTTCTAGGTTTCTATTTGTGTTGTGTTTTCTTTTGAATGAATGCTTGGATGATTAGGCTCATAGCAAAAATTAAATTTTATACCCAACTTAAATCTAAACAACTGAAACAAAAACTAAAGAAAACTTGAAACCTCAAATAAATTCAGCCTTATGCAAAACATAAAATCAATTAGAAATAATCGGGTTTTGAAACCAAGAAATCGTAGTGCTCCAATCCTTGAATCGAACAACTTCTCCCATTGCACATAAGGGGTATCTGACTGGTGAGGATGACCACCTTCTTAGGGAAGCTTGCCTTCTATATTGATTTAGCCCATAACCATTTCTAATTATATGACATTAGGCATAAAAATATATACCCAAGATCTCAAATGAATCTTGAATCAAAATTTTCAAAATCTAAAAAATGTGCATTAGTTAGATACATTTCATACCGTGCATGATTCTAGGGATTAAGGAGTGAGTCTAGGTTCATAGATTCATCTCCAAAAAAATACAATAACCCAGCCATCTTTCATTCATGACACTTAGTGTCATGAATTTAAAATGCGCTTATGTGGTGTTAGCTGGCAGCCCTCCTTAGGCGGGTTGTAACTCTAGAAGTCATATATAGGTTAGTTCCCTCAAGTGAGAGGATTGATGGATAATTTCCAAATATAAAACTAGGTCGAGCATTTGACATGTGTCAGAAGCACCTATAGATTAGGTTCTAAAGCATTATTTTTAGAAATAAAGCTTTAACCTTAGGCATTTCAGTAGTCTTGTGCTTCTATAAGCTAAGTCCTAGGCTTCTAAGAAAATGTCAACTCAAAATCTAAATTAAAATTCCAAAATTTGGAGCCCAATTATAGGATAGTTGAAATTTATATTGGGCTTCCCAGTATAAATAGGCATTTACTATTTTATTCTTATTGGCTTCTAAAATAACTCTCTCCAATTTGGACCATTCCCAATTGAAATTTCCAAAATAATCAATCCTTTGAATTCCACCTTAGAAATCTTTATAAATAACAACTTATTTTTTTAATCGAGAGTATTCTTAGGAAAAGACCTTTCATACGATGTGATTAACTATACAGTCTTTCCTCTATAGGGAACCATGAATCTAGTTTAAAATAAACCATGTTCTACTTTCCCATGTAGTTCAGGGGAAAAAGCTCTGGTAATGGAAAGACCCATTAGCTTTAGGAGTCTTTTTTTAAATGATCGAATCTATTATAGTAAAACATATTTATCTTTCGAGATAATATGTTTATTCCATAATGAAGAATTTGATCATCCAAATAAGAAATTTCTAAACTTTATGTGGTGTTATAAATTTTATCCACAGAGAGCTGTTTGGGTGACTCCACTAGGGATTGGTTCCTCCCTTCATCTTTAGAAATAAGTGATTATTTTTATATCAGAAATATACTAGTGCCACTCATAAGTTAAGACTGCCTTTCTTTTCATTGGATACCACTCCATTTTATTCTTGGTTGAGCCTATCTAACATTCTAAATTATGGTTCTAGAACACTTCATTTTCCACAGTTAAATGATTGCGTCCTAGAACTAAATCCAAAAAAAAGGGAGAGAAATAAGTAAAAACCAAGTCATTTCAGTTAAGACCTAAAGTTGGTCAAGATGGATTTGAAGCCATTCTAGTATAGAAAAGAGATGTTAAATTTAAAAAAGTATGAAAATTACTTCAAATTTTGAAAAGTAAATCTATAAAAAAAGTCTCGAAGTTAAATTTTTTCTTGATCTTACTTTGGCTTTCTACTAAAGTTAAAAAGAATCAGGATAGGATCCTTTAATGAATATCCTTTTGTTCTACTACATTCAAAGATGGCAAATACCTAAGAATGTAGATTGAAATGAAGGAGTTCCTTCAAATCCTGAGAAAATCTAAAAGGAGGCATAGTTATGCCTATTTCCGATTACCACTATGATATAAGCTTGATTTGCATTTAAAAAAATCAACTCAAAAGATAATAAAATAAGGGATAAAAATAAAAATAAAAACCATCCCAAATGAATACTTTATTGACCTTAGGTAGAAGTTGATTAAGAAACTAAATGAAAACCTTCTATCTTTACAAAAGAAAATTTTTCATAAATGAAAATCAGCTTTAATCTTAATTCATCTCCATTTGCCCATTAGAATATTAGAAAATCAGTTATTCAAGCTGATTGGCCAATTCTAGGGAGTGACTTGGAGGTAACCCTCTTTTAGACCTTCCAAAACCTTAAATTCTTAAGAATTTAGGAGAGAGTCAAAAGAGGATGATGACATGAGATAAACAAAGATAAAGTGATAAGATTCGTTTTTGCTCCTAATCAATAAAAGAAAAGATAGGGCAATGAAAGAGAATTCTGATTCGCTTGATAAAGTTGAAATAAATGAATTTAAATAGAATAAATTTAAATCAACTTTCTTAATGGAAGATTTCTCCCACTGAATGAAATGATATTTCATAAATGGATTTAGTTAATTTTAAGGACAAATCCTAAAAAAAAAGGCTTTAATCTTTCTAAAGAAATCATGACCTTAGGATTGGGTCCTAAGGATGATCTCTTAGAGTGAAAGTATGAAACTTCTATCTCTGGTAAGTTGATAGATAAATCACTTAAGACTTTGTGAGTCCAAATGAATGAAGAAAGCCGTAGTTTTCTCCATTCAAAAAACTAAGGCATTATATGCTTTCAATACAAAGTGAATCTAAAATCCTTTGCAATTTATTATGACCCACTTAACATTGTCTTAATGTCAAGTATGGTGGTCAAAGAATCCATTGCAAGCTGAGATTACCTTTAATCTTGTATGTGCTATATATATATATATATATATATAAGTCAAAATTGACTTGACTTTCTAATAGCACATCATCTGCCATAGAGTGTCCTTTTATAAATGATGATCCTCTAAATGAATAGATCATGAGGTCTATTAATACATTGAGGATGGAGTTAGACCTACCTTCCCTCCATATCAAAGAGAAATTCTTGAAATCAAGTTCAAAATGGTGGAGTTATACCACCTCAAATGACATTGAAAAGAAATGACAAATAAGTCATCTTCAAAATATGATGTTTTTCCCATCTTAGAGAAGTTGCTTGTAAAATCAAGCATCATAATGCTCTGTAAAAAAATTAATGATAATAAAAAAGAGCAATGAGAATGAAATGAAATAAAAGAAATATAAAAATGAAAAAGACATTACCATTAAGCAAGGCATTACATAATCATGTAATTTTATTTACATAACTATAAGCAACTTCCTAATGTGGCATTCCATTATAAAAAGGTTCTAGGGTTATCTTCTATGATGAAGATAAACTACTAAGAACTTATTAACATCTTGGTTGATATTGAAAATGCAAAAGAAGAAAATCTCCAAAATACTTGTTGATCTAGGTGAATCGATCAACATCAATTGTAAACCTGAAAGTAAATTTATATAGTCTCAATTCTAATCGAGCTTTGATAAGATGGTGCCATGTAAATTCATTTAAATAATGAAATGAATTTTTAATTCAATGAAAATTTAATCTTAAAAATTCAACTTCAAAGAAAACCTTAATCCCAATTACATAGTTGATTTAAGATAAAAATTCAAACATAGAAAAGGAATCTTAGAAATGTATAAAAATCTATAAATGTTCTTGGATGGTCCTGTCCAGCCCAAATATAAAAAAAAACAAATTAATTAATTAATTAATTTAAAAAATAAAAGAAAAAGAAGAAAAATATTGATTATGGAAGGATGATCATATTCATCCTAAATTGAAAGTATTGAGTCTTTAGGAATATCATTTTGCTACGCCTAAATGACCTCACTAAATATTTGGTTCTAGTAGAAAATTCTGATCTTAGAATTATAAACTTTTCAAGAAAGTCATTATGCCAACCTTAAATGACTCCACTAAATAATTTTGAATTCAAAAGTGTGACATCTTTAGAAAGTCATTTTGCCAATCTTAAATTGTTGTGGTGTTTATTTTTGGATGTGGGAGAGGGAGACATCACATAGATCGTGTGGGGTACTTATTGAGATGATCGTGTATGACATTGAGGTATGATGTACTATCTTGAAAGATAGAGGTATCACTCTACAATAGGCCTAGTCACCGAATAAGGACTCCTAAAGCATGATGGATCTTCAAATATACTAGAGATTTTTTTCCTACTTTACATGGATTAATAAAGCAAAGTTTATATTAAATCGGGTTCTTAAGTTTCCTATGAATACTCTCAATTAAACTAGACAATTATCATCTTCAAATATTTCAAGATTAGACTATCAAAGGATTGGTTGTATTTGGAAAATCAATTGGGAAAGTTCAAGGAGAAGACTTATTTTTGGAATCCAAAGGGAGAAAGTAGGGAATGCTCATGATACTAGGAATTCTAGTGAGCATTCCAATTTATCATATGATTAGACTTTATATATTTAAAAATGAAGAGATTTATTTATTAGAGTTGAATTTTATTAGATTGCTAGGGCTTATAATCCACCAATACAAGGTTGTGGAAATACCTAAGAGGTGAGGAATTATGTTTGTAGCCTAAAGAAAATAGCTACCTCAGATCCTAAATCTACGGAGCTTTAGTAAGAACTAAAGCGTGACCTAAATCTATGCGAAGAGTGGACATAATGGTTTACCTCAACATAAGAGGATGAACCGTTCAACTTCTAGAATTATAATCACATAGAGTGGAAGTCAGCTAACACCTCCTATGCTTTAAATCCATGTGATCTAATCATATGAATTTGCAAGATAGTTGGGTTATTTATTTAGAAAGAGATTAAAGTCTTAAACTCACTCCTTAAGAGATTAGAGCATGAGTGGTATGAGCAATGACTTAGTCTAATGAAAAATCTTTTCAAATTTTTTTTAATTTTTGACATTTCATTTGGACAAAGTCTTTAGGATTTTGATGCCTACATGCAGGATGAAATAAAGTTGTTTGCTTAATAAGAGGGAAAGGGGTGTTTACCAACACAAGGATGCCATCACAAAGTCAAACATTCCCCTATAATGCAAGGATGGAAATCCCCTATTTTTAAGAGAGAATTAATATGCATGCATGATGTGAGACATATAACATTCAACTAAGGAATTGTTAAATCTTTTAATTATCTTATTTATATCCTAGGCTTTATGGTGAGATTATGAGTTATTAAAAATTTAATTTTGAGTGATTAGTTGGGTAGAAAATTTATTTTTATCCTAGGAGCCTAACGCATCCAAGCCGCACATTAAATCATCAAACATGAAGAAACTATAAAGAGCATGTCGTCCTAATGCACAATTTAAACATAACATCAAACAATTTTACAAACTATCATAAAAGAATAAAAGATGGGTAGCCGAGCTCTATCCTTATACAACCTGAAATATGAAAGAATAATTACAGTTTTATTAAATTCTATTGGGATCTTCTTTCCTTCGTTTCTTTATATCTTCTTTCTTCCTTCTCTTGATTGGGATGTGCATTCTTTAAAGGCATCACAGGGCACCCCAGGACAAAGCCTTCTAGACGCTACTCATCATAGTCTCCCATAGCATTAATCCTAATTCTTATTACAAAATTACATTAATAAAAGAAAAAGTAAATCTAACTACACTTGCAAAATAAGTGTTAGCTAAACACATATGAAATCCCAAGCAATTATATGTATAATTTAGACTTAGCACACTACACATTGGTAACCAAGCCCACCTATCCTACCTTGGATTATGCTTAAGGGTTTAAGCAACTTGCAAAGAGAGCATTCACATTTATTTTTAAGCATCCCTTAAACATAATCCCCTACAAAAAATATGATTAGGCTAATATCAGCCTATCATCTAATCTACGAAGCATACACCCTAATATCCAGTCTAAAATAATACATCATAAAATAAAACATACATCATATGATACACCATCCTAACTTGGAGCTAGAAGTTGTGACTTATTCCTAATATGTGTCTTAAGACTTTATGTGGTATGTCTTACTAAGCATTAGAGTTAAAAATTTCTATATGTGGAAGAATTTAATTTAACATAAAAGTTGGTTCAACTTCAAGCTCTTTAGTTGATTTGTGAATTTTAATTTACGTTTTCTTTTGTTTCATTTAATACACTTAACAACTAAGTGTTAAAAAGTGAGAAAAATAGGATTATCCTCCTTCATCTCTACCTTAAGCAACTTTTTAAAGCACTTTAATTTGATTCAGTTATATTTAGTGAATGGAATAGCTTATTACATTTTTTTAATTAATTCCTAGTTTAGGTTCACTTTAAATAATTCTATTTAAACATGGAAGGCATCTTAAGGTAAATATAATTTAATTATTACCACAGGACACATATCAAATCATTCCTTTCCATCACACGTAACATGCATATGATTTGATCCTAAGTGTACCTATACATGCAACATGTTATATCACAAATAATGAATGTATTTTTTTTGTATATTTCATTTGATTGAATTATTTAATACATGCTAATTAAAGTTCTATCCAAATTCTTATACAAAAATACATAGGGATGAAATTGAATGGGACGTGTCATTGTTAATTAGGAAACTGAGGTAATCAAATGACCTCCTTGGGGCTAGCTAAAGCCTCGTATTCCCAGGATGTCCGTACTATATACCAATTTGCATTCAAACATATGTGAATTTGCATACATGAACATAAGAAAGAGGTTCAAATCACATGATTAATTAATTCAATGACTTAAACATTTATGTATGCATGTATTTATAATAAAAAAGGGGATTGTCATTCTTTAATTAAGTACAGGAATATGTGTATGAAAAATATAAGCAAATACATGTTGTTAAACCAGGGAAGTGAGATAATCAAATGAACTCTTTTGGGCTAGCTAAATCCTCATATTCTTAGGATGTCCAGACTATATACTTTCTTTTCTTAAATACATGCACATGTATTCATAATTAAAAGAATGAAAATCATGCAAAGAGAGCATTTTTCTTAATTGAATTATTTATGTATATGAATTAAAGCTCTATCCAAATCAAATGGATACATGCCTTTGTTAACCAGAGAAGTGAGGTAATCAAATGACCTCCTTGGGGCTTGCTAAAGCCTTGTATTCTCGGGATGTCCAGACTATATACCTATTACCATTCAAACTTATGTAAATTAACACATGAATAAGAGAAAGAGAGCTTCACCTCATATACTTAAACTATAAACACATGCACCTTTTATGTATTTATAACTAACATCACAACATATGTCATCATTTATTTATAAACTTTTGTAAATACATTTGGATTTAATAGAGATAATAACCACACATAAATTAAATTAAATCAACACATGCAAGCTTACATAAAAGAAATTCATTTTTAATTTCACTTAAGTTTGAAAAGATGGATGCTTGGATTCAAATGGCATACAATATTGATCATGGTAAGATAAGAATAATCAAATATAAACACATGATTCATTCAATCAACTTAATTTTTAAGGATAATAAAATTGAATAAACTCATTTAGAGAAGAAAACCAAAGTTCCTTTATCAATTTAGTTTTGAATCTTTGATTTGATTTAGAGAGGAGGAGCACTCATTTGTTAATCCCATTCCCAAGTTTGTGAATTGATTTGGATTAATGAAAGGTAATTAAGTGAATTTTATGAATTAATTAAGTTGGATCTTTAATTAGTTCAATTAAACACCGTTACGTATGTTACCTTAATGTAACCAACATGTTATGCACATGAATGGAAAGTAAATTTGCAATGATCCTAAAGAATGAAAGGGCCTAATGCAATTGGCTCATAATTAATTATTAATTTGATTAAGAAACTTAATTAGGTACTCTTATAAGTTTCCCACACATGTGGGTTAACCATAAATTCCTTAACTTGCTTCAGGTTATTAAACACCTAAAGACCTACCCATGATTTAATTAATTAAGATCTAAGATGATTTAGACATAGTTAATTAAACCTTTAGTTAATCCCAAATTAGTTAATATTTCTCTTAAATGACATTAACTTAGGGAAAAGATTAGGAAAGGGGTCTTAAACTCATTCCCCTTGCCCATTCACTATTCAACTGTGATTAACATGGTTAATTAATTATTTATTTCTTGCATGTATGCTTAAATCTCTAAGTATAGCCCATAGGATAGGTGGGCTTGGAAAGCAACTAATGCTAAGCCCATATATTTATGAAATATAATTCTTGTGTGTTGTTTGTATTTCTTAATATTTTTTTTACAAGGCTTAGAAATTATTTTTAAATTCAAAATATAAATTTGAGCTTAGAATTAAGTTAGGACCTATGGGGTCTAGGATTAGCAGGAGCTGACCCTATTAGGAGATGATGTAGTGGTCCCCTATGGAGCCCAATGGATGTCCCTAAAGATGAAGACTATCCTGAAAAGAAGACCCATAGATCTAGACTTGCAATTCTAGCCTGAGCAGTATAAGGGTAGAGCTCAACTGCCCATTTACCTTTTCTTCTCAAGTGTATAGATGTACCCGGTCACATTGGTCTTTTTTCTATAAATTTAAATTGGCTTAATTTATTTTGGGTGCACAATAGAATCAACCTACTTTTGTATGTTTCTTTCTGTGTTGTGCTTTCCTGTGAATGAATGCCTGGATGATTAGGCTCATAAGAAAAACTAAATTTTATACCAAATTTAAATCTAAACAACTGAAACAAAAACAAAAGAAAACTTGAAACCTCACATAAATTAAAGCCTTAGGAAAAACATAAAATCAATTAGAAATAATCAGGTTTTGAAACCATGAAATCATATTGCTCCAATCCTAAAATTGGGCAACTTCTCCCATTGCACATAAGGGGCATCTGGCCTATGAGGATGACCACTTTCTTGGGGAAGCTTGTCTTCTATATTGATTTGGCCCATAACATTTTTTAATTGCATAGCATTAAGCATAAAAATGTATACCCAAGAGCTCAAATGAATCTTGAATCAAAATTTTAAAATCTAAAAAATGTGCATTAGTTAGATGCATTCCATACCCTACATGATTCTATGGACTAAGGAGTGAGTCTAGGTTCATAGATTCCTCTCTTAAAATTGCAACAACCCAACCATCTTGCATTCATAAAACTTGGCATCATGAATTTAAAATATGCTTAGGTGGTGTTAGCTGACAGCCCTCTCCAGGTGGGTTGTAAGTCTAGAAGAGTTAGTGATAGGTTAGTTCTCTCACAAGTGAGAGGAATGACTAATAATTTCCAAAAATAAAACTAGGTTGAGCAACTGACATATGTTAGAAGCATCTGTAAACTAGGTTATGAAGCATCCTTTTTAGGAATAAGTCTTCAACCCTAGGCATTTCAGTAATCTTGTGCTGCTAGAATCTAAGTCCTAGACTTCTAAGAAAAGGTCAACTCAAAGTATAAATTAAAATTCCAAAATTCAAAGCCCAATTATAGGATAGTTGAAATGTCTACTGGCTTCCTAGTATCAATAGGCATTTTGTATTTCAACCCAATTGGCTTCTAAAATAATTCTCTCCAATTTGGACTGTTCCTAATTGAAATTTTCAAATAATCAATCCTTTGAAAACCACTTTAGAAATCTTTAGAAATAACAACTTATTTCTTTAATAGAGAGTATTCTTAGGAAGAGACCATTCTTAATATGTGATTAACTATGGAGCCTTGCCTCTATAGGGAACCATGAACCCAGTTTAGAATAAATCCTATTCTACTTTCCCATGTCATTCAGGGTAAAAATCTCTATTACATGAAGGACCCATTAGCCTTAGGAGTCTTTTATTATATGATCAAACACATTATAGTAAAACATGTTTATCTTTCGAGATAATATATTTATTTCTTAATAATGCATTTAATTATCCAAAAAAAGAAATTCCTAGACTTTATGTGATGGCATAAATTTTCTCCATAAATAGAAATTAAAATTGCAAACCTCTAAACAACTTAAAATGAAACCATCCATCATGTTAAATTATTTTTTTCCAAACTTAAGAAAATAATAATTCAAAAGCCTAGTTAAGACATATCACATAAAGCCTAAGCACACACATTAGAATGCTAAGTCACAACTTCTAGCTTTAGGTTAGAACTGTGCATGTAATGATGATGTGTTTTGTTTTGTGTTGTAATGTTTTAGACTGAATGTTAGGAATGTGGATCATAGACTGGATGTTAGGCCGTTGATAGCCTAATATTATTTTCTATAGGGAATTATGCTTAAGGGGCCGCTAAAAATAAATTTAAATATTCTATTTGTAGGTTGTTTATGCCCCTAAGCATAATCCACATCAGGATAGGCGGGCTTGGTCACCCATGTGTGGGGTACTAAGTCTAAATTATAAAATATAATTGCTTGAGATTGTATGTATGTTTAGCAAATATCTATTTTACAGGTGTAGTTAGATTTATTTATCCATAAAATATATTTTTTTTGTAATAGGAATTAGGATTAGAATGAGTAGTGGCTAGAAGGCTTAGTCTTGGGGTGCCTTGTGATGCCTTGAAGCAAATCAAATCGAAAGAAAGAAGAAATAAGAAATAAGAAATGAAGAATGAAGCTCCCCATAGCATATATTCAATTCTAAATTGTAATATTATTTTGTAATCCGGGTTCTATAATGGTAGAGCTTGGCTACCTAACTTTTCTCCTTTACGGGGTGTACGGCTGTACCCGGCCACACCAGCCTCTTATTCTTTCATGAAAATTTATAAAAATGATTGTTGTTGTGTTTATCTTGTGCACTAGAACATCATAAATTTTATAGTTTCTTAATGATTGATGTTTGTTTGTGTGGCCTGGATACAATAGCCTCTTAAGGTAAATTTCATTTTTTTGCCCTAGAATAACTTTCTACCTCATTTTAAAGCCTAGGTTATAATCAAGATAACTAAAATATTTAGCAACCCCTTAGATGTATGTTGTATGACCAACATCATGCATATCATATTATACCACTCATGCAAAATGAGGGCCTCCATTATTACACTTTAGGGACCGCTTGACCTATGAGAGCACCCCCATATGGTGGAAATTCACCCTCTTTCTCTTTTGATTTGGCCAACAACAAAATTTCATCATTCATTTAGGCATAAAATCTCTTAAAGCCTTTTGTCCAGAATGTGTCTAAAAAACATAAAAATTATAAAATTTTGCATTTAGACTAAGTTATATGCTCATACCAGTTATGCTCTAGTCTCTTAGAGAGTGAGTTTAGGACTCTAGTCTCTTTCTAAAATTAAATAACAGCCTAGCTATCTTATAATTTTGTAAGACTAGACCATTTGGTTTTGAATCGTAGGAGGTGTTAGCTGGTGGCCACTCCAGGCGATTGTAAGTCCAGAAAAGTTGGATAGGTTTATCCTCTCTTATGGAGGTAAACCTTTATGTCCCTCTTTCAGCATAGATTTTGGTCGTGCTCTAGCTTATGCTAAAGCATTTTAGATTTAGGATCCAAGGTTGCTTGTTTCCTTCAGGCTATGAGCATAAAATCTCACCTCTTAGGCATTTTCACAATCTTGTGTTGATGGACTATAAGCCCTAATATTCTAATAAAATTTCAACTCAAATAAAATAAATTTTCTCTCATTTAAACATATAAAGCCTCACCATACGATGGGTTGGAGTGCTCACTAAGCTTCCTAGTATCATGAGCACTTCCTACTCATCTTTCTTTGGATTCTAAAATAAAGTCTTCCAATTGAACGTTCCCATTTTATTTCCAAAAATAGCTAATTTATTGTTATTTTAACCTTAAAATATTTGGAGATAATTGATTGACTACTTTAATCAAGTATTTTTTTTTAGGAAATCTCATTTCCTAAAATGCAATTAACTATGGAGGCTTGCCTCCATAGAAGCTAAGGAACCCAGCATAAAATAAATATCACTTTACTTTTTCATGTAAAGTAGGGGAAAGATCTCTGGTATATATGAAAACCCATCATGCTTTAGGAGTCCTTATTAGGTGATCAAGTCCATTATAGAGTGATGTTTCTATCTGTCAATATAGTACATCATACCTTAACTTCATACCTAATCTCTTCAATAAGTACCCTCTAAGATCTGTGTGGTATCCACCCAACAACTCTAAATTAAAACACCACAAAATTTAAGTCAAACTCCTAGCTTGTGCAAGCACTTTAGATCTAGGTTCAGTGGTAACTTATTCCTCTTTTACTATAGGTGTAAATCCTCACCGCTTAGATATTTTCATAATCTTGTGTTATTGAAATATAAGATTTAATTTTCTAATAAAATGTCAACTTAAATAATCATAATTTTCTACTTCAAAAAATGTAAAGCCTAATAATAGGTTAGTTGGAATGTTTACTAGTTTTCCTAGTATCTAAAGGCATTCCCTTCTTATTCTCGGTTTAATTCTATTAAGAACTCTTCCTAATTGTGTCCTCCCACTTAATTCTCCCTTTGATACCAAGCTTTGAAATCTATGGATATGTTAGCTATTCACTTTAATTGAGAGTATTCTTAGGAGATTCACACCTCCCAAGATGTAATTAACTATAGAAGCTTGCCCTTAAAGAAAACTTAAGAACCCGACTTAAAATAATTCCTTCTTTACTCCATCCATGTGAAGTAGGGCAAAAATCTCTAGTATATCAAAGACTCATCAGCTTTAGAAATCCTTATTAAGAAATCTAATCCATGAGAGGGTAATATGTTTATCTTTTAAGATCATATATTCAACCCTCAATGACGTATTTGATTACTTAAATAACTACCCCTAAGATCTACATGGTAATTTAAATAAAATTCCTACACTCATCGAGATGAAGGTGTATGGTCCCTCTTCGCCACCGAGGATCGACACAATGAGGTATGCTTCAAAACTGACATCTAAAGCATTTTGGTTTGGTCCTTTGTGAAAGGAAGTCGATCTCCATTGAGATCAAATCATATAAATTACTTGCAATTGATCCTTGATTGATTTACAATTGAAATCACACTCTATCGCTGCTCCTATCATCAGCGATCAAGGCCAAAGAGACAACGGCTCTCGGTTCTCTAGTTGGAAGATAGGGGAGAAATCTTCACCATCTATTCCTTCTATTTGGAAAGGGCAGTGGAGATCTAGCCGCATGATTGATTAAATTCCCTTAAGGATCCGAGCATGAAATCTAGACCATTCGATCGAAAATCGAACGATCGAGATGAATCTAAAGTCTCCACTGCTATTTGAGCTAGATCCACATAGATCTACCTGGCCAAATCGGGCGCCGCCATGTGTAAAGCAGTGCCAAGTGGTGCCGCCCGTTAAAAAGAGAAATTCCAGAATTTCTAGTTTAAATACATATTAAAAAATATCAAAAATTTAAAAATCATAGAAAATAAAATATACATCCATAAAATATAAATGAGGGATCTATGGATTCATCTGAATTAGAAAGATTAATTAAATAGATAATCCCTAATTAATTTTGGGTAATTTTGAATTAATTTGGGTGCAAATGAAAATAATCAAACTTAAATTAAACTCAAACCACTCATCCAATTGATTTCAAACTTTGGGGAAATGAAATTAGGGTTAAGACACATATTAGGTGAATTTTTCATAATTTATTACAAAGTAAATAAAAAGACATGGAATTTCTAATCTTAAATCCTAATTTTAATGACATAAATTACTTTTAAATTATAAAAATAATTTAAATCATCACAATAAACCATAATAAATCTAAACACTTCTCTAAAACTCTCTAAAATCTAATAAAAGATAAATAACCTAATTAAGTAATTAATTTGATTAATTAATCCATATAATCAATCTAAACTTATAAAAATCATAATAAACCCTTTATGAATGCATCTTCGAGAGAGGAATTTTAGAAAAATAAAAATATTACTTAATTTTGCCTATTTTTGGTTTAATTTAAGTTTTAATAAAATAATTAAAACATTAATTAAATCCAAATTGAATATCTGATTAAAGTGAAACTTTAGAAACTCAAAATGGAAAGGAATCGTGCTTACCATAAAAATTTCAAATTCATATGACCTCTAGATTGGAAGTTATTGAATTTCCAAGTCACTAGGTCAATATAAATAAAATAATAAATAAAAAAATTATAAACATTATAAAAGTTCATAAAATCAACTTAAAACATTTTCATTAACATCAAAACACTTGAAAAAAAAAATTCCCAACTCTCTAAAGTTAAAAGATTTGATTAATCATATACTTAGGGTTAATGAAATAAAAAAAAGAACAATTAAACCTTAATTCAATAACTTATTAAATTCATGATAAATCAACTAATCAATTTGAAATTATAACTCATTTACCTTTAAATTTCACATTCAAATACGAAATTAATTAACATAAGAAAAAATTCTTAAATCCATTTGGGTTAGTGAATAACATAATTCCAAATGCAAATAAAAGTGATTAACCAAATCAATTAAACTTAAATAACCTAGAAATTTGAAATTGCTTAAGTTAGGTTTGATGCCCAAAATAGATTAAGTCCCATAAGTTATGAATTGATAAACAAAATTTAATTTAAAGGGGTTGAGTTAATTAATGAAATTTTAACACAAAGTGAAACCAAAACCTAAACCAAAATGAATCAAAATATTAATTTAAATGAATTAAGTTAGATTCAAATAAATTAAATGAACACAAACATTAATGAACTTAAACATTAATGAAATGTCTAAATCAAATAAAAATAGTCACTTGAATCAAATCATTTGAAGAAAGTAACATTAAATTAATGAATGAAATTAATTCAATTAAAATCAAACAAATTAAATAATTCAATAACATGAAATTAAATAAATATTTAATCCAAACCAAAGAAAAAATTAAAACATTAAATGAATCAAATCATTTGAAAATAAAATTAAACTAAGAAACACTTAATCAAATCAAAAGAAATAAAAAGATGAATAAATCTTAATTCCAAAATAGAATTAAACATTAACCAAGTTAAACTCAACTCAAAATCATTGAAATGTATCTAAAAAAAAAGTTAATTAAGATACTTAAGAATCTTAGTTTGACTCTTAGAATGAATCTTCACCTTAAGGTGAAGACCTCATTCTATTAGGAATTAGGATGTTGAATATAATGGGTTCCATCCAAAGTGGAACTTAGTTCATTCTTCATTCGTTAAAATTTAAATTTCACTTCAACATAAAATGAAATTAAAAATAGAAATGAAATCATGAATCAGCTAAAACAACTTGAATTCAAACCATCCAATGGTAAAATAAAGAAACTTGAACTTAAAATGCCTAGTTAAGTCATACCAAACAAGCTCATTTTTCTTCGCACACTAGATTATTAGATCACCGACCGTAGACTTAGGTTGGGTTGATGTTCTATGATACTCAGTGATGTAATGCAAAATATTTTTCTTATTTTGTGATATACTATTTTAGACTTGATGGCTATGAGTGTTTGCCTGCTAGTTTGGATGTTAAGACATTCTTTTTAAGCTAACACTAATTTTTGCACGAGGTTGTGCTAAAAAAAGACTGTTGCAATAAAAATCAACTCATATAAATGTTATTTTCCTACAGGTATGTTAAGTCCTTAAGCATAGGACAGGTGGGCTTGGCAAGCAACTAATGCTAAGCCCATATGTTTGTAAATATAACTACTAATATACTGTTTGCATTTCCTAACATTTGTTTTGCAAGGCTTACAAATTTATTTTTTGAATTTCAAATGTAACTCAAGTTTAAAATTAAGTTAAGATCTATGAGGTCAAGGAATAGAAAAAATTGACTATATTGTTCTGGTGGTCCCCTGTGTATCCCAAAAGAGGTCCATGAAGAAGGAGACGATCCTAGAAGAAGACCCATAGATTTAGACTTGTAGTTCTAGGTCGGGCTATATAAGGGCAGAGATCGACTACCTATTTTTCTCTTTCTTTCAGGGTATTTAGCATTACCCATCTGCATTGTCTTATTCTTTTAATTAAATTTGATTTGATTTATTTTGTTTGTCTAATAGAATCAGCCTGCTATTCTAGGTTTGTTTTTATGTTGTGCTTTCTTTGATGATTGCCTGGAACGTCAGGCTCTTAGAAAACTTAAATATTTTACTCAACTTAAATCTAAAAAACTTAAATAAAAATAAAAAAAAATCTATAACTTCTCACATAAATTAAAGCCATAGAAATAATTAGCTTTTATGAGCCATGCTAGCATATTATTCTAAATTCCTGAATTGGGTGCTTTACCCATTGCACATAAGGCACATCTAATCTTTGAGGAAGACCACCTTCTTGAGAAAGACTATCTTCTCTTCTTGATTTGTCCCATGATCACTTCTAATTACATGTCATATAGGCATAAGTTGCATACCCAAGCACATAAATGAATTATGAGTCAAAAATACAATAGATAAAATATGTCACATTAGTTAGGTACATATCATACCCAATATGATCTTAAAGATTAGGGAGTGAGTTTAAGTTCTTAGATTTCTTTCTAAAATAAAAAAGCTTAGCCATTTTGCATACAGAAGACTGACATCATGGATTTAAAATTTGCTAGGTGGTGTTAGCTGGCAGCCCTTCCAAGTAGGTTATAAGTCCAGAAGAGTCAAGAATATGTTCTTTTTCTTAAGTGAGGGAAAGAGCAAATAATTTTAAAAAGAAAATCAGGTCGATCCTCTGATGTGTATCTGAAGAAATTAAAGACTAAGGTTCTAAAGTATCCTTCTAAGAATTAGTCTTTAACCTTAAGCATTTCTACAATCTTGTGTTATTAGAATATAAGCTCCAGATTTTTAATAAAATGTCAGTTTAAATCCTAACAAATTTCATAATGATAGGATAGTTGAAATGCCTACTAGGTATCCCAATATCTATATGCATTTCCTACTTTATTCCAATTGACATACAAAAGAACTCCTTCCACTTTGCAGTATTCCCTTTTGAAACTCCAATTTAACTATCCTTTAAAACTAGCTTTGAAATCAATAGAAATAAGAGTCAATTTCTTTAATCAATAGTATTCTTAGAGAGAGATCATCATTCTTAAAATATAATTAACTATAAAGGCTAGCCCTTATAGGTAACTACGATCCCAGTCTAAAATAAATCTTATTATACTTTTTCATGTAGTTCAAGGGAAGAATCTTTAATATTAAAAAGACTCATTAGCCTTAGGAGTTCTTATTATGTAATTGAATCCATTATAGATTAATTGGTTTATCTTTCAATATAATATATTTATTTCTTAATGACTTATTTGATTACCTAAATAAGTGCCTCCAAGAACTACGTGGTGTTACAAATAAAATTCCTATAGATTTTTCTTTAATAGATATGTGTCACATGGTAGATTTTTCTATGTTTATCTTTCAATTACTTCAGAAGGACTATTAGAAAGAACCATTCATTAATAAGGAGATTTTTCTAGAACACCACATAGATCTTTCAATTACTTAATAAGAAGATGTGCCAACTTATAGAAATAAGGAGTAATGCCTTAAAAGGCTTACTCCAAACTTATGGGAATGGTGCACAAAGGATTACTCTAAATCCATAAGGAAGCATGAGAAAGGTGTCATAGAGGGCTTGCTCCCAACTCAAGATCCAGATAGGAAAGATGCCATGAAGGGGCTTGCTCCTAACCTATAGATGATTTTGGAAAGGAAGAGGGGATTTTGGCGACTTAATTTCTAATCCTCAGGTCTTTTGACTAATGAGCAGGAGTCACATGGACATAATCCTAATTTGATTAGTCTAACTAGTGAGAGGTGTTGGAAAGATTTGCTTATATTCCTTGTTTCACCAATACTTCTTACACATGAAGAAGTTCGGTGAGGAAAATATATTTTTGAATAAAGATTTGGGCACATTTTGGGACCAAATGTTTCTCTCTCTTAATTTTTTTATTAGGTCAAAGTTACATATGGCCGTGTTTTATGTCTAATCCATTTTTTGATAAGACAATATATGGTATCAACTTGAGAGACTTGTGTTTTGAGCTTGCATGTGACTTTCTAGTTCTTGGGCAACAATAACTTAAGTCAAACAATGCTTCTCAAATGATATATATTGAATTTCTGTTGAGTATGTAGCTTACATGGCATTTAATTTAAAATTTTTTTTCTTTATTAACATAAGTAAATCAAGCTACAAGTGATATGTATTCCATCATTCATCATCATTTTTTATTGATTTATGAATCTATAGCATATACGGCCTTCTTGTTGTTTCTTTATTATTTTGAATGTAATAATGGCTAAGAGAATCCTTTAAAGCTATAATAGACATCATTTACAAGTTTGAATGAGAATAAAGATAAACATGTTCTTAGATTCTCTCAAAGGTATTCTAATATTTTTATTCTTTTACCCTTAAGTAATAAGGAAATTAAGAGGGTTGAATTGTTTGAGAAATTAAGATTCTCCTGATAATTTTGAAATAAATTGTTTTAAATTGAATTATCATTCTTTAAAGATTATTTTGAATGATATTTTGTAATAGCTTTAATTAATTCTTATTTTGTTTAGTTCTAATTTTTCTAAGTTCCACTACAAGATTCCTGAAATTACCTCGAAGGTATATTTTAGGAATCTGCATGTAGTGATACGATCACCTTCAAGTGATAAAACATTTTATTTCCTTTTCTTCCCTCTTTTTTAGCAAGATTTTCAATATAGCACTTCACTTGATATAGAGTGAGGCTATCAAAAATCTTGATCATGACTTTTAGGTAACTTGTCCTAATATTTAGAAATCGAACAATACGACCATGTAATAGAACATCCTTGTAAAGATTCTGAACATCGTATGCTTTCAATTTTCTTTTCTAGAGTTATCTTGATTGAAAATATTCAGATAAGTCATCCCTGGATGGGGATGATCTTATGTATAGAAGTTTTATCAATCTTGAAATCAAGTATGCGTAATAGGAACTCATCTTCAAAATAAAGCTTTTTCAAATCTCAAGACTTGACACATGCGGATTTGATCCTTTTCTTTATTTATTCTTCCTTATTATTATTATTATTATTATTATTATTTTTATTATATATATATATGCTGATGTTAGCTAACCATGAAAAAGATTCCCATCTCATGTATGGTGATCATTAACAAGCTTTATGTATAGCAACATCTTGCTTTTCTTTTGAAATTTGGCTGCATATGTCAAGGGACTTAGTTTATTGAATTAATATCAAGCTTAACCTTGAGTTTTAGAAACCACTCTATCTGAAGATAAAGTGAATGTTTCATTTTAATCCCAAAAAAAGTAGTCTTCAAACTCTAAGAATAGCTTAATTAAGTCATCAATGTCTGACTCATTAAAGAGTTAGATTATTGATATAAAGTGTAGCTTAATGTTTTAAACTCTAATATAATGTAGTCTAAACATTGTGATTGAGATTATGTTTTCTTAAGATGAGTTTCAAAATTAAATTTACTTGAGTTTAAAACTCTTTTATTTTGTTGATTGAATACACATGATACCATGTCATCAAAATTAGATTAGACTCAGGCTTCTGTATATTCATTTTCATGTATGTTTACAATTGATATTGATCGATGCACTTGGAACAACAAGCATTCTCAAAATTTCTTAGGATTTTCCACATTGACTGTTTTATGAGATTTTATTTTTATTCAGCAATTCTTAGTAGTAGATCTTCATCATAGAAGCTAATCCTAAAACTTATTATACTGGAATGCCATATCAAAAAGTTGCTAATTAAGGTAAATTACAAACTTGAGTAATGCCTTAATTAATGATTCATTTCATTTCATTATTTTTTATTTTTTTTAGCATTATGATACTCAATTTTGCAAGTTACATCTAGAATGGACAAGAACACCATAATCAAAATTGAAGTAAATAAATATTTTTTTATTTTCTTTTAAGATGACTTATTTACGAGGCTTAACCATTTTGAATTTAATTTCCTTTAATACGAAGGGAGGGAGGGTAGGGCCAACTCTATCCTCTATGGATCTTAATGTACTTATATTGACCCATCAGAGTTGAATTCCATATTTTTCACCCTGTAGGATAGAAGCATCACTATTAGGACCTAATTTATATAATTACCTCGAGGTCACGAGATTTGAAAATTATTTTAGAAGGATCGAAGCCTTCATTGATTTTGTCTTTCGAATTTGTCCTTAAATTTTATTAAAGCTATTTATAAAAATATTAATCGTTCAATGGGAGAGGATTCCCATTAAGAAAATTTATTTAAATTTATAAGATTAAATTTCATTCATTTCAGCTTCATCAAGAGAATTAAAATTATCTTTTACTACCCTTTCTTTGTCTCATTGTTTGGGAGCAAAAGTTACATCATGTTCATTTCCCATTTTGACTCTCTCTTAAACTCCTAATGATTTAGGGTTTCTAGAGGGTCTAAAAGGGGTTATATCCAAGTCACTCCTTAGAATTGGCTAATCAGCCCAAATAATTGATTTCCAAGTTTTCGATGGATGTATAGAGATGATTCAAAAATTTCAAGATTAAAGATGAATTGCATTTGTATGAAAAATAGTGCATTTTTTATTTCTTCCCTTTTTTAGTCAACCTTTGCCCAAGGTCAATATGGCATTCTTTTCGGATCATATTTATCCCTTTTTTCCTTTTAAGTTAATTCCTTTTAGAATGCAACTCAAGCTTTAATCATGGTGGTAAGGGGTAATAGGCAACACTAAACCCACTTCCTTTGGTTTCATGAGTTTTCTCAAGATTTAAAAGAACTCATTCATTGCAATAAATACTCTCAGGTGTTTGTTATCTTTGAATATACAAGAACAAAGGGGTATTACTTTAATGACCCTGTCTTGAATTTCTTTAGCTTTTGTACAAAGCCATGATAAACTCAAAGGACAAAAGGATGTTGTAATTTTCTTTTCAAATTTTAAAATTTCTATTTAGATAATTTCATCATTTTTTGAAGATGATATTTCCTTTTCACTATCCAATGAAATCAGATCTATTTTGATTAGAATTAAATCTAATAGAAATGACTTTGCTTTAATTTATTTAATATTTTTTAAAAATTTTAAGGGGGTGGTTCTAGGACCCAATTGTTTAACTATGATAAATGAAGAGTTCTGGAGCCTAAGTTAAGAATGTTGGATGAACTCTACCAAGAATGAAATGGAGAGGCATCCACTGGAAAGAAAGGAAATCTTATCCCATGAGTGGCATAAGTACATTACTGATATATAGAAATAAGAGCTTATTTCTAAAGATGGAGAGAAGAACTACTCCCCAAAGGAGTCATTAGAAAATATCTCTATGGGTAAAATTAGTGACACCACATAAATTTTAGGAGTTTCTTATTTAGGTAATAAAATTCATCATTAAGGAATAAATATATTATCTCATAAGATAAACATGTTATCCTATGATGGATTTAATCACTTAAATAAAGACTCCTAAGACTAACGAATCTTTTTTAATATTTCAGAGATTCTTTCTTTGAATTACATCAAAAAGTAGAATAAGGTTTATTTTATATTGGGATCATAGTTCCTTATAAGGCAAGCCCTTATAATTAATTAAGTCTTAAGAATGAGGACCTCTTCTTAAAAATACTCTTGATTAAAGAAATAGACTCTTATATTTATAGATTTACAAGCAAGTTCTGAAAGATGGATAAATTAGAATTTAAAAAGGAACACTTCAAAGGGGGAAGAGTGATTTTTAGGACAATTAGGATAAACTAGGAAATCCCTATAGATACTGGGATGCCCAATAGGGACTTCAACTATCCTATCACTAGGCTTTCAAATTTGAAATTCAATTTAATAAAGTTTTGAGTTAAAATTTTATTAGAAATCTAGGACTTAAATTCTAGCATCACAAAAATGCAGAAATACCTAGGATTGAAGACTTATTCCTAGAAGGATGCTTTAAAACCTAACTCTATAATTATTTTTTATACATATTAGAGGTTCAAACTATTTTAACTTTGAGAATTATTAGCTATTTTCCCTTAGAAAAGGAGCCTATCATTGACTCTTTTAGACTTAGAACTAGCTTGGAATGGCTGCCAGCTAACACCACTTATACAATTTTAAATCCATGATATCAAGTCTCATGAATGCAAGATGCTTAGGTTGTTCTATTTTAGAAAGAAATCTAAGAATCTAGACTCACTCCTTAATCCCTAGGATCATGTCAGGTATGATACACACTTAACTAATGCAATAAATTTTAATTTTTAATTTTTCTGACTCATAATTTATTTAAGGTCTTTGGGGTATGCAATGTATGCCTAAATGACATGCAATTAGAAGTAGTCATGGGTCAAATAAAAAAGAGAAGACAGACTTCCCCAAGAAGGTGGTCATCCTTAAAGGTCAGATGCCCTTTATGAGCAATGAGTGAAGCACCCAATTCAAGAAGTTTGAATAATATGCTTCATGGTTCACAACAGTTAATTATTTCTAGTTACTTTTAAGTTCTTCCTAAGTTTTTATTTAATAAGCAGTTTTGAGTTTTTATTTTATGTTTAAATTATTTAGATTCTAATAGCGTAGAAATTTTAATTTTTTTCCTTGGAGCTTTACATTCCAAGCATTCATCACAGAAAGCATAACATAAAAAAAAAATGGAAAAGTAGGTTGATTTTATTGTGCACATAAATTCAATCATACCAAATTTAATTAAAAGAACAAGCCAATGCGGTCGGGTACTGCTGTACACCCAGGAAGAAAGAGAAAAATAGGCAACTAAGCTCTACTATTATACAACCCAGCCTAGAACTAAAAGTCTAGATCTATTAAGATCTTCTCTCCAGTATCTTATCCTTCTTTAGGGACCTTCTTTGAACTTCATAGGGGACCTCTACACTCATCTGTTGATAGGGTCAGCTCTTATTATTTCTAGACCCCATAAATCCCTAATTCTCAAAATTTCAAAATTAATTTCCTAAACCCTGCAAAAAAGATCTTAAAAAATACAAAAAACATTCCAATAGTTATATTTACAAACATATGAGCTTAATATTAGTTGCTTGCCAAGCCCACCTGTCCTATTGGGCTATACTTAAGGACCTAAGCATACCTGAAAGAAAAGAACATTCATATAGTTTTTTTTTATTAAAGCAGTCCTTTACCCTATGTAGAAAATAACGTTAGTCCAAAAAGAACGTCCTAGCGAGCAAATAATCCTAGCCATCCAGTCTAAAATAATACACCATAAAATAATAAAAATATGACATCACAATAAAACATTACAAATTGACCTAACCTAAATCTAGGGTCGATGACCTAATAATCTAGTGTATTAAGAAAAATGGGCTTGTGTGGTATGACTTCATTAGGCATTTTAAGTTTCAAGATTTATTTAATTTACCATTAGTCGATTTCAATTTAAATGGTTTAGTGATTTATGATTTCATTTTCATTTATTAAGTTCATTTTATGCTGAAGTGAAGTTTAAATTTTAAAGAATGAAGAACAAACTAAGCTCCACTTTGGATGGAACCCATTATATTCAACATCTTAATTCCTAATAGCATGAGATCTTCACCTTAAGGTGAATGTTCATTCTAAGGGTCAAACTAAGATTCTTAAGTATCTTAATTAACCTCTTTTAGATTCATTTGAATGATTTGGGTTTGAGTTGAGTTTATCTTGATTAATGTTAAATTTTATTTTGGAATTAAGATTTATTCTTCTTTTTATTTCTTTTAATTTGATTAAATGTTTCTTAGTTTAATTTTATTTTAAAATGATTTGATTTATTTAATGTTTTAGTTTTTTTATTAAATATTCATTTAATTTGTTTCATTTTAATAGAATTAATTTCATTCATTAATTTAATGTTTACTTCCTTCAAATGATTTGATTCAAGTGATTATTTTTATTTGATTTAGACATTTCATTAATATTTAAGTTCATTAATGTTTGTGTTCATTTAATTTATTTGAATGTTACTTAATTCATTTAAATTAATATTTTGATTCAGTTTTAGTATAGATTTTGGTTTCACCATGTGTTAAAATTTCATTAATTAACTCTGCCCCTTTAGATTAAATTTTGTTTATCAATTCATAACCTAGGGGACTTAAGCTATTTTGGGCTTCAAACCAAACTTAAGCCATTTCAAATTTCTAGGTTATTTAAGTTTAATTGATTTGGTTAATCACTTTTATTTGCATTTAAAATTATATTGTTCAATAACCTAAATGGATTTAAGAAGTTTTTCTTATGTTAATGTATTTCTTATTTGAATATGAAATTCAAAGGTAAATGAGTTTTTATTTTCAATTGAAATTCAAAGATTTATTTGAATATGAATATTAAATTAAGGTTTAATTTTTCTTTTCTTCATTTCTATAACCTTAAGTATATGATTAATCAAATCTTTTAACTTCAAAGGGATGAAATTTTTTTTTCAAGTGTTCTAATGTTAATGAAAATATTTTAAGTTGATTTTATGAATTTTTATAATTTTAATGATTTTTTTAATTTATTTTTTATTTATATTGACCAAGAGACTTGCAAATTCAATAAATTTCAATCAAGAGGTCAATTGGATTTGAAATTTTTATAGCAAGTGAGGTTCCTTGCCAATTTGGGTTTCTTAAAATTTCACTTTAATCAAATATGTAATTTGAATTAATTAAGGTTTTAATTACTTTCATAAAACTTAAATTAAGCTTAAATTAGGCAAAATTAATTGGGAATTTTATTATTCTTAAATGCCTCTCCAAAAGATGCATACATAGAGGGTTTATTTAAATTTTTTTGGGAATTTGGTTGATTTATTATGATTTTTCTAAGTTCACATTGATTAATTGGATTAATCGATTCAATTAATTACTTAATTAAGATATTTTATAGTTTATTGGATTTCAGAAAGTTTTACTGAAGTGTTTCGCTTTATTATGGCTTATTGTGATGATTTAAATTATTTTTATATATTTATATAATTTTTGTGATTTAAATTTTTATTTATTTCATTAAAAATAGGGTTTAATGTTGAAAATTCTATATCATCTTTTATTTACTTTGCAATAAGTTATGAAAAATTCACCTAATGTGTGTCTTAACTCTAATTTCATCTTCGCAAAGTTTGAAATCAATTGGATGAGTCATTTGAGTTTAATTTAAGTTTAATTATTTTTATTTAAATTTAAATTAATCTAAAATTACCCAAAATTAATTGAAAATTGGGGGTTTAAAGGATTTCTCTCATTAAGATGAATCCATAGAACCCTCATTTGTATTTTTTAATGTATATTTTATTTTTTTATGTTTTTTTAACTTTTTTGTTATTTTTTTAATATTTATTTAAACCAGAAATTTGAGAATTTCTCATTTTGGTGGATAGTGATCGATTCGACCAGTTGGATCCACAGATCTAGCTCATATGGCAGCGGAGACCATGAAATTCTTCTCGACTGTCGGATCTTTGATCGAATGGTTTGGATTTCGTGCGCGAATCCTTAAGGGAATTTAATCATCATGAGGCTAGATCTCGATCGTCTGTTCCAAATAGAAGGAACAGATGACGGAGATATCTCCCTTGTCCTCCCACCAGAGAACCAAGAGCTGCTGGCTCTTTTGTTGGCGATCGGAGTGGTGAGAGAGTGCAATTTCGATTGCAAATTGATTAAGGGTCGATTTGCAAGTGATTTTTATGGTTTGATCTCAAAAGATATCAACTTCCCTTCATAAAGGAACAAACAAAAATGCTTTTGAGGCCAGTTTTGAAGCATACCTCACTGGTGTCGATCCTCAATGTTGGGTACAGCTCGTATACCTTTGTCTCAATGAGTAAAAGCCATGGTGATGAAATCTCGACTTGCCTCCCCATGGATCACTATGGAGACCAATGCTCGACTCCTTATCGTCAGGTTTGATGATTTTTCGGCTCTCCAGTGGTGACGAACCTCGGGAAAGGTTCATTTGAGTTCGCCTCTATCCTTAAAACATGTAGGGACATCCAATTTTGGGGTTTCAGGGGGGAGGGAATCATGTTTCTACATTTGGACGTTTGGCTGAGAGCTTGGCCACCGACATTCGCCAATTATTGGTGGTGAAAGGTTCAGGGAATGCTTCGTTTCTCCTTCTCTTTCACCTTAGGAGTGTGTGAGGATATTAAGGTAGCCTAGAGGAAGCTCCCTTCCTCTTTTTCCATATATGGTAGAAAGCCATATATAAAAGAATTTAAGTGTCCACAATCTGGCCATCGATGGCGAGAGGGTCTGCCAAGGGGTTGGTTAGCTCTCTCCCACTCTTGTGAGTGTGTTTCAATGAATTCCTTGAGGGGAGGAAGCCTCATCTTCCTTTTTCTTGCCTTGTCCATGAGCTAGGATAGGGAGGAAAACCAAGCTTTTAATGGAACTGGAGTTAACTTTGGTTTGCTCCTTGATTACCACCATTGGAGGCTAGCTCCAAGTGGTGGTTAATTGATTGGAGATCAGCACACTTTTTCGATGAATAAGAGGTGGAGAAGAATTGGAATTTGCATGAGTTTTCTTTTCTTCCTTCCCATGGAATCTTCCATGGTTTCTCTTGACTTTTGGCACCACCTTAATGACCCTTAGATTGTTGGCTTGCTACCCAAATGAAACCCAAGGTGAGCACTGAGTCAAATAAACTCATTTGAATTGGGTTTGGGTTTAGATGCCTTAAGTTGATTCACTTAAGCACTTGTTCCCTTTCGTTTAACTTAGTTTATTTCATTTAATGGATTGAGCTTAGGTTTAGGATTTATGTTTCTTTAATTGATGATTTATGATGTTTTAGATTTATTAATTCCCTTGGAGTTTAAATTGAAATTTGATTTTGTTTCAACTCGACCCATTAGACTTAAGTGGATTAAGTTGGATTGAGTCAAATGATTAATTTGGCTAATTTAAGTTATGTTTGGACTCCAATCATATTTTATCACGTCTGAGATGATTTTGAGTGATTAATTTCATTAGATTTGTATTTGATTTCAATTTTGACCAATTTGACCCAAATTGGGCTTAATGCATTAGGTTGGATTCATTTAGGCCAATTGACCAAATTGGTCAAATTAGACTTAATGATTGGTTGGATTGTGTTTAAAAATCATTTCCAAATAATTTTTAACAATCAATTTGCATTGATTTCAATTTAATTTAGATTTAAACTCAACAAGGCTCATTTAGGCCCATTTAGATCAAATGATCTAATTAGTCTAATTAAGGTCTTAATAAATTTATATTTATTTAATTCATGTTTAAATATGTCTATTTTATCATTTAACTCATTTGGAATGAATTTATTTGGTCAAATTTTGGTGGGTTGACCTTTGATTTGGTGGGACCTGTATAAGTCAAACTTATGTTAAAATGGTTGACTAAATTTGACCTTGATTTGGATTTGATCCCATTTATGTTCATGTTATGATTTCATTTGATTTTAATTTGAATTTCATTTGGATTCAATTAATTTTTAGCTTAATTAAGATAATTAGGTTAATCTCCCAAATTACCTTAATTTAAGCTTAGATGGATTCAAATTCCAAATGGAAAATTCCAAATGGGATGTGTTTGATTCAATTCTTTATTTATGTTTGACTTTTGGGTTGAGTCCACCTAATCCCATTAGTTTAGATCAAAGCTAAGAATGATGCATTAGGTCACTAGGTGTAGTGTCCTAAGTGTCTAATTAGAAGGCTCCTAATCTAGGATTAGATGTTATAATTACTAGTTTTAGAAATGATGTTAACCTCATCCAAAAATGAGGTCAACATACCACCTTATAGAAAAGAATATTATGTGTTAGGAATATGTGTGCCAAACGTTGGTCATTAGTACAATGATGATTTTTATAATATTTAGATTTACTTATAATGACTTGATTTATGTTTGATAACATTATAATGTTTATTTTATGTTTTTTTTTAATTTTATGTGAATATCTATGTTTGGTTTATTCCTATTTTATTTGTTTTTTTTTTTCTATTTTAGTTTGGAAAAAAATTCATACAATCAATTGAATTATGATATAATAAAATCAAGCATAGTGTTTCAATTAAACTTTTAAAATATTTTATGCTTGAATTACCGATCTTCTTAATCACATTATAGAGCATGATGTACTCTATTTTATGGATATTTTTATCTATTTTTATGATCATTATAATTGACTTGTCTTTTTTATTAATTAATATGTATTTATATAAATAATCTTTTTAAATAGTGCCCATTTTATAAATCAATTTTACAAGCATATTTTAGATATGATGTTAATATTAGATGAATATTTTCTCATAATTTTTGAAGTTTTAAATTTTAAAAACAAGAACATTTATCTTAAATTTGTATTATTTTTTATCTTATATATACTATTGATGTTAATTTTCATATTGAATATTATACTTGATAAACATGACATGATAAATAGAGGTATCATGTTGAATATATTATTTTTTTGTGTATTGAATATTATTATAGGTTTTGATTAACCTACAGAGATGTTGTTACTCAGCTTTCACTTATATGCTATTTTTTAGTGAAGGGCATAACTCATGAATTTGAAATTGTTGCTTCCTATTGTGACTTTAATTTTAGGTATGTCTATTATTATAGATTAATTATTTGAATAATTATGATAATGTATGTATTTATTTTTTAAGAGAGACTTTGTATCTTTATTATTGTATATATCCTCTTTTAATATATAATTTACTAATATGAATAAAAAGTATGTTGATATTTTTATTTGCTATTTATTTGATGTTTTAAAATATCTCTACATTCTTAAATATTAAGAAAAATTCCCTTCAAATTAATCTTGAGTAATCAATTGACTATTGTAGCCTTGACATGGAGCAACTTGGCTCAGTATGGGTTAGTTCATGATAGTTAATATGTATTAGATGTCAATCATTAGTAGGCTTTAAATATTAAGCTTTGGTAGATATTGGATGAATTTTAATGGGGAGAAATTAGATGTTAGGTAATAGTTAGTGTTATAAGATTATTAACCTCATGAGAAGGGATACCAATCGGGTAGAAAGTTAGCCACCAAACATTAAAGGTTGATTAATATATATATATATATATATATATATATATATATATATATATATATATATATATATATATATATATATATATATATATATATATATATATATATATATATATATATAGGTGGTGGATGTCTATGATTGACGAGCATCAAATATTTATCATTTATTGGTGTTAAATGATGACCAATGAGTAACATTAGAAGTCAGACAATATTTGATGGTCAACTAAGCTTTTATCCTAATAAGATGAAAGGCTAGATGTTTGATAGAATGCACGTCAAATGCGGTGTCTGGTAAGCATTAATGTTAATCTTTGGCAAGAGTTAGGCATCAATAAAGAAGAAAATTTAAACTCAAGTGATGGATGATAGTCGAATTGATTGTTCACCATAAAAGAACAGATAAATGTTGACCAAGAAAATGACCATCAAACTTCTCTAACTAATGCTTATAAAATATTAATCTTTGGGAGGCATCGATCAATGATCGACAAAGAAAGTTAAATGCTAAGAGTCCATCAACTCAATAGTCCTTTTAATAATATGATAGATTGATTGACTTAGAAAATGGATATTAGATGAAGAACATTAATCCTTGATAGGTTAGGAGTGATGACTAATGGAATATTCAAAAATTAAGTTACAATTGGATCAATTGATCTTTTGATATGAGTGCTGATTTATTGGCCTAGATGATATGCACAAAATGATAATTGATTGAGAACATTAGTAGTAGGTGATATTTGCTTGATTATCCTTCTAACAAGAGAGAAGTGCAAAGAAAATTAGTGTTTGATCATAACAGTTTTTTAGTAATAATGAACAATGACATTTTTGATGGATGATATTGAGTGGCGGTATTAGATAATGATGATCAAAACATTATAGGTACATTCCACATAAAGTTATTATTTCAAAATTTTGTTGAGTATCATTCTTTAAATTTGTTTATTTAAATAAATAGTGAACTAAATAATTGACATGTATTAAAATTATAATATTATGTTTAAAATATCATGAATCAAATTGTAGTTCAAATTGTTTTTATTCAATTTTCATAGAGAAAGGTTAACGTTATATTGATATATATTTTTTAATAGAAATTAATATTTGTGACGAGGCAATGAGTTCCACGTCGCCATCGATGTATGTAGGCATTTCATTGCATCTCGCCAGAATCTCAGCCATCGCGTCAGGATAGGGGCAGCAGCACTTTACAGTTATTCAATGCATTTTTTGTCCTGGTTGAGACCTTTATTAGTTTCAAAAGATTATGAGTTTAAATATTTAGGGATGCATAAGCGTATGTATTTGTCATAAAAATAGCTTAAATGATAAAATAAAATAAAATTTTTTTTGACGCTTTCTTCTCCTGCAGCCCGCCCAGCCCAGGTGAATTTTGTTGCAATGACAATTTTCGCTTTTATTCATAATATAATCTTATTTTATTATAATTTAAATTATACAGTTGTAATATTTTTATTAATTTAATATGTAATATTATAATTTATGATACTTTATATTTGAGTATTTAAAGTTTATTTTTAAAATTTGAGTCAATTTAATAATTATATATATATATATATATATATATATATATATATATATATATATATATATATATATATATATATATATATATATGGTAAAACTTTGAAATCAAGAATTTTTTATTGACTTTCACTTTAAACATAATTTAAAAGCTAAAGTATGGAATATAATTATTGCGTGCTAGAAAATCGGATATGAAAATTTAATGCCTTTTCATAAAATACAATACACATAAGTATTTAAAGAGTGAACAAGAAAACTTAAAATTTTAACGGAAAACCTCGAAAAGAGGAAAAATCACGGCCTAAATAAAAAAGCTTCCACTATATATTTGTTTTGAGTTTTCCGACAACGATAGAATCAGAGTATGAGAAGGCTAACAATGGGAATCGATAACAATAGCCATACCAATGCGTGTTATAACAAATGAGCGGAGATGATGGTCAAGAGGAACATCCAATGAAGGTCGCCAATGGAGACCGATGAAGATTGACAACGGCGAGGATCACGGCATACCGACGACGGCCTACGCCGCGCGTATTGGTAACCAACGGTAGTCGGCCGAGCAGAAGACGATTATTCCCGGAGGATTTTCGCGAGCTCTCTCTCTCTTGACCTCCCCTCACGTGAAGAATGAGTATTTATAGTTTGCATGTAAATACATGCAAACCAACCATCGTGACTTCATCTGACGGCTCAAAATAATTCCTTTGATCGGATTTATTTTAATTATTTAAATGCTCAAAAGTCGAATTATGAGATCTTGGGCTCGTTAGATCCCCCGAGACTTCGATTTGACTATAAACACTCTATGTTTGAGAGCTATTTAGAGAATCGACATCTCGGGATATTTTAAGTTTGAGTTTCAACTTCGGATCAGCTTGCTTTTAGCATCAAGATTCGTGCTTCGACTAGTAGTATTTTCAGGATCATATCAATAATATTTTTCACTATATATAAATTTATTATCATCTGATTAAAAGTACATTTCATAAAAAAATCAGTTTAATTTACTAAAATCAGTTCTAAATAAAATTGATTTTAGCGTTAAATCAAATTGACTAATAAAAAACCGATTCAATGTTGAATCAGTGGGACAAATCAGTTTAAATCGATTCTTAGTGAACTGTATGTTGAAACAAATTTTAAAATAATTTGAATCAAATTAATTAAAGTTATTAACATTTTATAATTATGTATATATACATATTTTTTAAAAGGAGACATCAAAATTGCTTAGCAAAGTAAAATGATAATAATAATAGAATAAAAAGAGCGAACGGGTCGCCAACTGCATGATTTCTTCCGATATAAAATTGTTTTTTTTTTTTGTTAAATTTCAGATTTTTAAATAATGTTTTAAGTAGGTATTGTTTTTGATAACATAAATTTTTTCATAAATAAATATAAAGAGCAATAATTTTTAATCTTATCCAATAAAGCTTTTGATTAAATTAAAAAATGTTCTTAAAAATTTAATAATTTTTTTGCTAGAAAACCAAATCAAGAGAGAGTAAAAGATTTTACTTTCAGTTAAATCCACACAGGTATTTAAAGAGTAAACAATAAAACTTCAGAATTTTTACATGAAAAACCTCAAAAAGAGGGAAAAACCACGGGGCCTAGCCCAACAAAAAGCTTCCATTATGTATCTATTTCAGAGTACAAGATCTTCCCAACGGATTCTGAATTGTATATGAAAGGAACAATAAATGTGACAACCATCAACAAATAAAGCTAAGAAGAAGTAGATGATGGTGAACCGTATGAGCAATCACCTAGAATGAGGGGAATAATAATTACCAATGCAGGAATAACAATGCGTAAACGCAGAACAATCACCTGGTAGAAGTCGTCATGATGAGACCGGCGAGATTGACGACGAAGGATCAATGGCTCGGCCAATACGGCTGCATGGATAACCGAGTGTGATGATTATGCTTGGAGGATCTTTAGAGCTCTCCTCTTCGTTGGGCCCCCTCATGAGGAATAAGGCTATTTATAGATTGGAGGAGTGATCTTTGTAAATACATGCAAAATCCCAACCACTCTCTCCATCTGACGGCCATGATGATTCCCTTGATCATATGATGATGTACTTTGAATGCTCAAATGAAGTCAAATTGTAAAGATCCTTGGCTTGTTGGAACCTCACGAGACGCTCGATTTGACTATAATTTGAGAGCTTTTAGGAATTTAACCAAGTCTCAAAGTTTTCAATGATATTTTAAGTGCTTGATCTCACCGGCCAATTTCTCATCACTGCCAGATCAAGATTCAGGCTCACTAGAAGAATTTTCGTGGTCATATCATCTATTTTCCTATTTTTGTATGATATTATCTCAATCATCAAAAATATATGCCAAGTACTTCAAACAATAAATTCTTCAACTAAATGTCGTTCGTTTTCCTCGAAGAGAGTCAACCGACCTCGCTTGGACCGGTTTGCTGATCGCGCCCGCTTGCACATCCTCGTTCCAAGTTTCCCTCAAAAGAGGCTAATCGCCTCGCTGGACCGTCCGGGTTTGAGGCAATCACCGCGCCCGACATACGTTGTTCTAGTTTTCCTCTCGAAGAGGCCAACCGCTCGCTGACCGGCCCGGCTCGAGGCGATCAAGCTCGCGTATACATTGTTCCGGTTTTTCCTCGAAAGAGGCGCCAACGCCTCCTTGACCGTCCGGTTGAGGCGCCTCGCGCCCGCCAGACTTACGCCGTTGTTCCGCTTTTCCTCGAAAGAGGCATCAACCGCCGTCTGGTTTGAGGCCGGGGTGGTCGGCAGAGAATCGATGACAAATCATGGAGACTGAGTCGGTAGTAGAAATGACCGGCACCATGGTGGTGACCGGTGAAGGATGGCGGAAGTGACTGATATGGTAGGCGGTGGACCGACGACGGGTTGGCGACCGACGGCCGCAAACAGGCGTCGATATGGTGGTGATCGACGCCAGAATGCGGATAACCGGCAATATGGTGGTGACCGCTAAGACCGGTGATGGTCGGTGGCGCGAATGAACCAGCGGTGACGACGAATAAGCAGCATACCGGGCGACAGCTTATTGTTACCGACGGGTGGTCAACAATCAGCAGAATGGCGGCAACCGACGTCATCAGCGGTGGATGACAACGATGATGGTGACCGCTAAGATTAATGGTCGCGGCGTGACCGATAATATTCGGCCACGACCGCATATTAATTGCGGCCGACGGGTGTCGCTGTTTCATGGTTTGGCGGCAAGGACCGACTGGCAGTTACCGACTCGCGGTAGCGTCAGCCGACGGTGGTCGACAATGAATCGACGCAAGTCCTGCATGGCGCTGAAGCGGGGATGACCGCAGCGGTGGGGACGCAGGTGGCGAAGCGGCAAATCAACGGTAATCGGCGTAGGACCGTGACGGTAGCGGCCGACGGGGTGGTCAGCAGTTAACCGAGACTAATGACGGTAACCGACGCCAGAATCAGCGGATGACCGCGAGCAATGGTGGTGACCGACGAAGATTGCCGAAATGGTAACGTAATCCGGCGGGACCTGAATAGTAGCCAGGCTGACCGGTTGTTGGCGGCACAGACGGCAACAACGCAATGGCGAGTAATGACCAGAATGCGGCAACACGAAGAGCGTGGATGACCGGCGACAATATGGTGACCGCAGAATGGGCGCGACCGACGACAAGAGTTGGTCGCCGACGGGCAATGCGATTCGATTGGCGATGGTAATGACGACCGACACGCAACCGACGGACCGACGATAGTTGGCGACAAGGTTGCGACGAGGGTGGCAAATAACCGGCAGTAATGGGTACTAATTTAATAAGGGATGACCGCCACGATGGTGACCAAATAAGATTGCCGTATGGTCGCCGCAGATGACGGTCGGGCGCGGACCGACGCAGTTTCGGCTGTGGGTGGTCAAAGATCGCGAATAAGTCGACGGTAATGACGCTCAGCGGCGGGATGACCAAATGACGGCGAGGATTTTGACCATCAAGGATGTTTGTTAGAATCTTTGCTCGATGACGTTAACTGCGGTGGAAGAGGTTGAATTAATTCGGGATTTTGACCTATCCGAGGTTGTTTGTTGAGTGTTACGACGTTAACTGTGGAAGAGGTTGAATCCGCGAGAATTTTGACCCATCCGGTTGTTTGTCGAGTGTTACCCGGCGACGCTAACCTTTATGGAAGAGGTTGAATTGAATCCGAGGATTTTGACCTATCCGAGGTTGTTTGTAGTCTTTGCTCGATGACGCTAACTGTGTGGAAGAGTTGAATTGAACCGCAGGATTTTGACCTATCCGGTTGTTTGTGAAGTCTTTGCTCGCGTTAACCTATTTGGAAGAGGTTGAATTGAATCCGAGAATTTTGACTATCGAGGTTGTTTGTTAGAGTCTTTGCCGATGACGCTAACTTGTATGGAAGAGGTTGAATTGATTCACCGGATTTTGACCTATCCGATTGTTTGTCGAGTCTTTGCTCGATGACGCAACCGGAAGAAGGTTGAATCGAATCCGCCGAGGATTTTGACCTATCAGGTTATTTGTCACAGTCTTTGCTCGACGCTAACGTATGGAAGAATTGAATCCGAGGATTTTGACCCATCCGGTTGTTTGTCGAGTGGCGACGCGTTAACTGTGGAAGAGGTTGAATTGAATCGTGAGGACATCCTCGAGTAGTATTACCATGACGTTAACCTTGTGGAAGAGGTTGAATTGAATCCATTTTGACCCAGGTTGTTTGTAGTGTTACCCATGATGTTAACTGTGGAAGAGGTTGAATCAATCCCACTAAGGATTTTTTACCGATCCGAGGTTGTTTGTCAGAGTGTTACCCGATGACGTTAACCTGTATGGAAGAGGTCGAATTGAATCAGCTGAGGATTTTTGACCTATTCGAGGTTATTTGTCAGGGTGTTACCCGATGATGTTAACCTGTATGGAAGAGGTCGTGGGAAATCCACCAAGGACCTTTTGGCCTATCCTAGATTGTTTGTGAGTTTTTTGATGACACTTGTATGGAAGAGGTCAATCAAAACATCCGTTTGTAGGTGTAACCAAAGTTGCTTCTTAACATTGGTTTGTTTTTCCATGAGTATGATTGGAAAATCATAATTTGCAAAACTATCTCTTCTCAAGAAATATCCTCCAACTTTGACTTATTTCTTGGATGGTAATCGATTAGATGCTTAACATGGGCTCTCGAGATTAAGAGTTGCCCCAATTTTTTGACAAAATCAAGGAAGCAAGTTTGATGAATCTTCATTCTTCGCTTGCGCTCCTTAAAAGCTTGAAATGCTACATCTCGATGGTGGTTTTGATCTTGTTGGGGAACTTGGTCGCCATACAAGATGATATAATGGGAATCAGTTTTCCACGATGGCAAAACTTATGCGCTAGAAAACCAGGTAGAGTAAAAGTATTCGCTTTAGCTTTGAAATAAATCCAGACACAATGTATTTAAAGAGTAAACAATAAAACTGAATTTTTACATGAAAACCTCAAAAGAGGGAAAACCACGGCCTAGCCCAACAAAAGCTTCCATATCTATTTAAAGTACAAGATCTTCCCACTGGGATTAATTGTATAGAGAACAACAACTATGTGACAACGATCATGTTGTATAGCTAAGTAGAATGATGGTGAATCGCGAGCAATCACCTAAATGCAAAATAATTAAAAATGCGAACAATCACCGGTAAACGATGGAACAATATCAGTAGTCGCCGCATGGAGACCGAGAGATTACGACAAAGGATCAACGGCACGCGACAACGGCCGCGCAATGACCGCGCGCATGGCGGTGACACCGCCGAGGATGACATGGCCGGAGGATTTTAGAGCTCTCCTCTCTCTTGCCCGCCCCTCATATGAGGAATAAGCTATTTATAGATGGAGTGGCATCTTTGTAAATACATGCAAAATCCAACCACTCCTCTCCAACCGCTCATGATGATTCCCTTGATCATATGATGTACTTTGTATTTGAATGCTCAAATGAAGGAATTGTAAGATCTTTGGCTTGTTGGAACCGCTGTCGAGATATTCGACTATAAAACACCCATATTTGAGAGCTTTTAGGAATTTAACCAAGTCTCAAAGTTTCCAATGATATTTTAAGTCTGATTTCAAATCTCATCACTGCTTTCAAGATTCGCTTTCATTTGAGAATTTTCGGTCATATCAATTTTTAAAAAATTTAATATTTAAACTTTAAAATAAATTTTTAAGGAATATTTAATTAATAATACTTATATTATAAATAAGTATATATTTAAAATCATTTTTTGAATACAATCAAAGTTCATTAAAATTTAAATTTTATTTGAATATGTTAAAAACTATTAAATTTTCAAGAACATTTTATTCTATTTATTTTTCGAAGAAAATTTAAATTCATTGAAAATAATACCATTAATAAAAATTTATTTTAAGAATAAACTATAAATTTAAAAATTAAAATTTTCGATTACATATAAATTTAATTGCAATTAAAATATTAAATAACTTGTTCCCTAAAATTTTATTAGTATTTAATGTTTTATTTCAAATATATATATATATATATATATATATATATATATATATATATATATATATATATATATATATATATATGGATTTTCGATTCAAAACTGGCTCGAACTTGGCTCGAAATATTTTTTCGATCAGCTCTAGCTTCATGACTTGAACTATTCGATTTCGAGCTAACTCGGCTCGTTTCTAATCGATTTCGAGCCGACTCATTTTGATTTCGAGATAACTCAAATTGAACATTTAAAAATTTTCTTTTCTCAAATTTGAATGAAGTTAACTCATTTTGATCGAGCAATTTGAATTTAATAAAAATAATTATTAAAAAATTTTAGAAAATATGAATTAAGTGCTTGAAATAAAAAAATATCATTTTCAAAGAAATAATATTTATACTTATAAATATATTATATTTATTTTAAAAGATTTTAGTTATAATTTCATACACTTAATTTTAGGAATAATTTTATTATTACAAATTTAGAAATATTATATATAAATTTAAAGATTTTTAATAATAGATAAATTTGATCCGATCTTTGCCTAGCTCGAGATCGGCTCAAAAAAAACTTCGATCTAAATTTTTAGCTCCTAGCTCAGCTCAATGTAATTAATTCTATCTCGATTTGATCTAAATTTTTATTCAATTTTTAAGCAATCTCTAATTTTTGAGCTAAACTAACCGGCTTACCCGTCTCCATGCCGAAGAAATTTTTAAAAACTACGTATAAATAAAATTAATTAATATAAATGGAATCCAAAAAAAATTAATAAAATCGATATTATGGACGATCCGCCCGTCGACAATGTTATGTTTCCAACGACCTTTGACTGAGCCCAATGAGCCTTTGGGCTGCTTGGGGGTGCCGATTTAGCAATAAAAAGCCCCCAAATGGTCTGATTTATTTGCACTGTTTTCTTATTCTCTCTTAGCGTTTTTCTCCCATATTTGACAAGCTTATTAGTGCTATTTAACGCGGATTCGTCAGGATTTTTAGTAATCTTCAGCATTAAAAGATTAGAAATAAAATTTTATTTTGTATTTTCATTCGTGGAGTACTCATCAGCTCATTTTTTGTATTTTCAATTTATTATGCTTTGAAAAAGAAGGAAAATACTATAGTTATTGCAATTATATGTAGTAGTCTTTTCTTTCCTTATTTTTGCTATTACTATCATTATTATTATTATTATTATTATTATTATTATTATTATTATTATTATTATTATTATTATTATTTATTGTTATTGTTATTATTATTACTACTTTACGTTATGATTCATAGTATTATTATCATTGTTATTATTATTATTATTAGTATTATAACTATTATAACTTTATTATTACTTGGTATTATTATTATTATAATAATAATTATTATTTTTATTATATTAATGCATTTATTATTATTACGTTGTTATTGTTATTATTATTATTATTAGTTTTTATTACTGTTTCTCTTATTATTACGATTATTATTATTATTATTATTATTATTATTATTATTATTATTATTATTATTATTATTATTATTATTATTATTATTATTATTACTACTACTACTAATGTGCCCATTATTATTATAATTATTAGTTTTAGTTGTTGTTATTATTATTATTATTATTATTATTATTATTATTATTATTATTATTATTACTTGTTATTACTATATTTATTATTATTATTTGTTATTAAAATTAATATTATAATTATTATTTTTATTATTTTAGTGTTTTTTAGTAATGTGAATACTATCATTATTAATAATAATTTCATCTCTTTCTATTACAATAACAGAAATAATTCTTAATTAGTTTAAATTTAATTTAATAATTTAATATCACAATGAGTCAGCAAGCATCAAGTATTATGTTATTCTGCGATAAAGAACTCGTACTTGCTAATGGTTTTGTCTCTACTTACATCGGAGGCCATTGTTGACCTCTTTAGATTACTTCACACTTAGATTTTTACTAACTATAACGTAGAGTTATTATTCATGCTATAAGAATTAATCCTATGACGAATAGCATCTCTCTAATATATAGGTTTCTAGTGGGGGAATGTTTCATTGCAATGTCTATTGACGATGATGAAATTATAAAATGTATTTTGCTAGAGGCTTTAAAACAAGCCTTAGTGATCTATGTCAAATTGAGATTTCCACTAGAAATGTACCGAGTTATGTACACACAACGGCTGAGTCCTTAGCTAAATCTTCATCATGGCATACTTCTGATTTCATTGAGTTTTTTGGGCCATATCTCATGAACTTCCAAGCCTATAGGTACGCTACAGTTACCTCTTAAAATGTGAACTTTTTTGCTTTAATTATTTCAAGTTTTTTAATAGTACTGATTCTATGCTACTTTTATAGCCCCGACTGTCATTCATGCATTGAACTTGTCCACGATAGCAGCTTCAAAGGAGCCGATTATGAACGTGATGACGAAAATGTTTTGCTATGTTGGGGTGAGTATAAATAAATGGATAGTGCAATAAGTGATAGCTCTAGTGTCGATGATGCACTAGTAGATATAGGAACAACCGCAATAATGGGGCATGACCTTCTTAGAAGATAATTAGCAGCTGATACAGATAACCTAAATGCAATGATATCCACCAATGAATATGTCTATATTTGTCTTACCATCGAGGAGTAGGATAAAGATGAAAATTTTGATGTAGCCACAACTGATTTGAACATATCACCTGAAGGGTTGAGTCCTAATGATCTTGTAGAGAATATTTTCTTCCAAACAAAAATTGTTTTAGAGTGTGCAATCGATGGTTGGTAAATAGTGAACAATGTCAAATATCATATTACCAACTCAAATAAGATTTGATATTCTATTATGTGTATATTATGAGCATTCATCAAGACCATGGCATTAGAAATTGCATGCTACAAAGACCAAAATGTTAACGGGCAAATGAAAATTATCAACAATAACTGCTCAACACATATAAACATAGGATCCTGGTAGGTGGCCACCGATAATGCTCATCCAAATTTATTTGTTATTTTATCTTCCATATCATACATCGTCAAATTGACTTGAAGCCTAATGAGATAATTGGATAGATGGAAGTCAAGTTTCGCATACTCATTTCATACATGAAAGCTTGAAATGCTAGGCGAAAGGCAATTCAATCTATTTTTGGTAGTTGGGAGGAGTCGCACCATTCATTACATAAGTTGATGAATGCTATATATAGTGTTATGCAAGGATTTGTGTATATAATACACTATGATACCACAAATTATTTTGAACTGTTTTCTTGGTCTTTCAGACCCTCCACATAGGGTTGGATATACTGTAGGCTAGTACTTAGTCTTGATAGTTCCTTTTGTTTAGAAAAATATTGAGGAATATTCCTTAGCGCTGTTAGTGTGAAAGCCAACAATGGGCTATTTCCAATAGCATTTGTAGTAGTAGAGTCTGAGTGTAATAAGTCATGGTTTTGGTTTACGATATTTGCATGAGTTGGTTCCTATTGTTGCTTCACAATCGTACATATGTATATTATTAGATCGTCACTTTGGAATTATTCATGAATATAAGGATTTTTTTCATGGGCAGCACATAGATTTTATTTATGACACTTTAGGAAGAACTTCAATATAACAATAATATAGATGGAGATTAGTGATTTTGATATGATTTGCCATAAGATTTATTGGGCAGGAAATACCAATGATATTCAGATGTACAATTAACATAAGAATGAAATCATAAATGTCAAACCAGAATCTTTCAATTGGATGGTTGCGAGAGATATTCGAAGGTGGACGTTATCACATGACGACTATTTTAGATATGGAATAATGACTGCGAATGTATCTGAATGCTTCAATAAAGTACTTCATCTTGCTAGAGAACTCCTTATTTAGGAATTAATTTGCTCTATATACTACAATATCGTGTCTCTGTTTATACGTCGATACACAATTGCAGAAGACCATATTATGACTAATAAGTCACCTATTACAACATGAACTAGATCTATAGTTCAAAGGTACAAAAGTGAGGCAAAGAAAATTTTCTATTCCCATATGCATTAGTTACCATGAATATGAAGTTTATGACTTCAACTATAGATCGGTTCAAGTGGACCACGAATATGAGTCACCTAGTGACCAAGAGAATATTAAACCCAAGCTTAGAGACTTAAGAGGCATACCCTAAGCCCAAGATACACCATAGGACAAATAGGTTCTACCTATCTTATGGTCTAAACCAAGACCCGTGCCTATTCACTCATCCAAACCTAAACACATATATGTGAAAACACAACCAATCTCAAACCCATTCAATTAATCTCACTTGAATTTATTTTCTAATCCAAGCTCGAAGCCACATTGACTTAGACCTTAACCTAAGTTAACTCCACCATGATCCTATGATCCAACCCAAAACACATTCATGCAAACTAAATCCAATTTGATTTTCTCAATCAGCCCAACCATTCAATAGAACATTTCAAACTCCTCCAACACTTGCAATAAAACCAATCGAATCAAATAAATTTGATCAACCCCAATTAGCCTATTTGACCCAAAAAGTTTGAATGAGCCAAAATTCAATCAAGCCCAAATCTATTACAATCAAGGTCACTAATTAACTCTAAATCCATCATTGAACCACTCTCAATACCTAATTGACACTAACTCAACCCAATTCAACCTAATCGGTTCACTTGACCCAATATAACCTAAATGTCCAATTTAATTCAAACTTCAATCCAACCCAAATTGGATTGAATCAACTCATCTAATCCATTTCATAATGATTGTTGACCATCATTGATTACCCAATTGTAATCCATTGGGCACATCAAACCAATTTGACCACTCAACCCAAGTTGACCCAATTGACCTAAACGGGTCAAATTGGGCCAAATCTCATCTCAAACTAAATTGATTGAAACCAATGGTCTCAACCAACCTCTAATCCAATATTAAGTTGATCCAATCATAATCTAAACTCAATTTGGTCAACCTAACCCAATTAGCCCACTTAACTAAGTCTGACCTAAAGGGTTAAATTCAAACAAATCATTCCAGAATCCAAATTAATTCAAACCAACACCTACAATCATTCTCAAATGATTAATCAAACATAATCCAACACTCCATTCAAACCAATTTGGCTAATTTGAAAAAATTAGTCAAATTAACCTATTTGACCTAAATGAACCTAATTGAACCAAATCGAAATCCATTTCAAATTAGATCAAACCAATTACACCAATGCATTCCAACTGACCAATTGAACTCAATCAAACTATTGGTTTAACCCAATTTGACCAATTAGTCAACTTAACCCAAATGAACCCAAATTGACCCATATGAGTCAAATAAGCCAAACCCAATCAAAGCAAGTACAAACCATACCAAACTTGGCATAACTCATCCTTGGGTTACCATGGGCCTTCCCAAGTGGACCCAGCCCATCATGAACTCGGTGTGGGTCAAACCCATTAAACTAAACCACCAAAATGGGATAAATCCCCATTTGGATGGTTCTCCACATCCTTACCCATTGGCAGCCACCTTTGGCTCTTCTTGGATAAGAGGACCACTGACCCAACCTAACCCAAGGCTATTTGGGCCCAACCTTTGGCCATGAGAGGGTGAGTTCACTCATGGTAATTCATTGGTCCACCTAAGGAGAGCTATACACCCCATGCCAGTCCATTCCACTTCCTCAACCTCTCACCCTCAGCCACCTTAGCAATCCTCTGCCACCTCCGACCACCTACCCTAGCCGAACGACTGCCACAGGCTGAACCAATCTTAGCCATTGGTTTAGTTGGAGAGGAGGGTATACTCCTCCCCAAGGATTCAAACTTCACACACATCTTCTTAGAGCATTCTGCAAAATCCAAGACCTTCCCCCAAGCTGCTCGTACATTCCACTGTCTGTAAGACCAACCCTCGATCGAACACGAGAGCCCCATCCATCCGAGCTTCCAAAATCTTCACCAAACCCAAAATAACTCTTCCCACACCTTCACCTCACTTTGGCGAGTCAAAATGAATTATTTCTCAAATGACTTATTCAGGGGAAGGCATTCCTAGACCAACTCCAGTGAGCTTTGCGGTGGTATTTGGTCCACAGAGAAATTGGTGAGGAGGCAGCTCATGATCTTCTCAATAAGGATTCATCTCTTTAAGATGAAGCTACCTCTATCAATGGACCACCGGTCTCTAACTCCTGTAAGGTAAAAATTTGGCAACCATAGTTTTCCCCCTAGGTGTTGGTCTTCTTTGAAATAAAGTGAGATTTCATGCGAGTTCCATTGTAGGATCCCTTTATATTTAATACCTAATTGTTTTGGAGTTGATTTCACTGTCGAATGAGCTCTGGTGAGCTCAAATTGAGTGGTGGAAGGCAGATAGTGTCCATCTTACAGTGCTAGGAGGACGATGATCATCTATCATCTATTTTATGTGATTAGAATGGATGGTCATGATTAATTGTGCTAGAATTTTTTATTTAATTCTTTCAAAACCATGAGATTAATCTCAGCAGTCCAATCCGAGATCGGACAGTCGGGATGAAATTGCATTTGCCTCACTAAGTTAGCATCCGTATCAAACATTTTAAATAACAAATATCACGACATCACATGGAAAGTGCTGTCGTGTCAGCATCCGCGTGGCAACAATGATTTAAGTGCTTAATTAGGCATTACAAATATAATTGAATGGCAAAAACTTCAAAAATTCATAAGTAATTGTAGAAAAATCCACAAAATACAAATAAACCCATTCAGAAAAGGTTAGATATAGGAGAATCTAAAAATAAATAAAATCCAAAATATTTGTCTAGTGAACAGTTCTTAATTAAGGTTTGAAGCTTGGGCTAATTTCCAAAATTAAGGCTTAATTACTAGGTCAATTGGTTCCAAATTTAGTTAGATGATCTTATAGGATGTCTTCTACCACTCATAATTTTCTTGGAATTATTGGCCATGTGATTTAAAGAATTTTAAAGTTTAAATCCTAATTACCCTCATTAATCAACTTAATATTTGTTAAAATTGTTAAACAATAAAAATTAACTGATTAATGATGATTAATTACTATCAATAGTGGGAATAGTCAGGGGAAATAATTAGGAGATCTTCTCTAATTATTTTTCTAAATACATTTTCATAAGAGAGTTAACTAACACATGTAATAATTACGGATTAATTAAAAAAATTAATGAAAAGATAAAATCAAATTAAACTAATGATTACTTCAAATAATTCAAACATAACTCATGGGTTCCCCTTTATGTGTTCAATAACATAAAGTTATTAAGAAATTTATGGTTGACTCATTGGTATGGGAAAATCATAAGAGTACTTAACTTATATTCTTTCCTTCCTTAATCTAATTAACTCTTAACCATGAGCCTAACTTCATTAGGACCCTTTAGGTGCATTAAAAATTTTAACTTCTCATAAGCACATCATTGGAGGCTCATGATTAAGTAGTTAATTAAGTTAAAGAAGCTTAGAGAAGTGTAATTAAATTGATTACTTAATGAATTGAACCTAATCAATTCATAAAACCAACTTAATTACTACTTTTTTATATATTAAGTCCTGATGTGGGATAGGGCAAACATTAAATGTCATTTCTCTCCTTTAGGTTTTAACAATTCAAACTCTGAAATCAAATTTCATAAAAACTTTGGTTGATCTTAAAGAATAATTATTTGACTTGATTGTCATTAAGAATTAATGTAATTAAATGTATTATGTGGTAATATTTAGTCATATCTTCTCAATCATCATAAATTGGCGTGTCATTTATGTCATACATTAATGTTTTCAAAATGAATAAAGAATATGATTATATCTAAGTTGCATGAGTTGGGTAAACATTATTATATGGTGTGACTTTTATCATTAATAAATATCAAATTATTTTCAAATTTATAAGCTTATGATGAAAATCTAGGTTAATATTGGCTATGAATATTTAATTAAATTGACATTTACTTATAGTTTAAACATGGTAAATGATTGTTCTATTTTCATGATTCATGTGTATGTTTACATGTGTTTGAAGCTAGCAAGTATATAGTATTAACATCCTGGAAACACGAGGATTTAAGTAGCCCTAAGGAGATCTTAGATAATCTCACTTCTCTAGTTTAACAATGGTACGTATTTGCTTAATTTCATTCATGTGTGTGCATGTGCTATAATTTTGGATAGAACTTTGCTTTACATGAATAAAAATTTTCATATTATATAATTTTTGCATGATTTTCATTCCCATGTGTGGTGTTTTAATTTAGATGTTCATTATGGACACCATATAAATCTTTTAGGATACTTATTGAAGTAATCGGGTAGGACATTAAGGAATGATGTACTATCTCAAAAAATAGAAACATCACCCTACAATGGACTTAACTACTTAATAAGGACTCCTAAGGCATGATGGGATATATCATAGATCGTTCTCTACTTTATATAAAAAAGTAAAGCAAAGTTTATTTTAAGTCGGATTCTTTAGTTCCCTATGGAGGCAAGCCTCTATAGTTAATTACATCCTAGAAATATGATTTCCTAAGAAAACTCTCAATTAAAATAGTCAATCAATTATCTCCAAATATTTCAAGGTTAAGACTATCAAAGGATTAGTTATTATGGAAAGTCAAATGGGATTTTTTTGTTTAGAGAACTTATTTTAGAATCCAAAGGAAGATAAGTAGTAAATGCTTATGATATTAAGAAGCCTAGTGAGCATTCCAACCTATTATATGGTGAGGCTTTATATGTTTGTAAGTGAGAGTATTTATTTTATTTGAGTTCAAATTTTATTAGATGGTCAGGGATTATAATCCATCAACATAAGATTGTGGAAGTACCTAAGAAGTAAGGATTTATGCTTATAGCCCGAAGAAAACTAACCACCTCAGATCCTAAATCTAGGGAGCTTTAACACCAGTTAAAAGTGTGACTTAAATCTCAGTGAAATGGGACATAAAGGTCTACTCTTCTGGACTTACAACCTATGGTGTTTATTTTTGGATGTGTGTGTGTGGTGGGGTGGGGGGGACTCTACGTAGATCATATGGGATACTTATTGAATTGATTGGATATGATATTGAGATATGATGTACTATCTTAAAAGATAGAGGCATCACTCTTCAATGGACCTAATCACCTAATAAGAACTCCTAAGGCATGATGGGTCTTCGAATATACAAGAGATTTTTTTCTTACTTTACATGGATAAATAAAGTGAGGTTTATATTAAATTGAGTTCTAAAGTTCCCTATATAGACAAGCTTCCATAGTTAATAACATCCTAAGGAATAAAATTTCCTAAGAATACTCTCAATTAAAGTAGACAATTATAATCTCCAAAATTTTAAGGTTAGACTATCAAAGGATTAGTTATGTTTGAAAAATCAAGTGAGAAAGTTCAAGCAGAAGAATTATTTTTAGAATCTAAAGGGAGAAAGTAATAAATGCTCATGATACTAGGAAGCCTAGTGAGCATTCTATTATATTCTATAATTGGGCTTGATATATTTGAAAATGAAGAGACTTATTTATTTGAGTTGAAGTTTATTAGATTGCTAGGGCTAATAATCCACAAACACAAGATTGTGGAGATACCTAAGTGGTGAGGATTTATGCTTGTAGCCTGAAGAAAATAGCTACCTCAGATCCTAAATCTAGGGAGCTTTAGTAAGAGCTAAAGCATGACCTAAATCTAAGTGAGAGGTGGACATGAGGGTTTACCTCCAGAAGAGAGAGTAAGCCCATCCGACGTCTGGACTTATAACCGCCTAGAGTGGCTTCTAGTTAACTCCTCCTATAATTTTAAAACCATGTAGTCCAGTCTTAAGAATTGCAAGATAGCTAGGGTAGTTATTTAATTTTAATGAGACTAAAGTCCTAAACTCACTCCCTAAGAGACTAGAGCATGAGTGGTATGAACATATGACTTAATATACAAATGCAAATTATTTTTATTTTTTTGACACATCATTTTGAAAAATGCTTTAGGATTTTTGTATGCCTAAATGCATGATGAAGTAGATTGTGGACCAAATCAAGAGAGAAAGAGAGTGAAGCTCTGTCGTCAGGGGTTGCTCTCATAAGTCAAGCAGTCCTTATTGTTTAAGGACAGATGCCCTAATTTTGCAAGAGTGGTTCAAGGTGAACGCATGATGTGAGATATACAACATTCAGCTAAGAGGTTACTAAATCTTTTACTTATCATAATTATAGCCTAGGCTTTATGATGAGGTTATGAGTTATTTAAAATTTAGTTATGAGTGATTAATTGGGCATAAATTTTATTTTCATCCTATGAGCCTACCGTATTCATGTCACACATTAAAGCACCAAACATAAAGAAACTATAAAGAACATGCCATCCAAATGCGCAGTTTAAACATAACATCAATCAAATTTTATAAACTATCGTAAAAGAATAACAGGTCGGTGCGATCGGGCTCCGTCATACAACCCAAAAAAGAAATGATGGGTAGTCGAGCTCTACCCTTATACAACCCGGTATATGAAAGAGTAATTACAATTAGAAATAAATAAATTCTATGGGGGGCCTTCATTCTTCATTTTTTTCATGTCTTTCATTCTTTTATTTGGTTATGCTTGCTTCAAAGGCATCACAGGGTACCTCAAAGCAAAGCCTTATGGCTACTACTCATCCTAATCCCCCATAGCACAAATCCTAATCCCTATTACAAAATTATATTCATCTAGGAAAAAGTAAATTTAACTACACCTACAAAATAGAGGTTAACTAAACACACATACATTCCTAAGTAGTTAAATGTATAATTTAGACTTAGCACTCTACACATGGGTAACCATGCCCACCTATCCTAACATGGATCATGCTTAGGGGTTTGAGCAACTTGCAAAGAAAACACTTATATTTATTTTGAGCATCTCCTTAAGCACAATCCCTTGTAGAAAACAAGAATAGGTTAAGAGTAGCCTAACATGCAGTCTACAAAGCCTACACCCTAACATCTTGTCTAAAATAATACATCACAAAATAAAATATACATCACATCATACACCATTGTTTATCTCATTTTTAGGATGAGCTCTCAACCCCTCCATCTTAGACCTAGAACTCCTCTTAGACATTAAGAGTTCCTTAGTCTTAAGACACATCTAGTGATTAGGTGAACACTCAACCTAATCCTAGAGACTTAGAAGAGTTAGCCATAGGAATAGGACATGCTTTAGGGGTTTTGAGCAACTTGCAAAGAAAACACTTATATTTATTTTGAGCATCTCCTTAAGCACAATCCCTTGTAGAAAACAAGAATAGGTTAAGAGCAGCCTAACATCCAATCTACAAAGCCTGCACCCTAACATCTTGTCTAAAATAATACATCACAAAATAAAATATACATCACATTATACACCATTGTTGATCTCATTTTTAGGATGAGCTCTCAACCCCTCCATCTTAGACCTAGAACTCCTCTTAGACATTAAGAGTTCCTTAGTCTTAAGACACATCTAGTGATTAGGTGAACACTCAACCTAACCCAAGAGACTTAGAAGAGTTAGCCATAGGAATAAGACATGCTTTGGGGTGTCAGAAAACTTTGTCTGCCCTACAACTTGAACCATATTCCTCACTTCTATCTTTCAAGTCAAACTCCAAATCAAATCAACATCAAACCTAAATCAATTCGAGTTTAATTGATTTCCTCCAAACTCAAATCAATGCCACATGATTGAAACCCATGATTGAAATCTATGATTGAAGTTTATGATTGAAATTCCAAGTTCAAAATCCTTCTTAGGTTCTTTAGTCCCCTCTTAAGGACTTAGCCTAAATCATCTTCAAATCAATTTAAACTCATGAAATTCTCCCATAACTCATTTATATTTTCATATATAAATTAAATATAAATTCAAATCAATCAAACTAAATCTAAAATTGAAATTCCAAGTTCAAAATATTTCCTAAATCCTTAATTCCCTCTTACGGACTTAGCCTAAATCATCTTCAAATCAATTCAAACTCATAAAATTTTCTCACAACTCATTTATATTTTCATGTATATTCACTTATATAAATGTAATATAAATTCAAATCAATCAAACTAAATCCAAAATTCAAATTCCAAATTCCAAATCTTGCCTAAGTCCTTTGATTTCCCTTCATGGACTTAGCTTAAATCAAGTCTAAATCAATTCAAATTCTTAAAAAAAATTTATAACTCATTTATAATCACATATATAAATGACAAGTAAATTCAAATCAATTAAACTAAATCTAAAATTCAATTCCAAGTTCAAAATCTTTCCTAAGTCACTTTGATTTTTTTTCTTAAGGATTTTGCGTAGATCATACTCAAATCACTTCAAACTCATGAAATTTTTCTCATAACCCATTTATATTCTCATTTATTATTACATATATAAATGAAATATAAATTCAAACAACCAAAACTAACTCCAAAATTCAAACCCAAATTCAATCAAAATCCAACCTAAGCCTTTCAAGTCAAATTCTTGAACCTAGCCAACTCAACTTCAAATCTAGCCAAACCCTTGATTTTTTTTTATGATTCAATCAATCCTTCAATCATAAATCCAAATATAAATATAAACTTCAATCAACAAATCAAAACTCAATTCAAAAACCAAGCCAAAATCCATTTCATGTTCACCCTTTGAACTTGAAATTGTTAAATGAATCAAAACCCATTTGACTTCAAACCACTTGCAAATGAATTTATATTTTAATCATAAGTCCATATGTGAGTTCAGTCAAACTCAAACCAAATTTGACCAAGTCATTTGACCTACTTAGGCTCACTTGACCCAAAGTGACCTAAAGTATCCTTATGAGCCAAATTCTAATCCCAACCAAATATGATTGAACTAAGCTCACCTAAGCCTCTCATCATGATCAACAATCATCATGAGTTGATTAATCACTCAAATTGGGTCAAACTAAGTCAAACCTAAGGGTTGATAAAGTCTACACTTAACCAAAATGAAACCCAACATAGCCAAAATCCATCCTAAGACAAATTGAATGAAACCAATGATTTAAGTTCATTCATGATCAATATTTGAACTTGGCCAAGTCAACATTTGAGCCTAACCTAGCCCAATTGGCCACTTGACCCAAGTTGACCCAATTTGACCTAAAAAGTCAAAATGTGTCAAAACTTGATCTAAGTTAAATTAATTGAAACCAATGGGTCAAGTTCATTCCAAAATGATTGTTAAACTTGACCAAAGCTTCAATTGGCCAACTAGACCCAACCTAGCCCAATTGACCAACTAGACTGACCATGAACCCAACTTGACCTAAAGGGTCAAATTGAGCCAAATTCAAACTTAACCAATAATTGATTAAAAACAAAGATACAAATCCCTTTCATATGACCAACCAAACCTAAACCTACCCATGACCTAGCTCAAATAGGTCAAATGGGTCAAATTAGTCAACTTGACTCATTTGACCTAAATGAAATCAAAAGAACAAAATTCAAACCTAAACCAAATTGAATCAAACCAAAGCCACCAAAATATTTCAAATGGTCATATGAACTTGACCCAATCCTTGGTTTGACCCAGTTTGATCATTTGATCAACTTGACCCAAGTTGACCCATTTTGACCTAAATGGGTCAACATGAGCCAAATCACATCAAACCAACTACAAATTCAATGAAACTTGGCCAAACTGATTTTCTCATCATATTAAACATACCCAAATTAAAATTAAGGTCAAATTACCATTTTACCCCTAGGACATAGGGTAATTTTTGTCCAAATTGACTTGGAATTTGGTCAAATCCTCTCCATACGCACTTGACACCCTCTTAGTGGATCAAGTGAACACTAAGGAGTGTGGTGCACCCAACCCAATGTGTTTGGGGAAGCCCAACCCAATGGCCAAATCGACCACATGCCTTGAAATGAAGCACATGGAATCCTTCTTACACTCAATTCAAGCACATGGGAAGTTCACCATTCCACTCCCTGGCCAAAACCAAATTCAAGGACATCCTAAACGGCCTAACAAACCCACTCCTTATGGTCAATTGGATAAAAATGATGAAGCATTACTCAGCCATCCGATTGCTAAAGGGGGTGATGTCATTCCTCAATCCGATTGAACCTAGGGAAGTCAGAGAAGCCATTTCTCAGCCTCCCCAAGCTTCCTAGAGTGAAATCAATTCCCATTTCTCAATTTTCAGAGATTGAAAATATGGGAGCTCCACCTAAAACCCAACTAGCTCTACACTTCAAATCAACTCATTTCCCTTTGCAAGCTCCATCAGTGAGCTCAATTGAGCTTGCCAAAAGCTTCACACAAGCTCTTGAAGCATGGGAAGAGTTCCCTAGACCAAAGCCGAGCTCAAGACAAAGGGGATTTGGTCTCTAGAAGTATCTACTAAATTTCAAAGCTTCCAAACTTCAATAAAGCTTCATCTCCACCAGATGAAGTTTCTCCAAGGGAATCTAGCATCGGGGATCACCTCTGGCGAGGTATGCCATTAAACCAAGCTTAAGTTCAATGTATGTTGGTCCTTTGTAAAGTGGATTTCAACCCTATGTTGATCTAGCTGTTAGATGTGCTTGTCCTCATGCTTAGATGGTGTGGGTTAATTTTCAATCCAATCTGAGCTAAATCGAACTCAGATCAGCTCCTCAAAGATGGATGGTCTCCATCTTACACAGAGAATTACAGGGATGAATCTCTGGCCATCCATCTGCGCATTTTAGATGGACGACCAAGATTAAAACACATAGCATTCCACATATCCCTTTTGATCCACAGCTTTAATCTCACCCGTCCGATCCTTGATCGGGGCGGTGAGAAGCCTGCGCGATGCTTGATCTTGATTATGATGATGGGCTAAAGATCCAATCTTATCATACTACATGGAAAGCACATGCTACATCAGCGGCCTATGTGGTGCTGACGGGATTAAATACTTAATTATGTTATTTAAATATTCTAATTAATTATGGAAACTTCTAAAATTCATATATAAACATAGAAAAATAAAAAAAAGATGAAAGAAATTGCATTGGATAGATAATTAAATATAGAATATTTTAAAATTAATTTCAATGTATTTTAAATAGTATTTTTCTCTAAATTTGGGTTTTAATAATAATATTATCTTGCAAATTACCCATTAATTACTCCACTGATTAATCCCAAAATTTTTGTGCTTAATTAGTGGGATGACTCTGGCCTCTTCTAATTTTCTTGGGATTTATTGGTGGCTTGATTAGGGAAATTGTTAGTTCATTCCTTAATCACTCCCTTAATATAATTAAGCTTAATTAAAGGCATAATTAGTGATTTAACCCTCTGATTGAGTCAATTAAGTTCTAATTGAGTGAATGTGAGCTTTGGGGAATAATTTTGGTATACTTTCCTTAAGATATTCTCTAAACCCCCTTTTCTTCCTTAATCCATCCTTAATTAAGGGTTAATTCACTAATTACCCCTTAATTAATTTTATAAAATTCTAAAACATTCCAGAACTTAATTAATCTATCTTAGATAGATGTTTAGGTGTTCAAGAGCCTAAGTGCATTAAGGAAATCAAAACTCAACTCACATGTATGAGGGATGTTATCAAATTACTTAAGTTAAAACCCCTTAGTTTAATTAATCATTAATCATGAGCCAAATGCATTAAGCCCTTTTCTTACTAGGTGCATTACTGATTTAATTTCTTTGTGTGGTTTTATGTCATCTCATTGGTTCATAATTATTTGATTAACTATACTAAGGTGGTATAAGTAAGGAATAATTAACATGCTTAATTCATATCTTAACCTATGTAACACATAAAAAATCATTAATCACCTAAAAATTAAACTAAAATAACTAACATATGTGGGAATGGGTTAAGAACAACAAACTCACCTCATATTTCTTAAATTATATCAAACTCAAAACAAAACCAAACCTTCTTTAAAAAAAACAATTTGATTTACTTTAAGCTTTCTTATTTCATAAGATTGTCTTTAGAAATTAATTAGGGTGAATGTGTTTACATGTTTTCATCACTTTAGTTATTTCCTAATATGCTAAATGTGTATGTCATATGAATTTCGTGCATTCATTCTTTTCAAAAATGAAAATGAAAGTGAAATATTTTTTTTATGTCAAATTGCATGTTTTGGCTAAAGTAAAAATATGAATGGCTATTATCACTATTAAATTTCAAATTATTTTCAAAATATATGAATCAATTTCCAAAACTAAAATTGTATTACTTATATTTTATTTATAAGTTGGCATGTGAATATAAAAAAAGTGTTTTATGTTTGCTTCCTTTCTTTCCTCTTAACATAGATTAGAATGAGATTTTCAAAGTGTATAGTTCTTTTAAACGAACATAACACTTGATCAAATCTGCTTTTATCCCCTTCCATGTTATAACCTAAGAAGGATCTTCATATTCACACATATAAATTACATAAATAAATCAAACAATAAAGTATAACTTTTTTGCATCCTTTCTTTTCCATACATTTCTTTTTCATATATGCTTATATTTAAGGAAAGTGGTATATTAGTCTGGACAACCCTGTGGTTATGAGGTTTTAAGTAGCCCTATGCAGTTCTTGTACCTCACACCCTTTGTTAACAATGGCACCATACTCACTTATACCTTGTATATATATGTGTGCATGTGAAAAATGGATAAAAAAAATCTCTTTTCTACTTAATGAAAATCATGCATCATAAAGCATTCAAATTTTCTTAAGTAACTTACTTAGAACTCATCATAAAGTGTGCTAAACATTCTTATTATATGTATAGATAAGTTTAGGATTCATTCATATGCATGTTATACATGTTGGGAAAGAAATGAAGTGATGTGTGTTTTGTAATATTAATTCACTTTACTTAATCTTAAAATACTTTTCTTCTTGAATAGGACTATTTAGGGAAAATCAAAACTTAGGATTAATTAAAAAACATAATAAACTATTCACTAAATAAACTAAACATGAATCCACTTTAGAAATTACTTAAGATAGGAGAGGAAATAGAAGTTCTCTTCTCTTTTCCCTCTCTTTAAAACCTAGTAATTAATTGTAAGATTCACTTAAACCAAATCAAAATACAAAATAAAATCAACCCAAATCAACTAAACAGTTAAATAAAACCACCCATCTAAGTTGAACATCTTCACACTTAGAAAATCCAAACCTTAAAATAATAGCTAACAATACCACACAAACCTTCTAAAGCACACACATTAAGCTAAGTCACCACTTATAGCTTTAGGTTAGGGAGGTGCATGGCTTGATGTTTTGCTTTTGTTTTATGATATTTTGTTTTAGTCTGGATGTTAGGCTGAATGTGCATAGAGAAAATGGTAGGATGATTTATTCTAATCATTATTTTCTATAGGGGATTATGCTTAAGGGGCGTTATAATAAAAATATAAATGCTTTTGTTGTGAAGATGCTTATACCCCTAAGCATAATCTAATAGGCTAGGTGGACTTAGTTTCCTATATGTGGGGTGCTAAGTACAATATACATGCTTGGGGTTTGTATGATTTGTTTAGCTAATCTCTGTTTTGAAGGTATTAGTTAGATTTACTTTTTCCTTTCATGTAATTTTTACAATTAGGATTTTTTTTAGAATGAATATTATGGGGGATTAGGATGAGCATTGGTCACAAGATTACATTTTATGTACCATGTGAAGCCTTTGGAGCAACCACCTTCTAACCATCCAAAAGAAAGAACCAAAGAAGAAAGAAGAAAAGAAGAAGAATGAAGAAATGAAGCTTGAAAATCCCATAACAATGAATTCCTTGCTTGATTGCAAAATAATTCTTTTGTAATCCAGGTTGTATAAGGGTAGAGCTCAGCTACCCAATTTATTTTTGGCTTTGTGCGGTGGTGCCCGACCATAAATGGTATCTTATTCTTTTACGTTAGCTTGTGCATTAAGATGACATCTTTTTCCTAGTTTCTTCCTTGCTTGATGTATGGCATGGATGTGGATTAGGCTCTTAGAAAAAAATAAATCTTCCACCAAATATAACAATTCAAAATTAAAATAAATAATGCATAACCTCACCTAAAGCTTGGGCTAAAAATCAAGATAAAAGAATTAGAAACCCCTTAGTTGAATGAGTATTTATTTTGCAACATCATGTATAAAAGCATCTTATTTCACTCTTGATTAGAGGGCTTCCACCTTTGTCAGAGAAACTTGGCTTGACCTTTGAGAGCCATGGTGAAAACACACCTCCTCCATTCTCACTGATTTTGACCAATAATTTTACTTCTCATGCATTAGGCATATGAATCCTATAAACCTGAGTCAAATGATTGTCCGAAAAAATAAAAATAACATGTAATATGATTTGCATTAGATTTAGGTCATTTGAAGCATGCTCTAGTTTAGTGAGTGAGTTTAGTCTCTCTAAATAAATAAAAAAAAAAGAGTTAGTTGGAGACCACCCCAGTTGTAAGTCCAAGCTGTGATTTATCCTCTCTTGTAGAGTACCACTCCTTAGATTCGTGCTTTTTTAAGCCTAGATTTAGGTTCTGAGATTGCTACTCTCTTCTAGCCATAAGCATAAATCTTCATCTTTAGGCATTTCCATAACCTTGTATTATAGAATTATAAGCCCTAAACTTCTAATAAAAAGTCAACTCAAAGGAATAATTCAATTTCAAAAATATAAAGCCCAACCATAGGATAGTTTGACATGCTCACTAGGTTTCCTAGCATCATGAGCATCTCCTACTTATCTTCCTTTGGCTTCGATAATAACTTCCTCTCTTTGATCAATCCCATTTGATCTTCCAAAATAAAGTAAATGATTGATAGTCCTACATATTGAAATCTTTAGAGACAACGATCATTTACCTTAATCGATAGTATTCCTAAGGGATCTCATTCCTTAGGATGTAATTAACTATGGGGGCTTTTCTCTGTAGGGAACTTAATGAATCCAGTTTAAAATATACCCTACTCTACTTTTCCATATATAGTAGGGGAAGAATCTTTGGTACACATGCAGACTTATTATCCTTAGGAGTCCTTGTTGAGTTGATTAGGTCCATTGTAGGGTGGTGACTTCTATATTTCGAGATAGTACATCTCTTCTAAATGTCATACCCGATCACCATCAATAAGAACATCTGCAGATCTACGTGGTGTCAAAAATGCATAAAAAAGAAGAGATGTATATTTCTATCTTCATTTTATCTCGTATAGAGTGAAGATGGAAGTATATATTTATTCTTTAGAAATCATATAAAATTTCACCATAGTTATTTCTAACATAGAACTAGAAGTAGTGACCTAATTTTAATATTTGTGTTAAGATTTGTGTGGTGTGTCTTAATTAAGCATTAAGGTTGCAAAATTCTAAGTGTAGAAGGATTCAATTTAACTTAAAGGGTTGATTTCACTTGAAGTTATTTAATTGATTTGAGAATTTTAATTTGTCTTTTCTTTTGTTTCATATGATTACAGTTAGCAACTAAGTGTAATAAAGATAAGGAAGAGGATTACCCTCTTCCATCCCTACCTTAAGCCACTTTCTAAAGCATATTAATTTGACTTAGTTTGGTTTAGTGAATTTCTTATTAGATGATTTTTAATTCATCATAAATTTAAGTTCACTTTAAATAAATCTATTTAATACAAAAGGCTTCTTAAGATTAATCCAATTGAATTGCTACCACATGACTTATGTTCAAATCTTCATTTCCATCACATAAAAAATGCATATAATCTTAATCCTAAGTATATCTATACATGCAACATATTTTACCACACTTAAATGATGGATGTAGATGTGTATTTAAAGTTTATATCTTTCATTTAATTGAATTATTTAATCATATTAATTGAAAGTTATATCCAAATTCTTATACAAAAATACATAGGGATGAAATTAAATAGGTACGTGCCATTATTAACCAGGGAAGTGAGGTAATCAAATGACCTCCTTGGGAGCTAAAGCCTCGTATTCCCAGGATATCCAAACTATATACCTATTTACATTTAGACATATATAAATTTATATACATGAATATAAGAAAGAAAGCTTCAAATCACGTGACTAATTAATTCAATCACTTAGTAAATTATGAATGCATGTATTTTTAGTAGAAAAGGGGATTTTTATTCTCCAATTGCATATACATACACATGTATGAAGAAATAAGCAAGTATGTGCCTTTGTTAACTAGGAAAGTGAGGTAATCAAATGACCTTCTTGGGGCTAGCTAAAGCCTCGTATTCCTGGGATGCCTATACTATATACTCTGCTATCTCATTACACACGAATGCATACATAAATAAAAAAAGGAGGACCATGCAAAAATTACATTTTTATTTGATTGAATCATTTATACATGTGAATTAAAGCTCTATCCAAATTCTAACATAGAAATACAAGTAAATGAAATCAAATAAGTATGTATCATTGTTAACCAAGGAAGTAAGGTAATTAAATGACCTCCTTAGGGCTAGCTAAAGCTTCATATTCTTGGGATGTCTAGACTATATACTTATTAACATTCGAATATATGTAAAACTACATATGAATGAAGGAAAAGAAAGCTTTACCTCACATAATAGAGCTATAAGCACATGCAAAGCCTATATGTGTTCATAACTTCCATAACTCTAATAAATGTAATTGATTTATAAACTTTGGAAAGTAATTTTAATTTATTAGTGATAACAGCCACACATATTATAAATTAATCCAACACATGCAAGCTTACGTAAAGAAAAATCATTTGATTTAAATAGTTTTTGAAAATATGAAAGCATGATTTCAAATGATATACAATGTCTAACATGATTAGAAAGGAATAAATAAACATAAACACATGATTTCATTCATTTCAATTAATTCCTAAAGATAATCAAATTAAATAAAGCCATTTAAATTAAACCAAAGCTTCTTTATGCCATTTTCAACTTTATATTTTGATTTGATTTAAGGATGTGAGGAAAAGGTTTGTTGATCCTAACCCATTTCCATGTTTGTTAATTAATTTGGTTTAATTAAATATAATTAAGTTAATTTTATGAGTCAATTAGGTTATAATATACATTAAATACAGTAATTAACCCTATCCTATGTTACCTTAATATAATTATCTAAATAATTATGAGCCAACATGATATGCACATGAATTGAAAATTAAATTAGCAATGATCCTAAAAAATAAAAGGGGCCTAATGCAATTGACTCATAATTAATAGTTAATTAAATTAAGAAACCTAATTAAGTACTATCAAGGTTTCCCTACACATGTGGGTTAACCATAATTTTCTTAAATATCTTTAGGTTATTAAACACCTAAAGATCTACCCATAAATTAATTAATTAAGTTCTAATGAAATTATGATTTTAATATGGTTAATTAAAATATAATTAATTAAAGTAATTTGATTAATCTTGAATACTAGTTAAATTCCTTCCAAGTGAAATGAACTTAGGGAAAATGATTAGAAGGGAGGCCTAGCCATTTCCTTTTGTTCATTCACTGTTAGTCAATGATATTTTACTTTTAAAATTGATTAATGTTATTGTTCAATGGATTAATTAATTAATTAATCATATTAGAATGTAATTAAGCAAATTTAAGTTGATTATCCTAATTACCTAAGCAACAATTCTTAGGAAAATTAGGGGAGTAGAGGTCATCCCCTTTAATGAACCCACAAAGTTTGGGGTTAATTGCCAAAGTAATTAAGAAGTAATTAAGCTAATTAAATTTTAAATTAAACCTTAATTAGGCTCTATTTACTATTTAAAATTAATTTAAAATATTTTTAATAAATTCTCCTCTAAAATACCTTTAAAATAAGTATTTATATGCATTTTTTAGATTTTTATATAATTTGTTATGACTTTTCAAATATTCAGCCATTAAAGTCAATTAATTACTTTTAATTAAAGCAAAATTCCGTCGGTGCCACGTGGCCTACTAAAGCGGCGCACTTTCCACGTGGCACCGCGGGATTGGTTATTTAAAGCCATCCGATGTGGCACCTACATGGAGGCAGTGGACGGGTTTGCTCGTGTATCATCTAGTCTTAAATCAGATGACTATGATTAATCCTGTGATTTCTTAATCATTTAATTAGATCAATCTAATGGATTTAATCAGGGTCGTCCATTTAGATCACACAGAATAGACGGTGTGTGATCTGTCATCTCCTGAGTGACGAGAGATACCATCCATCATTTGTCACTCGATCCGAGCTCACCCAAGCTCTAATCAACTCAAAAATGATCCCACACCATCCACAAAGCAAGGGGAGGAGATCCAATGGCTAAGACTTCGGGACATTCAACTTTCTTTCACAAAAGACCAACCCTTTTTTAGAAAATTACTATTTTGAGAAATTACCTTGTGGAAGCTCAAGACCAGTGGCACAATCGATTGAGGAAGCTTCATCTAGTAGAGAAGAAGCCTTGTTGAGTAGCACGCAAGCCAATTTCGCCTCATTTGCTTGGTGGACCAAGGTCTATAAATTTGGAGGTCGACTTTGATCGAACTTGGACTTTTGATGGTCAGAGGGCTTGGGAGGTAGTTCATTCTTGCTCTACGAGGCGTGGGGAAGGTGTGTGTGAAGTTAATTTAAGTTTAGTGAAGAAATGAGGGAGTTGGATCGAAGGATTAGGTGCCCTATTTCAGCTCGATGGAATCCAGTGTTGGGAAAGTTTATGGTGCTCATGGAACTCACAAGGGAACTTGAAAAGGTCTCTTGAAGCTCTCTGAGAGTGTGTGTTGAATTAAAATTGAAATGAAGGGGGTATTTCACCCCCACTTCAGGATCCATCCGACCATCGAGGGGTCAGAGTCAAGTCTACGTGACTCGATTAGGTTGGTGGAGTGCATGACTGGTGGCTCAAGGCAACATTCCTCAAGTTGGGATCCATTGGGTCGACCATGGTGGGGAGGTGAGTTAACTCACCTCCCTTTGGTCCAAGGCTGACCTAGCCCACTTGAGTTGGGTTAGCTGAGTACATTAGGCTCCATTCTTGGGTGTTTCAGGCTACCACATGGAAAGGTGAGGGTGGACTTTGCCAATTTTGGCTAAAACCCATGTGGGGAGGAGAATCCAAGGGGGATTTACTTTGGGTTGAGCCCAATTTAGGTTGGGCTAGTTTGGAGATGACCCAAGGTGGGTTTGGGTTGGGTTAGATCAGGTTCTAATGGGTCTTAACTTGGTTCAAAGGGGTTTCACTTAATTTGACCCTCATAGGCCACATTGGGCTAGGTTGGGTTAGGTTGACTAATTGGTCAAATTGGATCAAACCAAGGTTTGGGTCAAGTTCAAATGATGATTTGAAGTGTCTTATTTCTATTGGTTTGAATCAATTTGACTTAAGTTTGATTTTGGCTCACTTGGATTCATGTAGGTCACATTGGTCAAGTTGACCAATTTGACCAAATTGGCCAAATTGGCTTGGTTATGTGTTGGTTTGGGTTTGATTGATCAATTGGAGAAAATTGCAAGCTTTGGTTTCAATTAATTTTAATTTGGTTTTGATTTAGGTCAATTTGGGCTAAATGGGTCAATTGGGACCAATTGGTCAAATTGGGTTCAATTGGGGCTTTGGTCAACTTCAATAATCCATTTGGAATGAACTTGAGCCATTGGTTGTAATCAATTTGGGTTAGATCATTATTTGACCCAATTTTTTTAGGTCAACTTGGGTCAAAGGGCTAATTGGGTTAGGTTTGACTCAATTGATGGTCAAGTCATGTTCAAATATTGATTTTGGGTTGGTATGAGTCATTGGCTTGAATTGATTTGGTGTATGATGAATTTTGGCTAGTTTGGGTTCATATGGGTTAAGAGGGTTGACTTAGTCAAATGACCAAGTTGATTTGGTTTGACCAAATTTATGACAATTATTCATCCTAGGGTGATCAACAATCATCATCAGAGGTTTTGGTTAAGTTGATTCAATCCCATTTTGGTTAGATTGAAACTTGGTTCAAATAGGTCAAATTGGTCACTTTGGCTCAAGTGGACCAATTGGGCTTAGTTGAGTTAATTTTGGGTTGATTTGAGTTTATACATGAGTTTAGGACTGATTTATAAATTCAATTGCATTGGGTTTGGGTTTAAATGAGTTTTGGTTCATTTGAATATTTCAAGTCAAAGGGGTTATGTTAGGTTTGACTTGGGTTGATTTTGGTTTGGCTTGATGATTTTAGGTTTCATTTATATTTGTGGACATGACTGAAGGTGTGATTGATTCATGATAAAATCAATTGAAGTTGAAGTGATTTGAAGACCAATTGGGTAAGTCCATGGAGTAGGTTCATAGAACTTAGATTTGGATTTGATTTGATTTGACTTTGATTAAAGTCATTTGAATATAGATTTGATTTATATTTGAGAAGATAATTGGGGAAATAATTGATCTGAAAGTTAATTGAGTTTCGATTAATTTAAAGGGGATTTGTCTAAGTACATGGAGTAAAATCATAGGGTTTAGGAAAAATTTTGAGTATGGATTTGGTTTGGATTTGATATTTAATTTTGGTATGAATGCAGATTTTGGTAAATTGATTTGATTGTATAATTGATCTAGGAGAAAATTAATTGAGTTTGGATTGATTTAAAGGGGATTTGACTAAGTCCATAGAATAAAGTCATAGGGCTTAGGAAGGATTTTGATTAGATCATAGGTTTCAATCATTTGGTTTGGATTAGGATTTGGTATTGATGCTTGGCTTGATGAGTTGAATTTGAGGTTTGGTTATGATTTAAGAAGGTGAACATAGGTTGGGTTTAGACTATAGGGTAGGTAGATTATCCTAATCCCTAAGGTATAAACTAATCTTATGGTTAATATTTCTAAGTCTCTAGGCTTAGGTTAAGTGTTCACCTAATTGCTAGAAGTGTCTTATGACCAAGGAGCCTTAATATCTAGAAGATTCCTAAATCTATGGGGAAGAGATTGAATTCTCACTCCAAAATTGAGATCAACACAACCGCCTAGAGTGGCCACCAGCTAACATCTCCTATGATTCAAAACCATGCAGTACGGTCTTATGAAATTGCAAGATGATTAGGCTTGTTATTTAATTTGGAAAGAGACTAGAGTCTTAAACTCACTCCCTATGAGACTAGAGCATGACTGGCATGAGCATATGACTTAGTCTAAATGCAAAATTTTACAATTTATTTACAATTTTTGACACAATATTTTGGACAAAGGCTTTAGGATATTTTATGCCTAAATGAATGATGAAATTTGATTATTGGACAAATCAAAAGAGAAAGAGGTGAAGCTCCATTATAACAGGTTGCTCTTATAGGTTAAGCGATCCCTAAAGTGCTAAATGGAGGCCCTCATTTTTGCAAGAGTGGTATATTACATGCTTGATGTGAGATATATAACATATAGCTAAGGGGTTGTTAAATCTTTTAATTATCTTGATTACAACCTAAGAGCCTACTGCATTTAGGCCACACATTCAATCATCAATCATTAAGAAACTATGAAAATCATATTTTTTTAGTCCGTAGACTAAACATAATGGTAATCATTTTATAGACTACTGTGAAAGAATAAAATGTCGATGCGGCCGGGTACCGTTATACACCTTAGAAAATAGAAAAGTTGGGTAGCCTAGCTCTACCTTTATACAACCTAGATTACAAAAGAATAATTACAATTGAAATTGAATACATGCAATGGAGGTCTTCATTCATTATTTCTTCTTCTTTCATTCTTTGTTTTGATTTGCTCCAAGGCATCATAGAGCACCCCAGGATTAAGCCTTCTAGCCACTACTCATCCTAATCCTCATAGCACTAATCCTAATTCTTATTACAAAATTATATTTTATAGAAAGAAAATCAAACTACACCTACAGAATAGAAGTTAGCTAAACATACATACAATCCCAAGCAATTATATTTCATAATTTGGACTTAGCACCTTGCATATGGGTAACCAAGCCCACCTGTCATAATGTAGATTATGCTTAGGGGCATAAGCAACCAATAAGCAAAGTATTTATAATTAATTTTGAGCGGCTCCTTAAGCACAATCCCTTGCAGAAAATAATATTAGGCTATTAACGGCCTAACATCCAATCTGCGATCCATATTCCTAACATCATGTCTAAAATATTACATCATAAAACAAAACACAGCATCATTACATGCACTTGTGGGGAAAATTTTTGACACCACAAAAAGTTTTAGGATTTTTTATTTAGATGATCAAATGTGACATTAAGAAATAAACATATTATCTTGGAAGATAAACATGTTATTCTATAATGGATTTGATCATTTAATAAAAGATTCCTAAAGCTTATGGGTCTTTATACAGATTTTCCCGAACTACATGGAAGGTAGAACAAGGTTTGATATAAAGCTGGGTTCATGGTTCTCTATAGAGGCAAGCCTCTATAGTTAATTACATCTTAAGAAGGGTCTATTCCTAAGAATACTCTTGATTAAAGAAATGAGTTATTATTTCTAAGGATTTCTAAAGATTTTTAAGTTGGTTGTTCAAAAGATTTATTTTTAGAATTTTTAATTAGGAATGGTTCAAATTAGAGAGAGTTCTTTTTAGAAACCAATTGGGATGTAGTAGGAAATGCCTATCGATACTAGGATACCCAGTAGGCATTTCAACTATCCTATAATTGGGCTTTAGATTTTGGAATTTAATTTAGGTTTTGAGTTGACATTTTCTTAAAAATTTAGGACTTAGATTCTAGCAACACAAGACTATAGAAATGTCTATGGTTGAAGACTTATTCCTAAAAAAGATGCTTTAGAACCTAGTCTATAAGTGCTTCTAACAAATCTCATATGCTCAAACTAGTTAAATTTTTAGGAATTATCAGTCATTCCTCTCACTTGAGGGAACTAACCTATTCCTGACTCATCCAGGTTTATAATCCACCTGAAGGGGCTGCCAACTAACACCACTTAAGCTCATTTCAACATGAAGTCAAGTTTTATGAATGTAAGATGGTTGTGTTGTTATATTTTTAAGAAAGGAATCTATGAATCTAGACTCACTCCTTAATCCCTAAAGTCATGTAGGGTATGAAATGCATCTAACTAATGCACATTTTCTAGATTTTATAAATTTTGACTCAACAATCATTTTAGGCCATGGGTATGCATTTTTATGTCTAATGCCATGCAATTAAAAATGGTTATGGGCCAAATCAAAAATAGAAGGCAAGCTTTCCCAAGAAGGTGGTCATCCTCATAGGTCAGATGCCCCTAATGTGCAATGGGAGAAGTTGCCCTATTCAAGGATTGGAGCAATATGATTTCATGGTTTCAAAACCTGATTATTTCTAGTTTATTTTTTATTTTGCCTAAGGCTTTAATTTATGTGATGTTTCAACTTTTATTTAGTTTTTATTTTAGTTGTTTATATTTAAGTTGGATATAAAATTTAGTTTTTCCTATGAGTCTAATCATCCAGGCATTCATTCACAAGAAAGCACAACACAGAAAGAAACCTAGAAAAAGCAGATTGATTCTATTATACACCCAAAATAAATCAAGCCAATTTAATTTAACAAAAAGGCCAATGCGATCGGGTATTACTGTACACTCCAGAAGAAAAAAAAAAGAGCAAAAATGGGCAGCTGAGCTGTGTCCTTATACAACTCAGGCAAAAACTACAAGTCTAGATCTATGGGTCTTTTTTTAGGATCGTCTCCTTCTTCAGGGACCTCCATCGAGCTTCACAGGAGACTTCTACACCATCTCCAGGTAAGGTCAACTCCTAATCCTATACTCCATAGATCCTAACCTAATTCTAAGCTCAAATTTACATTTTTAAAATAAAAAATAAATCTTTAGCCCTGCAAAGCAAATATCATGCAATTCAAATAGCACACAATAGTTTATATTTTTCAAGCATACGAGCTTACCATTGGTTGCTTGCCAAGCCCACCTGTCCAATAGACTATGTTAAGCGACTTTTCAGCACCTACAAGCAAACAATGATTCTATAATTTTTATTTATGACAGGAGACCTATTAACACAGTCCCCTACAGAAGACAATGTTAGTCCTATAAATAACATCCTACCATTTAGACTATCGACAATCAGTCCTAACCATCTAGTCTAAAACAGTACACCACAAAACAATAAAAATAATTCTCATCACTTATGGCACATGAAATCATGGAAAATCATAGAACGTCTTAACCTAATTCTAGGGTCCGTGACTTATAATTCTAGTGTGTGAAGAAAAGGGTTTGTGTGGCAAGACATTACTAAGCTTTATGATTTACTTTTTTTTCTTTAATTTTAAATGTTGGTTTATTTACCTTTGGATTATTTAAATTCAAATTATTTAATCATTTATATTCATTTTAGGAACATTTTATTATGTTTAAAATTTAAATTAAGCTTTCCAAAGTAAAAGAATAAAATATGTTTCATTCTAAATGAAGCCCATTTCATTCAACACCCTAAATACTAATAGGATGATATATTTATTCTATGGTAAAGATTCATCCTAAGGATCTAACTAAAATCCTAAGTATTTTGATTTGCACTTGAATTTAGAGGGTTTGACTTAATTTAGTTTATCTCATTTTAGTTTTATGTTTCTTTATTTAGGTATTTTATTATTTTGGTTTGGATTAACTTAATCTCTTTCTTATTATGATCTAATTTCATTTTCTCCTTTAAGTTATATTTATCATTATAAATTGAGTTTCTTTTAATTTCTATGGTTTAAAGTTATGATATTGATATTAATTTCTTATTCATTTGATTGTCATATTTACTTGGTTGATTATGATAACCTTTATTTGTATTGAATTTATGTTTGATTTAATATTTATGTTTATTCATTAACTTTACTATATTTTACTTAGGGTAAAATTTAAATGTAGGCATTTTTTTTATTCAAGTTAATGTAAAACTTTTAGAGTTAACTTCATTTTTCCATTTTTCATTAATATTCATTAACCTAAATAAATTATATTTTATTTATTGTATTTAAGATTATTCAATTATTACATCCCACTTTTATAATTAAATTCGTATTAATGATTCTTTCATTATGGAATAGTTCTAAGTTGTTATCTTTAATACTTCCAAAATTATGTTTCATTAATAGTTTTAAGTTGTAAATATTATGAAAGGATTCCATTTATCTTAATTAATTTAAAACAAAAAGAATGATCTTTATGTCCTTTTTGAAAAGAACATTTATCTTAATGTAGATTTATTTTATGACTTGATTGATTAAAATATACTTTGTTACTTTGTCATTTCGAAATTTTAATTCACTTAAGTTTATCATTCTAATTATACTTAATCTTTTATGTTCACATTTTTACCATTCTATTTCCTTATGAAAATGATACTAATGTATTTATGTATTGATATTTTACATATTTCAGAAATCAATAGTCTTTTTATATTTATATTTATGGAATTACTATAATATAAAGATTCATCATAATGGAATATGATTTAAGTATCATATTCCTTTTCATTATGATTTTAACTTAAAGTTATTTTAATTCCATTTTTTTCAGTTAACTTATATATTTTATTTAAGTGTTTTAATATTAACTATAGTTTTTTAAATCTGTACTATGAATTTTATAATTTCAATAAATTTTCTAATTTAATATTTTCTTCTAAATTGACATAGAGGTTTGGAAATTCAAATACTCCCAATCTAGAAGTCAAATGAATCTAAAAATTTTATAGCAAGTGGGGTTCTTTACCTATTTAATTTCTTTGAAGTTTCACTTTGATCATATATGTGATTAAGGTATAATTAAGGTTTTAATTATTTCATTATAACCTAAATTAGGTTTAACTTAATGAAAATTATTTAAAGGTTTTATTTTCCTTAAAACCCCTCTGAAATATACATCCAAAGAGGGTTCATTCATAATTTTTATGATCTCGTTGATTTATTACATTTTATTTAAATTTAGAATGATTAATTAAATTAATTAATTCAATTAGTAGCCTAATTAAACCATTTTATGAATTATTATGTTCTCATGAGTTTTAATAGTTTATTTATGATCAATAGAGTATATTAAAATGTTTTAAATCATTTTGATTAATTTTCATCATTTATTTTATTTATTAATAATTAATTTCATGAATATTAAAGTTTAGGTTTTAAAATTTCCAATATTAAGATTCTTTGAACAATAAATTATGAAAAATTTACAATATGTATATCTTACTATCAATTTTAATTCCCAAAAGTTTCATTAGGATTGGATTATTAATTTTGGAGTAATTAAGGTTTGAAGGTTTACATTTAAACCTAAATTAAAGTAAAAATATCCAACATAATTTGGGGATTTTAATGTTCTTAGGTTTCTCTCATCAAGATGAATCCATAGAGAGCCCAAGTTTATTATTTTTGGATTTATATTTAATTGTTTATGAATTTTTTAAGTTTGTGTTATTTTTAATTGATTTTTAACTAATTTAAATAGGGGATTTACCTATTTTAAGAAGGTGGGCCTACATGGCGCCTCCATTGCGCCGCCACCTCATGGCATGGGGCCAGTGTGTCACGGATCTTGCATGGCATCCGTGTCAAAAGTGGCATCACGCGTGATGATCCGTGACGATCCGATCGAGGATCGGATGGTCCCGATCGATTCCATGGTTCCTTAAAGAGTTCAATCAGAGATCCAACTAGATCGTGACCGCCCATTCCTTTTTAAAAGAAAAGACGATAGAGATTATATCTTTTTCATGATGGTAGAAGTCGAGAACTGTCCGTCGATTTTGTACGATTTCTGGCCATCCAACCATTGAAACTGCTCTTTTTCGATTGTAACACCATCAGTGAATGACATGCAATAGATCTAAGCAATTTAATATCACTTGAGATCAAACTTTCTTCAAAAAGCACTAAACTTGAAAGCTTAGGAAGGTCGTTAATGGCATACCTCCGATGATCTCCGTGATAATCAATAGTTGTGAAATGATATGAGGAGCTTGTACACCAATGGAAACAGATTGCCTCCCTCTGGATTGCTCCCTAGACCAAGCTCACTTTGGATTCCAATGATGTTGATCGTTCTCTGACCTCCAGGCAATAAGGGAGGTGGGGGAAAGTTCATTTCTACTTCGTTCAAGGTGGTGAAGGTGATGTGAAAGTCAATTTAGCTTGGGGATTGCTCTAAGCTTCTTCTTTTTTTGTCCATGAGGTCTCTCTTTATTTTCTCCCCCTTCTTGGTTGGCAGTGCTAACCATAGTGTTTGGAAGTTAGTTCAAATGTCCCTCAGCCATCCTACACCTATCAAGCATGAAGAAGTGAAGGCGTCATTGAGCCAGGGAAAAAGAGTTTGGCTATATATCAATTTTACTATTCTTGGCATTTTTTTTATTTGGATTTATGTATAGAATGATTAAGTGACTTGATTAAGGCTGAGAATCCTCATTAGAAGGGTTTGAGAATGTTTCATTGGTATCTTGGGTGGATTGATAGAAGAGAGGATTGAAAATCTTTTAGATTAAGGTGCTTAACTATCCTTTGCAATAGCTTAATTTAAGTTATTCCAATTAATGAATAAACCTTAGTTCAATGGTAAACATCTGTAAGTTTCATCATTAATGGACCTTAGGATAAAAGAATTTCAAAGATTTTGAGGTTTATGGAGCATTTGGTCTAGGTTTAGCCCATTTAATGCCATTGAATTTGGATTGGTTTTAATTAAGTAAAATAGTTTATTTGGCTCAATTATGATGTGTTTAATTTTTCATTAAGTTAAACCAAGTAATTTGGAATGCGTTGAATTAAACAATTCCAATTTTATTTCATTTTGAACCCATTTGAGCCAAGTTGGGTTTAATGGGTTAAGCTTGGGTTCATTTTGGTCAAATGATCAATTTGACCAAATTAGACCCAATGATGGGTAATATTATGCTTAATTATCATTTTCAAATGATTTTAAACATTTAAATTGAATTAATTTCAATTTGATTTGTCTTTGGACCTAATAGGACCCATTTGGACTCATTTAGACTAAGTAGTCTAAATAACCCAATTATGACCTAAATGAATTTAAATTTCTTTAGACTCATGATCAAACATGTTTATTTGATCATTTGATACATTTATAATGATTTAATTTGGTCAAATTCTTAGTGGGTTGACCTTTGACAAGGTGGATCCTACCAAAAGTCAAACTTATGTCAAATGAGTTGACTAGATTTGATTTTGGATTTGATTTTCTTTGTTTAATTTGATTTTATTTTGATTTATTTGGATCCAAATTGAAATATTGGATTGATTCTGCCTAAGCCAATTAGGTTAGATCAAACCCAAAGATGATGCCCTAGGTCACTAAGTATAGTGTCCAAAGCATTGACTTAAGAGATTCTTACTTGAGATTAGGATATCCTAATTACTGATTTCAGAATGATATTAACCTCATTCAAAAATGAGGTTAATAACATCATCCTAATTTAATGCTAAAAGTGGTAACTTAGCATTCTCATATGTGTGCTTAGGCTTTGTGTGGCAAGTCTTAGCTAGGTTTTTGAATCATGATTTTCTAAGTTTGGAAATTGTTTAATTTAACATGATGATGATTTGATTTTAAGTTATTTAAAGATTTGCAAATTTTAATTTATATATTATTTTATTTCATTTGATTTACACTAAGCATCTAAGTATTATAAAGAGAAGAAAGAGGTTTAACCTCTTTCATCCCTACCTTAAATTGTTTCCTAAGAGCACATTTTTATTATTTAGTTTTATTTAGTGAATAATTTATTAAAAATTTTATTAATCCTAAGTTTAGGTTAATTATAAAGAATCCTATTCAAAATAAAAGGCATCTTAAGATTAATGTGGTTGAGTTATCATCACATGGATAATATTGAACCAATCCTTTTCATCACCCAAAACATGCATATGATTTAACACTTAGTATACCTATACACACAACATATTCTAGCATACTTAAATGATTATGAATGCATATATTTTTAGTAAAAAAGAGGGACTTTTATTCTCTAATCAAACACGCATACACATGTATACTGATGTAAGCAAGTACGTGCCATTATTTAAATCAGAGAAGTGAGTTAATCAAATAATCTCCTTAGGGCTACTTAAATCCTTGTATTCCTAAGATGTCCAAACTATATACTTATTATCTTAAATACATATGAATGTATAGACAGTTATATGAATGAAAATCATGCAAAAGATTATATTTTTGATTGAATTATTTATACATGTAAACTAAGGCTCTATCCAAATTCTAATACAAATATATATAGAAATAAAATTAAATAAGTATGTGCTTTTGTTAACCAGGGAAGTGAGATAATCAAATGACCTACTTGGGGCTACTTAAAGCCTCGTATTCTCAAATTGTCCATACTATATACTTATTATCATTCAAATATATGTAAATCCATACATGAATATAGGAAAGAAAGCACTACCTTGACATGCTTAAGTTATAAACACATGAAAATTCCATATATATATATATATATATATATATATAACTACTATCACTCCAAAGGTTATTATTAATTTATAGCTTTTGAAAAATAATTTTAAATTTAGTAGTGATAATAGCTACACATATAATAAGATTAAGCTACCACATGCAATTTTGCATAAGTAAATTTCATTTGATTTTAAGAATATGAATGCATGATATCACATGATATACAACATTGAAAGTGATTGAAAAGGAATAGACAAATATTTCCACATAATTCATTCAACTTCACTAATTCCTAAGAACAATCACATTAAATATAATCATTTAAAGAAAGCCAAAGCTTCTTATTAATTTTGGGTTTGGATTTGAATTAAACTTAAAGAGAAGAGATAATTTGTTGTTTTCCATCCCATTCTCATGTTGGTGATTTTAATTTATTTAAGGAAAGATAATTAAGTGGTTTTTATAGTTTAATTAGATTGAACCATTAAACAATCCATTTAATTACCCTTCCCTATGCGTCTCTAATTTATTTAACCATTTAATCATGAGCCACAAATGATATGCAGATGAGTAAAATAAAATTACAATACTCCTGAAGGACCTAATGCAATTGGCTCATGATTATAGATTAATTAAATTAAAGAAACTAATTAAGTACTTTTATGACTTTCCCACATTTATGAGCTAATCATAATATTTTTAAGGGTCTTTATGTTATTGAATACATAAAGAGGAACCCTTAATTTAAATGTTAATTATCTAATGTGATTATCACTTTAATTTGATTTAGTTTTATTATCAATTGATTCATTAAATTCTTATTTAAGCCTCACATTAATTAACTCTCTTTAATGAAATGAATTTGGAAAAATAATTAGGAAAAAAAGTCCTAATCTCTCTCCCTCATCATTTCACTATTAATCAATGATTAGCAAAGTTAAATTAATTAATTTTTACTATTCATAGCTTTAAATAATCACTAAATTAATTAAGAGGTTAATTAGGGTTTGAATTTAAAATTTCCCTAATTACATAGCCAATAAATCCCAATAAAATCATGGGAGGCAGAGGCCATCCCATTAAATCAACAAGACAAATTAGGGAATAATTTTCCAAGTAATTAAGGCTTAATTAAGCTAATTAAAATAATATTCAAACCCTAATTAAGGTCTAATTATTGTTCAAATTCAAATGAAATAATTCCTATTAAATTCTCCCTTATCTAGCCTTTCCAAAATATATTTATTTGGATTTTTTGGATTTTTCTACAATTAGTTATGAATTAATAAAAATTTGAGCAATTAATCATATTTTAAACCCTAATTAATCTCTAATCCCGTCAACGCCATGTGGGTGGATGACATGTCAACACTTTCCACATTTCCGTGGATTAAATAAATTAGCCGACATGATGAGTCACGGCGGATGTGCATTCATCGCCATCGTCCGATCTAAGATCGAATGGTGGAGATTAATCCCACAATTTTTATAGGATTAAATCAAATTAAATATAATAGATTAATCACAATCGTCTATTATAAACACATATAATGGACAACAGATGATCCGTCATTCCCGAGCGATGGAAGACGGACATAGTCCACCTTCCTCTACTTGATCCAAGCTTACCAGAGCTCGTGAGGATTCGGGATTGACACCAAAAGCTTCGAGAAGGAGATCTAGAGAGATCTTATTGTTGGATTCACATGAATTCACAAAATCCATCACAAAACACCAACTCCTAAGGGATGTTTTATGGTTTGGCATAGTTTACCTTGCTAGAGCTTATGACTGGCAGTTAACCAATTAAGATAGCTTCATCTTGAAGAGATCAAGCTCTATTGAGAAGCTCGCACCTTGATTCCTCGTTAATGGCTCAGTGGACCAAATGTCATCAGAATCCTCGCTTGAGTTAGTCTTGGAAGGGTCTCCGGTGCTTGAATCGATCAGGAATCGATTCGTTCTTGATTTTTGAAGCTTGGTAAATGTGTTGATAAAGTTAATTAGGAAATGTTGGAGTTTAGGTGAGGTAGGAATGAGTTAGGCCTCGGTTTGGCTCAGTTTCATTATCACTGACAATGGGGAGGCTAAGGGAACTCAAGGACAGCTTGAAGGAGTTCATTTTGACTCTCTCAAGCTCTAGGAATGCTTTTTTGTGTGTGAGAGTGAGATGGGGAGGAGTATACTCTCCTCTCCCTCCAATCCAACATCTCAGATTGGCTCTACCTTAGGAAGACATCCAGCCGACGCATGTGGCCAAAGATGTCAGAGAAGTGTTGATGTGGCTCGGTTTAAGTGGGTGAGTAAAGAGAGGTAGGCTGCCATGGTTGAGGTGGAGTCTCCTTGGTTTCCTAGGTTTGCTAATTGGAGGAGGTGGGTTAGCTTTCCTCCCTTGACCAATGGCTGACCCAACCAGCCTTGGGTCAGGTTAGTCATAGGGTGTCAAAGGTCCAAACTCAGCTTTGGGTGGCTGCCAAAGTAAAGGAGAGGTTTCACCACCCAAAAATGGATTTTGTCTTATGTGAAGGGCTTCACCCAATGGTTAATGAGTCAATTCAGGTTTTTTTTTGGGTTGGGTTAGACCCAAGGATGGGTCATGCCAAGTTTGAATGGGTTTGGGCTTGAGTTGATTGAGTTTGGCTTAATTTGACCCCATGTAGATCAAATTAGGCTAAGTTGAGTTAGGTTGACCATTTGGTCAAATTATGTCAAGCCATGGGTTGAGATAAGTTTAAATCATGATTTGAGAAGTTTGGTTCAATTGGTTTGCTTTGATTTGGATTGGATTTGAATTTGACTTATATTTGTCAAATTGGCCAAATTAGCTTGGGTTAGGTGTTGGTTTAGGTTCAATTGATCATTTGAAGATGCTTATAGGTTTTGATTTCATTTAATTTAGATTTAGGAATGATTTAGACCAATTTGACCATTTAGGTCAATTTAGGCTAAATGGGTCAATTGGGTTGACTTAGTCAAATTGGGTTCAACCAAGTGTTTGATCACGTTCAATAATTAATTTGTGATGGATTTGAATCTTTGATTTTAATCAATTTAGATTAGGATTTGATTTGGCCCAATTTGGCCTTTTAGGTCAAATTGGGCCAACTAGGGTCAAAGGGCCAATTGGATTTGGTTTGACTTAATTGATGGTCAACTTATGCTCAAGAATCAATTTAGAGTACGTATGAATCACGGATTTCAATTAAGTTGAATTGGGGTGGGATTTGGCTAAATTTGGTTCATGTAGGCTAATTGGGTCAACTTGATCAAATGATCAAATTGACTTGGTTTGACCCAATTGATTGCAATTGACTAATCAAGGATGATCAACAATCAATATAGGAGGTTTTCAATGGGTTGATTCAATCCATTTAGGTTGGATTAGTGTTTGGTTCAAGTCAGTCCTTTAGGTCACTTTGGGTTAATTGAATTTATTTTGGGATGAATTTAGTTGAATTGAGTTTGATGATTAATTTAAGATTTATTGATGGTTTTGATTACAATTGATTTGGATTTAATTGGATTTTGGCTCATTTGAATATTTTGGGTTCAAATGGGCTAGCTTGGGTTAATTGAATTGATTTTGGTCAATTGGTTTGATTGTATCTTTTGGTAGAGTTTGGAATGAAGGTTTGAATGGTTTGAGTGCTTTTGTGAAAATCAATTGAGTTAGGTTTGATTGAAGGAATTTAGGTTAACTCCATAGGATTGGCTTAAGGGATTAAGATGGATTTAGGTTATGGGTTTCAATCATTTGGCTTGGAATTTGGATATGAATTGGAATTCAATTAGGTTTTGGTTAGATTAATTTGAGGTTTGGTTTTACATGATTGGATAGGCATAGGTCATGGGTTAGGTCATATGATAGGTAGACTTCTTTTAATTCCTAGGACATAGCCTAATCCTATGGCAAGTCCTCCTAAGTCTCTAGGTTTGGATTAAATGTTTACTTAGTCACTAGAAGTGTCCTATGACTAAGAAGATCATAATATCTAGAAGACTCCTAGGTCTAATATGGGAAGATTTAATCCTCACTCCAAAAGTGAGGTCAACACCATGCTTGTGTATATGTTTACATGTATTTAAGTTAGCAAGTATATAATCTGGACATCCTGGGAGCATGAGGCTTTAAGAAGCCCCAAGGAGGTCTTAGATAATCTGACTTCCCTAGTTTAACAATAGCACATACTTGCTTAAATCTTTAATGCATGTGAATATATGCTTAACTAAGGAATGAAATCTTTCTTTTCTACCAAAATAGATGCATTAAAAATCACCAAGTGTGCAAAAATATAAAAGTATATTGCATACATAAATATGATTGTTAAATTAAATATCAAAAGTAATAAAAATAAGAGATGTATATGTTATTGATGATGAAAAGGAATAATGGAATGTTATCCATATTATAGTAATTCAATTTTGTTAATCCTAAGATACCTTTCATGTTTGAATAAGATTCTTAAGGTTAACCCAAACTTAGGTTACTAAAAATATTTAATAAGTCATTCACTAAAGAAACCAAGGATCATAATAATATACCTTTAGAGAACAACTTAGGATAGGGATGAAAGGGGTCAAATCTCTTTTTTATTTTCATAATTAAGTATTAAGTAGACATCAAATGAAACAAGAAGAATGCAAATTAAAATCAACTAATTATTTCATTAATTTGAAGTGAAACCTCCCATAATATGTAATTAAATATTTAAACTTTTTTATAATCATATATCTAAAACTTAGTTAAAGACATACCACACCAAACCTTAGCACACACATTAGAGTATTAAGCCACCAATTTTAGCCTTTAGGTTAGGCCGGTGTATGTTGTAGTGTTCTATTTTATTTTATGATGTAATATTTTAGAATGGATGTTAGGTGTGTTTATGCATAGGCTAGATGTTAGGTCGTTAATAGCCTAATGATGTTTTCTATAGGCGATTATGCTAAAGGGCCTACCATAATAATAAGTAAATATAAATGTTCTAACTTGCAAGTTGCATATGCCCCTAAGCATAATCCAATTAGGACAGGTGGGCTTGGTTACCCATGTGCAAGGTGCTAAGTCCAAATATGTGAAATATAATTGCTTGGCTTGTATGTTAGTTGGGTTAACATCTGTTTTGCAGGTGTAGTAAGATTTTTATCTTTCACAAACATATAACTTTTATAATAGAAATTACGATTACTGTTATGGGTTTAGGATGAGTGGTGGCTAGAGGACAAAGACCTGAGAGGCCCTATAAAGCTTAAAGCAAACCAATCCAAAAGAAGAAAAGAAAGATTAAGAATGAATGCCCCCATAGCATTCATTATGATTGTAATATTTTTTTATAATCTGGATTATATAAGGGTGGAGCTCGGCTACTAATTTTCCTCCTTTTCTAGGTATATGGCGATACACGGCCGCACCAACCTTTTATTCTTTTATGAAATTTATATATTTGAATTATTGTGTTTATTTCTGTAATAGAAATGACATATTATTTATAGGTTTCTTAAAGCATAATGATTTGATGTGTAGCCTGGATGCAGTAGGCTCTTTAGGATAAAAATTAAATTTTCTCCCCCCACTAATAACTTATAACTAAATTGTAATACAACTCACAACTTTTTTTAAAGCTTAGGTTCATAATTAAGATAAATAAAAGATTTAGCATCCCCTTAGCTAAATGTTATATGTTATCATGCCATGCATACCATATTATTTCACTCTTGATTAGGGAGGGTCTTTATTCTTGCACGATAGGGGATATGCTTGACCTTTGAGGGCGATCCCTCATAGTGGAGAACACCTCATCTCGCTAATTTAGCCCACAATCTTATTTCATCATGCATATTTGCATTGTTGTCCCAAGCCTTAGTCCAAAATGAATGTGTCAAAATGGTGTAAAAGATTATAAATTTTTACATTAGCCTAAGTCATGTTTTCATGCCAATTATGATCCAGTCTCTTAGGGAGTGAGTGCAGGACTCTAGTTTCCATCCTAATTAAACAACAACCTAGTTATCTTGCATCTATATAAGACCGGTCTACATGATTTTAAAGCGTAGGAGGTGTTAGCTGGAAACCACTCCAGGTGATTGTATGTCCAGAAGAGCTGGGGTGAGTTTACTCTCTCTTATGTAGGTAAACCATTATATCCCATTTTCCTAATTAGATTGAGGTCGTGCTTTTAGTTTGTGCTAAAGTATCTTAGATTTATGTTCCGGGGCTATTTATTTCTTTTAGGGTATGAGTATAAGTCCTCACCTCTTAGGCATTTCCAAAATCTTGTGTTGATGGACTATAAGCCCTATTATTCTAATAAAATTTCAACTTAAAGAAAAAAAAGTAAATCATTTCTTTGAAATATGTAAAGCTTCACTATAGGGTAGTCTAGGACACTCACTAGCCCTCCTAGTATCATGAGTGCTCCCTACTTATTCTCCTTTGAAATCCATAAATAAATCTTCATATTTAAACTCTGTTTAATTTTCATAAATACCTAATCCCTTGATAGTCTAACTTTGAAATCTTTGGAGATATTTATTTACTATTTTAATCATGAGTGTTCTTAGAAAATTATTATTTCTTAAGATGTAATTAACAATGGAAGCTTGCATCTATAGAAAACTAAAGAACCCAACATAAAATAAACCATGCTTTACTTCTTCATGTAAAGTGGGGGAAAGATCTCTGGTATATACGTACACCCATCTGCCTTAAAAGTTCTTATTAGGTGATTAGGTCCATTGTAGGGTGATGATTTCATCTTTCGAGATGGTACATCATACCTTAATTGCATACCCGATCATTTCAATAAGTACCTCCTAAGATCTACATGGTGTCCCTACGTCTCCAAATTAGAACACCACATTCGCCCCAGCATTAGTACGTTATGTGGATCACATAGATCCGCTCATCCAGATGACGTATACAATTTATTTTATTTAAATAGTTTTTCTTGAGTACTAAAATATATTTGTGGTAATAACTATTTTATATTTTCTCAATAGAGGACTATTCTTGAGGTGAGCACACAATTACTTATGACTAGAGATTGACCTTGTACATGTCTATGCTTTGTAGACAAGCTCAGAGTCATAGGTTTGAATTGTATCAAGAATTTATAGATATTAGGTTGGATCACCATCTCTTGACAACACTAATAAAGCATTGGTCACCACAGATTGACACATTCCACTTACTAGTCTGTGAGATGGCAGTTATACTATAGTAGGTAGCTATGATCCTAGGCATCAGGGTATATGGCACTAGCATTAGATAGACTTATAATTGTTGGTGTAGGAAGAGGTGGGAGTCATGCGTTGATTGCTATGATGATTTATTAGGTACCCACCCCATACTAGATAGAGTGTACCATGTCCAAATGACCACGCATTCACTGCCACATTTCTTATGGTACAGGCGAAGTTTCAGACATATGTACCCCTCATATGGCTTCGGTGAACTTTTTCTCTGGAGTCATACATTGATTTGCAGAGATTGCCTTTTAGAGACATGTGTGAGCCTATGTATTGTTCATACTAAGTTCCTTCCTCTTACTTGATATATCTAGTTCAAAGATTCATTTACAATACTTACTTATCATAGAGGACTTGTCAGTGTTTTTACAATACTCCATTGAAGCAGAAACAATGTGAAATTTGTATAGGGAGCTGAAGGAGGCTACTAGACCTAGACAAGTGAATATGATCGGATGCTTATATTTATTGCATGTGCGGTGTTGAGAGAGATTTCATGTTGGAGACCCACACTTCAATTCCCCTACCCAACTGAGATTAAAGTGAAGAGCATTGGTTTCAGGCATATGTTTTAATTTACACCTCTAGCAATTCTTTAGTTTAGTTTATTTCATAATAAGCTTATTGTTCATTCGATTTTAGGTGGAATGAGCATCATGTTCATGAGCAGAAGCATGTGTTGTTACACGTGATGAGTTAGACATGGATATTGAGAGAGAAGTCACCTGATACATGCGGTGGTATCGTTCATAGGCTACATTGTAATTGCTTCAAGTTCCGACAAATCCGTCAAACACATATTACTCTATGTCACCTACCATGCAATTCATGGTATGTTGTTAAACTCTTTTTTTTGTAATGTACTACAAGCTCAACTTATTCTTATGTAGCTTATTAATTTTAATCTATTTTATGTTTTTAGCATGGTTGGATTTTGGAAGCTGTGGCATGTTTCAGCCACACTTTGGCAATCAGGATGATAGTTCAAAGCAGACAGTTATAGATAGATTTGAGGAACTTTGTACTAGGATACGACATTGGGTATACCTTTCGAAGATGTCATTTACAGAAGACGTGCCCCACATGAGAATGTTATAGTTCCAACGCCGAGTCATGTGGATCTAAGACCATCCATATTTACTATTTTTGGTTCTTCCATACACATATCTCCACTGTCTCCCACATATACACCATACGACCTATAGTGGAGAGAATCATATGACAGCATTCATGGATAGCTAGAGTTTACTCCTACAACATTCTTCAAACTATGATCGTCTTAGATGCCACCAGGTATTGGGCCGTCTATAGTTTTATAAGAGTTATAATATTGGATGCCCATAGCTCCTCATACGCAATAGTTTTGAGGACCTTCCACTAGTTCACTACCACAGGAGTAGCATTCATGCCATATCCTGAACAATAGTTTGCAGCAGCAGATGAGGAGGCACAACTTGATGATCTAGTGGAACAACATCATGATCTCCGTAATAGACCACGATGTTCTCCTAACCATTATACTCCAGACAGTGGAGTCATACTACTTAAGCACCATCGTAGACATCAATGGGGATATCCACATCACATATGCTATGATGTTCTTCTTCTTTTTTTCCATATCATTGAGATGTACTATATTTGGCTATTAGTAGATACACATTTTTTATGTATTGACAATTTCAATATTAATAGATACAGTTTTTAATTATTTTCATTTCATTAAAAACTTGCTCTTCAAAATATAATACAAGGAAATAACATAATATTTATATTAAAGTTTGTAAATAATAGCTAAACATAATTAAAATTTATTTTCTAATAATATAATTTCACATAATAAAAAAATTTTACTTTTATGGTCATTATTGTAAATGTGATTATATTTTCTAATTAATAGTTGAAAATTTTTTAAAATTTACTTGTTTAAAAATTTTAATCTAATTATTTAAAAAAAGTTATAAATTATTTACTAATAACTTTTAGAATTTTTCACTTGAAATTTATTTTAAAGGTATTAAATTATTTTCAAATATTCAAGGTTATTTAATAACTTTTATAACATGCAATTTGGATTAATAATTTAATTTTAAATATATATATATATATATATATATATATATATATATATATATATATATATATATATATATATATATATATATATATATATATATGTCTTCTACTTTCAAGTAATATACAAATTTTATTAAATATCTATTTTCTAAAATAATATTAATCTCTCATAACATTAATAATATGAAATAATATAAACAATTAAAAATTTTCAATATTAAAACCTTTAAAATAAATTATAATTAAATATAAATCTCTTACACTCTTTCTCCGATCACTTATGGTGAAAAAAAGAAAAATTTATATACATATCACACAATTTTTATGTATTTACATATCTAAAACATAAAGTTAGATATTTACTTATCTAATATTTTCCTATATTTCAAATATGATATTGAATATTAGGATATTATATATGTAAATATTATACTTTTTGTATTAGATATATAAATACATAAGAATTTTATTATATGTATATAAATTCCCACAAAAAAATCTCTCTCCAATGACTTCTAAAATAAACTCCCTAGCCTGCTCCGTCTCCTCTGCATGGATCGTTCGAGCTCCCCCGTCCACTCCAAATCTCTTCTTGCTCACTTAAGGTCAACAATCATTATCTTCATTCATATGGAAGCCCACTATTATCATTAATTATTTTGATTTTCTTAATTTCAAGTTATATATATGATGTATAGCAGAATTCCTACATTTGGAGTATCATTTGGGTGATTAGATGGTTACTTTAATTATCAAAATAATTTCATTCGTTCATATATTATTTGTACTGATTGAAAATCGTAATTAAAATAAATTAAAATTCTAGTGCATACTTAATTCTTCTCCACTCCTTTTTAGCCTGTCATTGCCTATGAGATGGAAGATGATACCCTTCATAAGCTCAAAGTCCAAAAGAGACCATAAAATAAAAAAATTTAAAAATATATGTAAGAAAAAAAAATATTTTCAACGATAAGGTATGCCCCTCCCACTTCTATCCAAAATATTACAAAAAAATATTAAATATTTTTTAATTTTTAAGATGACCTAATATAGACATAATATTGAAAAATTGAAAAGTATTTTCCCTCTACTATCCTTCACTCTTTTACCGAAAAATTAGAGTTTAATTAAATTAATGAGTCACAACTAATTTCATACATTAAAATGGTCATAATAGTTAATAGTTAATAATTAATTATGATTATGATATTAACGTAAGATAATTCTAAATTGTATTAAGATGATTTGCATTGCTAAGCTAATTAGATTCATTCTTGTCAAATAATAAATTAGTTATATATCAACTTTCTTGTAATGACATTCATCGACATTATTAGGAATAAAGAATGATGGTGGTCACCAAGATACTCTTTCATCTTACATATATGTTCTTCCAATTTTAAGACTAGATTGTCCCCAAAAGGAAGATAATATTATCCATAGTTTTCACCTATTAGAAACGTATGTTGGAATTGTTTCTCATAGATAGTGATAAATTATTGTGTTAGAAAATTCAAAGAAGTAAAGTAAAAAAAATATGTTTTTATTTTGTATGAATATCCAACACATATAGATAATAAAGAACAAATACTTGAGTTTTACGTAAAAAAAAATTCAAAAGAAAAAAAATTCATAGGTCTAGCTAAATCAATATAATCTACTATATAGATTTTGCCAATTTCTTTAACTAGAGAGGATAAGATTACAAAGATTTGAGTTGCTACAATAATCAAATAATGGTGGATGGGCAACAACAGCTACTAGTTATGGCTATGATGATGGAAGTGGTCGACAATAACTGTTGGTTGTGATCACATTTAAGCTGTCAAGTTTAGCTCTTAGTTCCCCCTGTTCACATTAAAAATAAGATCCTATTTATAAAATTTTTTTTAGTGGTGGGGCAGGGGTGAATTTTAATGAATTTAACTAAAATCTAAAATACTATATCGAATGTTTTATATTAAATTCTTTGATCATAGATTGCTCTTTCAAAATTTAAGTGTCATTATGACTTTAGAATTGAGTGATTTTAAGCTAATTGGATCCTCTCATTGAGTCATTTAATTCAAGTATATGTCTGCCATATTTGAAGATCATTTGACATTCTATTAATACTTTGTTGCTTTCCATTGCACTTTAAAAGTCTGATTTGAGCTCATTTGCACTTTAATTATATTTCTTTGACATTATTATGTTGGTCTTATTTAAAAATTTCAGTTGACAATAAATTTACTAAAATTAGCAAATGAATAATCTTCAATTTGTTTTTAAAAATTTTCAACTTTAAAATTGTATCAAAATTTGTGCTTTATTAAATAAATTTTTTGATGATGTATCAAGAATCTAACTAATCACATGAAGTTCAATTTGTGTCTCTTGAACATTACTCATGATAAAAATTATTCAAAATTTATGCAAATCACATTGTATAAATTAGTCATTCTAATTTTGAAATCACTTATAACAATTAAATCAAAAGAATCAAACTAAATTATATCGCTAGCTTCTCATAAATACATTTAAACAGAAAAATATCTTAAAATTATTGTATAAATGTCTTTAATTTAAATAAATATTTTAAATTTATCTGAAGAAGCTTTTTTGTAATCATTATTCTATAATAGTTATTTAAGAGACCAATCTCATTAAATTATTAAAATATCTTTATAATCCCTCCACCAACCTACTCACGAACTGATGCAAGCCCCCATTCATCACCCTCAATCAATGACAATAATCGTGTTCACATTTTTCTGTCTTTTTAACCTTACTTTTTCGGTTTTTTGAGTGACTAAAAAAGAAATTATATATATATATATATATATATATATATATATATATATATATATATATATATATATATATATATATATATATTGCCACTCAAATTCGCAAAGTATGACTTTATTATGATATAAACTAGATTTGAATCCTATATCTTGTCATTAACAAATAAAGCTTTATAACTAGATTACTTGGCACCTACATATAAACAGAATGCATTTAGGGGCTGTTTGGTAGCGTGCATTTGGAATGCACTGCATTCCAAATACACGCTTTTGAACATTTCAAGCGTTTGGTTCCAAGTAAAGTAAAATTTCAGTGCATTTCAAATACACCAGAAAGGCCAGTTTGCGTGTATTTGAAATTCGCCCAAATCTGGGCGAATTCCAAATACATAGGCCAATGTAAAGTGATGCGGCGAGGCCACTAGTGCAGGACACTGTACCACTCGCTCGCTCTCCGATCTTCGCGCCCTCACTGGCCGCCGCTTTCCCTCCCGCACCGCCACCGCCCGCCACACCTATTGGTACGTTTACGCATGACGCACACCGCTCCCATTAACCGGCCATCCTAGCTATTACCTCATTGGCTTGCCTAATCAGACCCCCACACACGTCTAAACCTTCAGTTTACTTTACATTACATTTTGTCAACAAAACAACTCAACCAAACAACTATAAAATAATCCTTTTACACTGAATTCCTTTTACACTGCATTCATTCCAAATGTAGGCAACCAAACAGCCCCTTAATGTATTTGAAATATTGTTTAAGTTGCTTAGGATTTTTTTTTTTTTGGGAACCCTATATAGGGGAATTTTATTATTCACGAAAAAAAGGTTACAAGATCCTTAAGAGGGGTTAAACTCCGAATATACCACTCAAAGAGCTACAAGCAACCTAAGGAGTAAAACCCCTATCTAAGTACAACCCACGCCGCAAAAAGAAAAAAGACAAACCTAAGAAAATAGTAGAAAATAATGACATACAAGGGCAAAATGCAAATCTATCCAATGGTAGTAGATGAAGAGGTCGCATGAGACACGCATGAGAAGAAAGATTGCTCCAAAGCCTAAATGAAAGGTTAGTACCAATGAAATGGAATGAACTAATGTAATTGATAAAATAAATCGAAAATATAAGAAAGGGCCCCGGACCCTCACACCGGTTTGGGGTACCATACGCGCATCGAGCATCCAAGAGGGGATACAACATACATGCTACTACCAACCAAAGTAGGGGAGGAGTCCACCACCCACCATAATCAACAAACTTGGGGAAACATTCAATTCGAGAAAAATCATGAGGCCCAAATCAATAGCAAACCAATGAGAAGAACTTTGCATGTATATTAGATCGCATTCCTTTTATCAACAGGAAGACCCATGTAATGCCAACAGCTATCAGATACATAACCACACCATTCCACCAAATTCCAAGCATAGAATTTATATGACACAAGTTCAGCCTGAAGGAAATAGAATCCAGCAGCGGGGATGCAAATAGGATTACTGCCAGCTAAAAGGTGTTCCACAAGAAAAAAGCATAGCAAAAATACTAAACAAGTTCGAATAACATATCCATAATGATTTGAACACATACTAAATGAAATAGGCCTGTTACCCTATATATCACCACCACAACCTGAGTGCTTAAACGTAAAAAAAAAAAAATTTCCAACCAGTAAACACCCGCCTCACAGCAAGCCAAATAAACATCAAACAACACTTCAGTTCGTTACAAACCGACTCCAAAAAGGGGTATGCATTTGCCGAAACTTCAAGCAACTCACCGTAGAGAAAAACTAGGAAACAGGCCCTATTAAAGGAAGAAAAACATCTAGCCAAATAGTGATGCAGACCACCCAACTCCAGAACAGATAAACATTGCAGCATAGAGTAGTAAAGAGGAGATCAACCTTGTAGTACAGCCAAAAGAGCTGCCAATAGACACTTAAGATGTGCACAAAAGAAAAGAAACTGATATACACTGGCAGCATATTCCATAAAATAAAAAATCAGCCCAATGAGCGTACTCCAGCATCCTAAATGCAACTATAGAATTTAGAAGCAATAATATAAATTTATATGTTCCTAACATATGGCAGACCAGTTTTATCTAAATTTAAGAGCCCCCGTAATAAAGGAGGGATATGATCATAGAAAAATGAGTGCGCCAAAGAGAATTTTGCACCCAAATTAGCAAGAAAATTTGCACAATAATTGCCTTCCCGATAAATGTGAGAGATATGAAAGTTAAGGGTGGCAAGGAGCCTCCTTGTGTGATTAAGAAGATAGAAGATAGCATTGCCGTGATCCCAATTGAATTCCAATACATAGTGATATACCATAGTGCAAACCATAAAGTTCTGCAAAAAGTACAGAACAGGGTCTTAAAGGAACATCAAAAGTAGCAATCAGCTTATCTTTTTAGTCTCTTAAAATACCACCACACCCATAAAACCCATTAGTAACTAAACTATCATTGTTGATCTTAACAACCTGATATTTGGGCTTAATCCAATGAATAATCCTAAAAGTAAAACCAACCTTAGAAGGCGGGAGGTTAATCCTAAGGATAAGAGCTAAATGCTTGGAGCCTTTGAAGCTAGGAGTAAGAAGGTTAGCTTTATAAAGGGAATTAATCTTACATTTAGTTCTAGCAATAATACGATGAAAATTCATAGGGATACCACAATGTTTCACATCATTTCTCTCCCACTGGATATACCATAAAAAATTAGTAGCAAGCACACATTTGACATGGCCTTTCGGTGTACAAGAGAGGAAATTATTTAAAAGTGCAATATAGATAGGGATTCATCAAAAAGAAGGGTATTGAACATATTATCATACCAGGTCAAGACTTTAGCAGCAATGGAACCATTCACGAATACATGATCCATAGTTTCAATGTGGAAGCAACATTGACATTTGGATGGAAGATGAAAGTCTTTTTTTTCAAGAGAATGGCATCTACATGAATGTAGTATTTGAGGATATATCAAGTTAGAATAGAGAAAGAAGAAGGGATAGAATTACTCCATATTTTGGAAAAAAACTAAGGATTCTTGAGTTTTAACTCTGAATGCATGCCACACATCCTTAAAGACAAAATCACCAGAGGAGGAATTTTTAAACATGATTTGATCAGATTTATTAGGTGAAAGATTAATAGTAATGATAGTGTTAATGATCGCATTGGGAACATAATAATCCAATTGAGCAATATCCCAAGAGTTATGAGTAATGAAATGACGAACCTTTAGCTTGTCGATAGAATGAGTATTGAGTAAGGAATCAATGGAACCTGAACCCAGCCAATTATCTTGCCAAAAAAGGATGAGCCCGAGAACACACCCTGGAGATCAGATTCTCTGCATCCCACTTGATATTGCAAAATCTTTTCCACACAGGGGAATCCTCCGATTTGTAAGAGCAGTTGAGGGGGTGTTTACCCTTACACTATTTGACGAGGATGAATTTTGACTAGTAACTGCGGTTACTGCTAATATTCCACCACATTTTGTACGAAAAGCACTTAATGGAATCTTCAAGAGTTCTACACCCTAACCCACCTTCATTTAAAGGGCCACAACAGGTGTACCAGTTAGCCCAATGTGTTCTTATGGTATATGAGGTAGAACCCCAAAAGAATTTGTTAATAAGATGATTAATCTTGTTAATGATAGAAGTGGTAGGAACAATAATAGAAAGCAAATAAAAGGGCAAGGAGCAAAGAATGCTTTTAATCAGGACAAGTCTAGCTCCAAAGGAGAGAAGATGGAATTCCCAAGATGAAGTTTTCTTATAAATTTTTTAAATGACCTCATCAAATAGGGAAGATCTATTCGTACCACGGTATAGAGGAGTACCCAAGTATGTAATGGGAAGAGTAAGATGAACAAACCCCGTACTACTCTTAATAGCATTGATCTTAGAATTGAAAATTGATTTACTAGCAATAAAACCACTTTTGTCAGAATTAGTATTTAAACTACTTTCCCTACTAAATTGAATAAGGAACTTACAAAGTTTTTTAACATAACGGATAGAATCAATGTAGAAAATAATGAAATCATCTGCAAAGCTGAGGTGGGAGATAGGAAAACCACCCCTAGTTTTGTTGAACATGTTAGGAACTTTATGAAACATCTGTTCAAGACTTCTAAAAAGATAATCAATCACGATAATGAAAAGTGCAGGAGAAAGGGGGCCCCCTGTCTTAACCCATTAAAGGAAGGGAAAAAGCCATGAACCTGGCCATTAATAAGTAATGAGAACCAAGAGTTCTCAATACCATTCTTGATTAATGTAATAAAATAATTGGAAAATCCAAAAAGAGACAGAATTTTATAAAGGAAAGTCCAACCAATGTTATCATAAGCTTTGGAAATCGACTTGAGAACTAGGTTCCCACACCGAACCTTAGTATTTAAATCATGAACAATTTCTTGAGCTAACAGAACATTATCAAAAATAGACCGACCTTTGACAAAGCTCGTTTGATTTGGAGAGATAATTCTAGGAAGTAAACTACCAAGTATTTTGGCTAGGATCTTAGATATGAGTTTATTAAAAAGGGCACAAAGGCTTATGGGTCTAAAATGGTTCCAAAGTTTAGGATTATCGATTTTAGTTGTTAGAACAATGGAAGTGCTAGAGAAGTATTTGGGAAGGATAGATCCTTTAAAAAAAATCCAAAATAGCCTGAACCACATCTTCTTTGATAATATGCCAACACTTTTGAAAGAATAGGGTCGTAAATCCATCCGAGCCAGCCACCGAATCCGTATTCATAGTCTGTAAAGTGGAGGCAACTTTCTTTTCAGAGGGTAAAGAAGTAAGCATTTTGTTATCTTCTTCAGTAATAATCTTAGGGATACCTTCAGGCCAGGATAATTCATTATAAATTGCATTATTATTAAGGAGATTCGTGAAGAAAGATACACCAGAATTCGCAAGCTCCTTGCTATCAGAACACATGCTATTACCATTAATTTTAATTTTTTTTATGTGATTGAGGGCCTTTTTCTTTTTGACTATAGCATAAAAATATTTGGTATTTCTATCACCATCCGATATCCTTTTCGAAGCTGCCTTTTGTCTCCAATAGGTCTCTTCCTTGTCTTGGAAGCATATTAACCTATCTTTGGCTTGGTTTAATAGGGTATTCTTGATGGGATCATGAATAACAGCTTCTTCAAAAACTAAGACTTATTGTTCTAATTCTTTAATATTAGTGAAAAGATTTTTGAAGCAGTGTTTGTTCCACCATTTTAGATATTGAAAACATGCGCTAGAGAATTTTATTCCTAGATGCAGATCTTCGTCGTAGCCCAAAAATTATCCAACACACAAGCAGGGGATATGAACACAGGGGTTATACGTGGAAAACCAAGGAAAACCACCGGGCCTTGCCCATAGAACTTTCACCATGTGTTCAAAGAGTGGTCCTTGCTTCTCGTTAGTTGAGAAGAAGGTGTTTACAGGGCGAAACGATATGAGTGTAGAAAAATACAATATCAACTCCAACCCAAGGGAGAAGTTTCCCAAAAGCCTGCAGAACCCATCTTCCGGAGCAACTGATCTTCGGAGAAAGGAGCTTGAATGTCTTTTCTAGTCCCCCTCGCGATCTCCCAGCGAGCTCACGATCTTGAGCCTTATTGGTGGTAGCGGTGGTGATAGATGCGTCATCAAGGTGGTGGTTCTCGAGCTCTCGGTCTTCAAATCGATTCAGGTCCCCTAAGGTGAGAATGAAGCTCTATTTATAGATTTTGGGAGTGGCGGGCCTTGTAAATTCGTGGAAAACTCAACCACTCCCATCGAGCGGCCGGTCACGATCCCCGATTAGCGGTGTATTTTGATGATGCGGGTGCCTTAATGATGTCGGAATTGGGTGATCTTGGATTCGTTGGATTAGTCTTGGCGCTTCGATCGACTATAAATATGTCGATTTTGGTGACCATTTGGCGGATCGGGATCCATTTTCATGCTCACGATAGCTTGATGCGAGTCGATTCGAGCTTCGGATCGAGACTAAGGATATTCTTGTATGTTGTCTCATCGAGGCAGTCGGTTGTATTGTAAAACTTGCTGAAATCGATTAGATCGAAGCATTTACGAAAATGCCTTGAGATTCGTTGATCGGATTAATTTTACGAGGGGCGTATCGGTTACTTTTTTGGGTGACATTATCTCGGTCATCCAAAATATATGTCAAATCTTTGAAAATAGCATTCTCCGATGAAATTTGAGAGTCCATCAATGCGCATTTGCAGGAAAGCAGTCTTCTGCGGCTTAATATTATAACCGCTAATTTATGTACCGCAAATATGTGTGTAAGTATGCGCCGAGATTTTCTGGATCGATCGGGGTGAGTTCCTTGGGTTCCAGGAGCGGATAGCATAGTAGCGACGCCATCGCCGCATACCTGCCTTGACCGACTTGTTCAGCTCGGTGGGTGGGACGGACCGTGAAATTTGAAACGATTTGATCATGAGTCTGGTCGGCTGAAATCGCAATTGGCATTTGGCCAGCAGCGGCTGCATGATTCACGCCACGTGCCCGTATGGGGTTGATTCTTACCATGGCAGCGGGATTCTGATCCATGGTAAATTTTCGAGTGATTAGCGCCATGGGGCTTGACGTGACCGACAGTTCGAGAAGCCTTGCGAGGCGGATCAGAGTGGCTCCCTATGAAGCGATGGCATCTGTGAGCTCCTCAGATGGCCTTGGCTGTGAGCTGGTATGAGGCCTGAGCAGGTGGGCGACAGCAGTTTTGGCTGAGCGATTTTGAGCGGTTTTTTACGCTTTTGCCCCTAGAAGGGGTCTATAAAAACCCCCCTAGGGCTAAGAGGGAAAGGCACATTTTTCTCATCTCCTCTTCTCCTCTTAGAGTGCATAGCCCTCCCCCTGGTGGGAGTTTGGGCACTCTTTTTGGATCAACCTCTACCTCTTCATCTCCACCAAGCCAGAGTGCATAGCCCTCCCCCTGGTGGGAGTTTGGGCACTCTCCTTGGAATAATTTTCATTTCGAAAAGCGTCAACCGCAGCAGGCCGTCGTCCGGGTTTGGAAGCGATGAGACGATAACCGAGCGAGGTTGGCGATGGCACCACGGCGATGGTGGCCGCATAGTGATCAGCGACGGTAGTCGATGATGGTGACTAGCGTCGGTAGTCGGCGGGGATGACCGGCGATGATATGGTGGCCGTAAGATCAAGCGAGGGTCGGCGGTAAAATGCGGCAGTAGTGACAATAGTTGGCGGCGAGGTGTAATTCGGCAATGCGAGCGGTAGCAATTGGCGACAAGCGTCGATAGTGAAGATTGTCGGTGATGGTCAGTGGCGAATGGCCAGTAGTCAAGTGGTTAGCGGCGGAGATCTTTGACTATCAGCATTTGTCGAGTGTGCTCGATGGCGTTAGCTTGTGTGGAAGAGGTTGAATTTAATCGAGGATTTTGACCTATCGAGGTTGTTTATCGAGCGTGACTTCGATGGCGTTAACCTATGGAAAGAGACCGAGTTGATAATGTTAACATGGAGAAAGTTGTAGGTAGTCATAGAGGATTATATCAAGGTTGTTTATCGGCGTTACTCGGCGATGTTAACACTATGGAAGAGGTCGTGGAAGTCCACTAAGGACCTTTTGACCTATCCGAGGTTGTTTATCGGAGCGTTTACTCGATGATGTTAACCTGTTATGGAGAAAGTTGTAGGCAGTCTATAGAGGATTGCCAACTTATCAGGTTGTTTATCGAGGCGTTACTTATGATGTTAACAATGGAAGAGGTGGTGGGAAGTCTGGACCTTTTGACCTATCCAGGGTTGTTTTGTGGGCGTTTACTCGATGATGTTAACGTTATGGAGAAAGTTGGCATCTATAGATTGCCAACTTATCCAAGGTTGTTTATCAGAGCGTTACTCGACGATGTTAACCTATATGGAAGAGGTCGTGGGAAGTCCACTAAGGACCTTTGACCTATCAGAGGTTATTTATCGTTTTCGATGATGTTAACTTTGTTATGGAGAAAGTTGTAGGCGTCTATAGAGGATTGCCAACTTATCCAAAGTTGTTTATCGAGGCGTTACTTTCGGCGATGTTAACTTGTATGGAAGAGGTGGTGAAGTCCACTAAGGACCTTTGACCTATCACAGGTTGTGATTGTAGCCAGAATAGGCATCCATGAAGCTCAACATCTGATGTCCTGATGTCGCATCAACTAGTTGGTCGATATGACGAAGGGGGAAGCTATCTTTTGGGCATGCACGATCAAGGTCAGTGTAGTCGATGCACATTCTCCAGGAACCGTTGGCCTTTATGACTAACACTACGTTAGCCAACCAGGTGGGGTAGTAGACTTCTCGAATGAACTTGACTTCCAGAAGTTTGGTGATTTCTTGTTCTATGACCTGCAATCGTTTAGAAGCGAAGGTTCTTTTTTTTTTATCACCGGCTTGTAGGTTGAGTCAACTTTGAGGGAGTGCGTAATGACTTGCGGATCAATGCTCAGAATATCGGTCGCTCGGGCAAAGATATCTTGATTTTATGCGAAAATCTCATTGATTACGATTCGATGACGGAGCGATCCAACCTTCACCTTTTGATGGATCAACTTAGATAGGAAGACAAATTACATCTTCTGGAGAAGCCCTTTGAGGCATCCTCATCTGGGTCGAAGTTCGATGTTGAGGGTTCTTGACATAAATGGGCTTGCTTGATATAAGTTGTGAATTTCATGAGGTGAGGCCACGGATGTGATTGCGTAGAATATAGGCTGAGAGGTCTCCCAAATATTGCATTGTACCTGACTGGACTTGACTACAATTGTATCAAGTGGGTTGCGTCGGGAAATTCTCCAAGAGTTATGGGAAGGCGATTGTCCCTTCCACTAATCGGTCGATTATCAAATCCATACTGGGCCGCGGTTGAAGCTTCTCTCTTTCTATACCCATGCTAAGGAAAGTGGGTAAAAGAACATCAAGAACTCCCATTGTCGATCAATATCCTTTTAATATTGAAGCATGGATCACCGACCCTGTCGATGACAAGGGGATCTTGATGTGGGATGCAAGCCCTCTAGATCTAAATCATCAAAAGTGATAGAATGGTCAGCAGAGACTTCTTACTCACGGCTCTTGAAGGCAATGAATATTTGGCTGATAACGGCCCTCCGCAATTGTTTCTATCTCTCCGCGCTTGGCGGTTCTTACATTTGGTTGCCCCACATTTTCTTTGACGGGGTTGGTTTTATATAAAGCGGCCTAGATACCCGGCGTATCGGTCTTTCAATCTCCTCTCCTTGATTGGTGGCACTTTCATGCGGTGAAAGTGGAAATTTCTCTTGATTTCCAATTCCAAGCTTTAAAGGTCAGCCACTGGCTATCCTCTTCTGAATAGCGGTAGGATGTTGGCATGGCGTGTTGAGAGTCAGTATATTTCCTCTCGATTAAGTCATCAGGTCGCTCTCTGGAGGTTTTGGGGAGGTTGCGCCTCTCTTCTTTTTTAGATGTTTGAACATCACCTTTGGGAACCTTCTTCCTGCTTTGCAGATGAACCGATAGCGGAGATTTGTACCTCTAGTGGACCAGTCGGATAGGAATGGTGTCTCTGCATTAATGATGAATAGAGTATCACGGAGTCCTCCAGAATCACGCCCTCAAAGTTACGGATCTACTCCTGGTATCTTTCAGGCTTCAGAGGAGAACCTCTGGAAGTATTCTTTGAGGGACTCTCCATCGTTATGGCGGATTCCGGAGAGATGTGATGAATCCCTGATGATTCTCTTGTTCGCCAGGAACTATTCTACAAAAAATCTGGCGAGCTCTCCAAATGATCGGACCCTTAGGCGAATAGAACCAAGTCTGAACGTCCTTTGAGAGTCGGGAATACGACCGACACAAACGAGTCATTTGAATGTGCATGATCGTTCGAAAGTGATCGATATGCTCGTACGGATCGGTTGTGCCATCGTAAGGGTCCATGCTGGGAAGCTTGAATCTCGTCGAAATCGGGTATTGAGAGATGATCTCGGCGGGGCGAGTTTTGGAAAGCGGCGGAGAATGGATCATTGATTGTTGTTTGGGAACTCTTCTGCACCGTCGTAGTTCATCGCGTATAAGATGGCGTGGAGTTTCTTCTGGTGAGCCATTATGTGGGGTGAGTAAGCGGTATCGAAGTTGACATCGATATGGTGCCAAGAGGTTCTCTACTTGTTGATCCGCATTCCGGGTAATCATTCTCGAAGAAAATCTGGATTATCTTTGAGGGCGTCGGAACACGTGGCTCTTCCAGGCGTGTTGGAGCGTTTCTTGGGTCCTCTCGCGAGTCAAGAATTTCGTTCGGGAATCCTCCATCCTTTGAAGCGATCTTCCAAGAGGGGCACACGGACCCTCACAGGGCAGTCTTATGTAGAAGTGTTGGAGACTTGGCGTCCTTGATCACGAGAATGAGGAGTGTTGGGCGCAAATCCGTTTACCAACCATATTGGAGATATAGCAATGGGGCGAGATTCCTGACGGCATAAGCATTGCGTCTTAGAGAATTTTATTCCGGTAGATCACGAGATCTTCGTGTAGCAAAATTATCAACACAGCAGGGATATGAACACGAGGGTTATCATTGGAAAACCCGTTAAGGGAAAAACCAGGGCCTTGCGATCGTAGAACTTTCACTATGTGTTCAAAGATCTGGTCCTTGCTTCTCGTTAGTTGGAGAAGAAGGTGTTCTGAGTGAAGCGATATTAGGTGTAGAAAAATACAATATCGGTCAACTCCAACCCAAGAAGTTTCCCAAAAGCGGTAGGCGATCTTAGGAGCAACCTCTTGATCTTGGAGAAAGAGGCGGCAGCGGTCTTTTCTAGTCCCGAGGCGATCTCTAAGCGAGCTCCGATCTTGAACACTCTGGTAGGTGGTGATAGATGTCGGCGTCAAGGTCGGTGGTTCTCTGGTCTTCAAATTCGGTCCCTCTAAGGTGAGAATGAAGCTCTATTTATAGATTTTGGGAGTGGCGGGCCTTGTAAATTCGTGGAAAACTCCAACTCCCATCGGACGGTCGATCCCTCGATCGATGTATTTTGATGATCAGGTGCCTTAATGATGTCGAATTGGGTGATCTTGGATTCGTTGGATTCGTCTTGACGAGCCCTCGATCTATAAATATGTCGATTTTGGTGACCATTTGGATCGGGATCCATTTTCATGCTCCGATAGCTTGATCTGAGTCGATTCGAGCTCGGATCAGACTAAGCTTGATGTTGCTATGTTCGTCTCATCGAGCGGTGATTTATTGTAAGCTTCTTTGAAATCGGTGATCGAAGCATTTCTGAAAATGCCTTGAGATTCGTGCTTGATCAGATTAATTTTCTGAGGACGTATCAAGACTTTTTAATTTAAGCCATAATCTCGTCATCCCAATAATAGAGTCATCCGGGTATAGAGGATCATTCCAATTTATAGCAACCACCTCCGGGAATCTTTCGTCCATCAACCACATATTTTGAAAATAGAAGGGTATATGAGTAGAGGGGGATTCAGTACTAATCTTAGAGATGAGCAAAGGGGAATGGTCGGATAGGGTTCTACTGAGGTGTTCAATCGAGGTAATCGGAAAGGAAATGATCCATAAATCGTTAAACAGAATCTTATCTAATCTTTGCCAAAGTCTGTGATTGTTCCAGGTGAATTGAGAACCAGTAAAATCAAGAAATACCATAAATATAAGTTCTTGTTTGGTGAAGTAATGTAAGGTAGCAGTGACTGAAAGTGGGCGGCGGCGAGGGAAAGTTGCTGATATCAGTGGTAAGAAGTCAGTAATGGAGAGATGAAGGCGAGCTGTGATGGCCGACAGTGACACTAGCAAGATATGCAATCGGAGACTGACATTGGATTTAAAATTCCAACAATATATTTGTAAATCATCACTTTTAAATAAATTCTAACAATATAAAAATGGTGAATTTGGAAATTATTAAAGAAATACATTGTATTTAAAATATAAGAGATCAAATATATAAATTCTAAAATATGGTGTAATAACTTTATACCATTAATACAACAAATTGAACCACCTATATAAATACCCACCCTACTCCCCAATCACACAAAATACTAAACAAAATGAGGTCCAATTTCCTTTTACAGCCCCTCATCCCCGGCCTCCCTGATGATATTGCCATGCACTGTCTCACCCACTTGCCTTTCCCCTACCACTTCCTCACCCGCTCTGTCTCCTCCTCATGGAATCGTGTCCTTTCGAGCTCCGCATTTCTTTGCTCCAAATCCCTCCTCCCCCACCTCTTCATCTTTGCATATGACCCCAAGAATCTCCACTCTCAATGGCAATCGCTTAATCCCCGCTCCTTTCAGTGGTTTCTCCTTCCTCCGATGCCCTTACAGCCTGACTCTGAGAATGCCCCGACTTTTCCGCCAGCATCTGCCTTTGCCACGATTCCACACTCCAGCAAACTGTTTGTTCTTGGGGGATCCCGATACGATAATGTCCCGTTACGATCGGTTATAATGTACCACGCTAGTACCAACTCATGGTCTGTGGTGGAGCCGATGAACAAGCCACGCGCCTTCTTCTCTGCTGGGGTCATTGATGGAAGAGAAATACTCATCTTTGGTGGAGAAGTCAAAACAGATAGTGTCGAGAGGTGGGAGCCAGGAGGAAAGTGGCAGCCTATGACCGGGATGGGGTTTGAAGCCATAGGGAGGTACTTTTTGGGTGGTATTTTTTATTTTTTATTTTTTATTTTGTTTTGTGTTTGAAAACAGGTATTTATATATAAGATTTTTGTCTATGTGAGAATATTTTACTTTTTAATTTAAATAAATTTTCAGATAAAAATCTCAATGAAAAAAAAATCTTCAGCATAAAAAAACGAAAATAAAAAATAAAATATGAGACTATTTTATGAAAAACTCTGAATGAAAAAAAATATTGATCAAAAGGTTGATATCATATTGATTAGAAATAAAAATAATTTGTTGAATTTCAAAATGTTGAGTATAATAAATTTTGTGTCATTTATCTTCAAATTATTTAGGCAAGCATTTTTATTGCATATTAGAAAATTTGTTTGCAATATATATATATATATATATATATATATATAGTTAAAAAAACAACATGATATTTAAAATAATCAATAAATAAAATTGTGATGCTCAATGAAATTTAATTTTATGTTGTTTATACTTCAAAATAAGTTAAAATGTTCTCTCACTAAAGGCTGCGATATAAAACGAATTATGTTAAGTATATATGCGGACAGTCAATGATGTGGAGTTTATAAACATTTACTCAAATTATGTACTGCACATTTATAGATAATCATCATCTTATATATACTTAAATATTCAATTTAATAATCCTTTTAAAAAATATAAATCAGCATATTTTTATTAAAATTTGATTGTAGCTTCAAAATTATTAGATTCATTATAAAATAAATATAAACAACTAATTAAAATTTATATAAATTAAAAATTTTCTGGAAATTTTTTATTAAAATACTCTAATATAATATTTTTCTTATAAAAGGATAGAAAATATCTTCAATAAAGTTATGTTAGTTTTAAAATGTAAGTATATGTTTACATTTGTGGTGAAATACTGTTTAAATATTTGTACATTTTTGTTAAGTTTAATTTTGTATATATCACATAATTTTTAAGTATTTTGATATTTAATATTTAATATCACATAAAAATATTGCTAATATTATTTTTAAAAAATGAACTGTCTTTATTAGTATATATTTTGATTTGATTGGTTAATTATATTCTAAAATAATATATGAGTAAAAATCAAAATTTAAATATTAGATATATAAATATATAAAAATTTTGGGGTAAGTATGTGTATTCTCTATTTATTTTAAAATAAGTATAATAAAAAATGATTGAATATTTATATACCATGCTAATCTTAAAATATATTTAAGGAGTTTAAATTTATTTTCACTAAAATGTAGTCAAATATCCACAATTTGATAAAAAAATATTCTCACTTATTTTTTTAAAAGACAAAATTTATTGAATAAACTCTAATTATATTTGATTAAAGTTAAGTTTTAAATATTTAATTTTATTTTAAAATTTAAAATAATACAAGAATTATTTATTTATTCATTTATTATATTAATCTCAAAATATATTGAATTAATATAAATAATTTTCAAGAAAATTTAAATCACATATTCTTTCCCCATTTAATTTTTCTCACTAAAATATTATAACTTATAAAAGCTAGCATACACGTGACTTTCATACTTATCATCATAATTTCATCTCAACAGCTACGATGTGGCAGTGATGGGTTCTCGGATGTACATGATGGAGGGATGGTCTTATAACTTCACACCGAAAACAGTGGTCTACGATTGGAAGAAAGATAACTGGGAAGAAATGAGGGAGGGGATGAGAAATGGGTGGACAGGACCAAACGTTGTTGTCAGGGGGAGACTCTTCATCATCAGTGAACTCGACGCCCCTCATATGAAGGTGTACGATGAGGATGAAGATGATTGGCATGTGGTGGATGGAGGTGACATTCCGACGAAAATGCAAGGGCCACTTATCATATGTGGGTTAGAAGAGGGGACAATTTTTGTGGTGGGAAAAGGATTAGATGTTGCAGTGGGAGAGATTGTGATAGTGGAGGAGGAAAATAGATTGAAGATAGAGTGGAATGTGGTGAATGGGCCACCAGCATTTAGTGAATTGACTCCTTGTTGCTCTTTGATCTTATATGCTTAGAAATTAATTGAATTTATCTCCCCCCTCCTTTCCTTTTATTACTATAATTATGCATAAATTTTAGATAAAGTTTATTTTACTCTATATTATTTAAAGAAGATTTTATACAAATCATTTGAAATTTATATTTTTATTAAAATGTTATTTGGTTGGGAGCAGGGGCGGAACCAGCCTTTATTTTCAGGGTGGGCAAAAAGTAATTTAAAAAAAAGAGGTGAATTTAACAATGAATATACCAAAAGGATGAATTGTATTACATTATCATCAATCTAATAAAAAATGTTTACAAACTTCTTAATTAATTTTGCATTGTCTGATAATATTGCATGATAGATTCATTGGGAATCGATTCAAATACTTCTTTCTCAATATAAGGTATAAGGCAATCATTGAGCCAATCATCACTCATTTTACTACGCAATCGATGTTTAACAATCTTCATTGCAGAAAATGCTCTCTCCACTGTAGTAGAAGTGGTAAGTTAGTGCCAAAATAATAAGTCTATAAATTAAAGGATACACACCCATCCTTCTTTGTCTTGACAAGTTTGGCAAGATCGCAATACCATTTAAAGGTGAAATCATGATTACTACGCATCGATAATATAAGTGGAAAGGCGATGTTCAAGGCCACAACCTCAAGTAGAAAATCGGGATATAACTCGCAAGTCGAATAAGTTTTCTCTTATGAAAAGCAAAGAATGAATCACTTGGGTTTAAGCATGCCACACAAGAAGTAACTGTGCTTGAAAAATGATTATTCGATTCTTGAAGTTGCATATCAATTACGTGTAGAATAACTCAGCATAATAGTGATGCAAATTTGTCATTTCTTCACCTCCAGTATAGCTTTCGACGAGTTTTAAAGGTAGAACTCATATCTAGAATATCAATCTCAAAACATTACAAAAAAAGACACTTCATGTAATAAGGAATCCCATCCACTATTTCTCATTATCATGTCGTTGCTTGGATATCTAATCTCATTGCATTTTCAATATCTTGGTCTTTTTTTTGCGAGATTGTGATAATTCATTTGTGATACCTAAAATATCAATCATCAAATGCATAGTAAATACAAAATCAAAAGACTCCATTGCGATTAAAACACTTCAACGATTGATGATCATGTACTCCATCCTCTTTCACTATCTCAAGCACTTGAGCAGATGCATACATCTTCATAAGACTAATTAAACTATGAAAATGTGAACTCCAACGAGTGTCACCCATTTCGTTAGGTTAGTTTCTTGATTCAAATCACGTCCACTAATTAAATCTCCTATTTGGAGATGTAAAATAATCTTTTCATGTTGAATAGTTTTTAAAATGTCACTTCTCTTACAAGAACTTCCAATTGTGTTTAAAATTCTTGAAGTGATCTCAAAAGATGCTTCACTTGCCAATATTTTTTTGCTGACCACCATATAGCGGTGATGGGCAAAACAATGAACATAAAATATCTGAGGATTATCATTAAGAATGAGTGCCTTCAAACCATTAAATTCACCTCGCATATTGGATGCCCCATCATAGCCTTGACCTCGTATCCTATGCAATCTTAATGAATGCTTAGCCAGTATAGCTTCAAGTGTTGTCTTGAGTGCAATTGCACTTGTTGAAGAAACATATTTAATGCTAATAAATCTTTCAATAACTTGACCTTTTTTATCAACATATCTCACAGCGATAGCTAATTGTTCCTTTGTTGATACATCACGAGCTTCATCCACAATAATAGAAAAGTAAGAATCACCGATATCTTTGATGATAGAAGCTAAAGTCTCAGATGATGCAGCTTGACAAAGTTGTTTTTGTACCTTTGGTGAAGTCAATTGTAATTTTGTACTAGCATTTTCAAATGTAACTTTTTTAATTTCTTCATTATGATCTGCAAGAAAATGGAATAATTCTAAATAATTTTCTTGGTTAACTGAATTAAAAGATTCATCGTGACCGGAATGATAATCCTTGGCAAAAGAAATCTAACACAATCAAGCCATTGTCAACATTACCCTATACTCTTTTTTTGTTCTCTCATCTTTAGTCAACCACATATTAGAGATACTTTGTGTTTGAGGCTTCATTAGATCTTCACACTTTTGTCTTGCCATGAGCACTTGTGTTCACCGGCGTTAAAACTTTTCTTTTCTTTTCCAATTTTAAATCCTTCTCGATAAATGAATCTCCACCTCCTTGATTTATAGTAACTTGTTCTTGAGGCTTAAATAAATAGCAATATAAACAATATGATCTTTTACGTATGCTATATTCTAATCAATATGGATATTCCTCAAACCACTTTGAATTAAATCTGCGTGCAACATTGCCTATCATTGTTTGAGGAAAATTATGACTTTTGGGTTGATGTGACCCTTTTACCAAATATGCTCTACGTATTCTATCTCTGTCATTAACATCATAACTCCAAATCGACGGACGAAGCCCAGGATCAGCAGGAAGATTATCGATATCAAGATCAAGTTATTCTTTTCTCTTTAAATAACGATCCATTTAGAAAATCCTAAATATGATAGTAGAATGCAAATAAAAATAAATCAATAAATAATGACACACTTTCAACCTTTTCAAAACAAATTCATAATATCTCAAGAATAACGGCACACCTTCGGGCTTTTTAAAATAAAATTAAACCAATAATATTTTAAAAAAAGACACACCTTCGACCTTTTTAAAATAAAATTAAACCAATAATATCTTAAAAAAAAGGCACACCTTCGGCCTGTTTAAAATTAAAATACTATTCACATACCTTAATTGATTGTGAAGAATGTTGCATAAAAATATTATTGAATAGCTTAATCCTTCAATATCACCGCATAAAGTATATAACTAATGATTAATACATGTGATAAAAAAATAAGCTCCTCCATAAACGTATGTTTAATTTCAAATCAAAATATAACTTAAGCAAAATAAATAAAAAGATTAAAAAAAAGTGATCTTAAGGGTCTCTTTTAGAGAAGAAATTATTTTCACCATTCCTTGCAAAGGCCTCAGCAAATTCCCCTTTCTAATTGCCATACAAAACACAACTGTTTTGCCTTCATTAGATTTTTTTAAGAAAGCAAAAGAGTTTCAGATGTTATTTTCTCTTTATTACATCAAGTTTTATTAGCATCACATACCATATACCATACCATACCATCCAGCCATAGATTATATTGATCAAGGCCTTTTCCAATCAAAATTGCTCCTCCATAAAGCGTATCTCATCCGAGCTTGCTAAAAGAATACATTAGATGACTTGTCTATATACTCTAGAACAAAGCAGTTTCTTTGAAAGGAAACATTCTCACTTAATCAAAAGCTGTTTGCACGGTTAGAAATTAATATTCTTGATTCTAATGTGGTTATTTGATCATCAGACATGTTTTGCTTAAGAGGGTATGAAATTATTCATAGAGAGAGAGAGAGAGAGGGACAGTGACAAAGACACAGAAAGAGAGAGAGAGAGAGAGAGAGAGAGAGAGAGAGAGAGAGAGAGAGAGATAGAGCTGGTTTATTGTGTGTTTAAATTTATGTTTTGCTAGTTTTTTTTTAATCTTTTTTTTCATGGTTTTTGATATGGCTCTCAAAATATGACTAGTCAAAGCACAAAACTTGATGTCGAAAGCGATATGATTTTGAGTCAAAAACCGATCAAGATCAAGCACTTAAAATATCATTGGAATCTTTGGGACATCAATTAAATCCCAAAACAGCTCTCAAATATGGAGTGTTTATAGTCAAATCGAGCGTCTCGACGAGCCGAATCTAACGAGCCTAAGATCTCATAATTCCGACTTCATTTGGGCATCCAAATGCTCAAAATACATCAAATGATGAATCATCTGACAGTCCGTCGAGGGAGTGGTATGGGCCTTACATGAATTTCCAAGAATGCCCCTCCTCCCATCTATAAATAGGCCTTCATTCCTCACATGAAGGGGCCAAGTGAAGTGAAGAAGAAGAGGAGCTGAAACAAGTGAAGAAGAGGAGGTGCAGAGCGAAGAAGAGGAAGAGTCAAGCAAGGAAGAAGCGGAAGAGTCATGAAGAAGAGGAAGAGTCAGAACAAGGAAGAAGAGGAAGAGTCAGAACAAGGAAGAAAGCGGAAGAGTCGAAGCAAGGAATAAGAGTCAGAACAAGGAAGAAGAGGAAGAATCAAACAAGGAAGAAGAGGAAAACTAGCAAGGAGGAAGAAGAAGCTGAAGCTTGAAGAACCTCCAAAGGTCACACCGTGACGGTCATACCATCCGCCACTTTCATCGCCAATTGTCCCTGCATCTCCACCTACTACCAGCAACCATTACAACTTGATCGTTGTTACATAGCTGTTTTTCCTCCCTCATATGCAATTCTATAATCTTGTATCAGGAAGACTCTGTACTCTGAAACAGATACATAGTGGAAGCTTTTCTTGGGCCAGGCCGTGGTTTTCCCTCTTTTGAGGTTTTCCACGTTAAAATTCAGGTGTCTCTTGTTAGCTCTTTAATTACTGTGTGTGTCTTTGGACTAATCGACAAGGCTAAACAAACTTTCACTCTACATGGTTTTCTAGCATAGCAGTTTTGATTCTATCGAGCTTGATGAATTCAATGTGTTAATATTTATACACATTTTCAACAAAACAAGTTCATTTATCATATATGTTATTTTTACAATAAATAAAAATAAAAATTGAATTACTTATGCAGATATAAAATAATTTGTGAAATCAAAATTTGCAGCCTTTGCAGAATTCCTCCATGGCAATTTGGAAACTAAAATAAACTACACCATCTAAAGCTTCGGAATCATGGAGAGTAGTTGAAATCTGAGCTGCTTGACACACTCATGCTTGCAGAAAGAGAAAGGACATTCCATGAAAACAATGAAAGCGGGGTAGAAATGCGAAGGAAATACCTGGAGTATTAGTGGAGCGGCTTGCTTCTACCAGTGAAGAAAGCGGAGGAGAGTCCCTCCGGGCCACTTTCTTCGATGTCTCGACGACGAAGTGGCGGATGGATGTCGTGGCAGTAAGTCGAATTCTCAACTGGTCCCGTGTGGAGATGCGATTGAGAGGCCGAGAGGGAGTTGTGATTTGCGAGAATCGATTGTGCGGCTCAGCGGGAGTTGGTTTGAGAGTATTAGGGCAGATGGGCAAAATTATTTTTTTGCCCATCTCATATAATAATTTTGCCGATTTCAGGGTGGGCAATTGCCCACCCTCACCATAACGTGGGTCCGCCCATGGTTGGGAGAGTTAAGAATGTAATGTAAAATAAATGTAATGCAATTAACCTTGAAGAAGTTTGTTCAGCTGAAAAGTAAAAGTAAAATAAAATCAGTAGTGCATTTAAAATACCCCACGTAGTTATTGGGCGAAAAAGAAACCCGCGGCTCCTCATCTCATTTCGCTTGCTCCGGTGCTCCACCTTAGTTTCATATCGACGAGTCAAACGGCGAGAGCTGACGTGATGGGTGCTTAGCGGCGACTCCAACGACGACTCCACGGACGAGAGCTTAGCAGTGAATCCAGTCAGGAGCTTAGCTGCGACTGTAGTGACGGGACCTTAGCAGTGAACACATCGGAAGCTTAGCCGCGAACACAACGGGAGCTGAGGTGCAAATGAGATTTGGGATTCTCGTTCTTCTCGGCATTTACTCCAGCCGAAACTTTTGAGAAAAAATTGCTCGATATTACGAAGGAAACCCTCGTCCTTACTCTACATTCATTGTTCATTGTCGTGCTTATCCTATAAATGAACTGAAATAGTGAAAGAGAATCATCAATTATATTTCTGTAGAAATAAAGTAATCATTCCTGCAATTTGATATTTTTAAAAGCCGAAAATTGAAGTGCAAATTAAAATTATGTAGGATTTATTTTTGGTGTTTTACAATCTAGTAAATTGAAATTTTTGATACATGCGCAAAAAATGTTAGTATTCAAAGAAATACGAATGAGAAATTCAAATCTGAAAGCTTATTCAGAGTGTATTGAATCCAGGCTTTGTTATATCCAAGGAATTGTAATATACCAGCTCTTTGCTTTCTCTTTTATTTGAGAGAAGAATAATGATTTTGAATTCTTAGATTTTTTTTTTTGAAGATTTAAGTGAATTTAATTGTAAAATTATGTATAATTTATTTTATTATTTTGTGCACCTGACCAATAAAAGAGATCTATATTTCTATGATAAGGATGTGGCATCTTAGGATGACCTAGGGCTAGTGTATGTCTTGTTTTATGGATTTAGCTTTCATGTCAGTATTCTACTTGCTTTTGGTTTCTCACAGAATATTACTATCACAATATGCAAACTTAAGGCGGGATGGGCGTGAATAGATTTTTGCGTAGTTATGCACAACATTCTTCTATATTATGTGAGTGAAACTTACCTCCCATTATTCTATGCAATGTATTAGCCGGTTATGAAGGTTCAACATATGATGCTACTATCCTTTGAAGAGCATTAGAAAGACCTGATGGCTTACAAATTCCGGAAGATATGTAAAAATTTTCTCACTTTGAAATTTATTATTAGCCACTTTGACCTCACCAAAGTTAACATCGTAAGTATGTACTACTTAGTTGATGGTGGTTACTCAACTAAAAAGGATTTTATTTCTCTATATCATGAAACAAGATACCACTTGAAGGAGTGTAGTTCACTTCGGCCTTCCAATTATAGAGAGCTTTTCAACCTTTGACATTTGTCATTACACACAATTGTGGAGCGTGCTTTTGGTTTTTTAAAAAATCGTTTCACAATCTTATAAAGTGATCCTTATTTTCTATTGCAAACACAAGTTCAAATTTTGCTAATATGTTGTATATTGCATATTTTGATAATCACGGAGGGTGGTGATGAATTTATTGTCCCTGAAGATGATTGGCAAAATAGATATCTCGTACGAAGGAGAATTCAAATATTTATGGATGACTCTAGAGAATAGTTAGACCATTATTTTTAATAATGTTTTAGTTTAAACCATTCTTGTTTTCTCACTTCATGGTTAGCTCTAAATTGGTGCTATTGTAGTTTAATGCTTAGCTTAGAATGTATGTATGAATGGAACTTTTTAGTTGGAATCAGCCCAATTTGTTGGTTTTGTAGAAGAGATTCATGATCATGGTGGTTAAATGTTCTGCACGCTGATAAGAGCAATATGTAGTACTTTCTAGTCTCCGACTAATCACTAAAGAACTCTTTGAAAAACTATAACCTGCTTCGATACAAATGAACTTGGTTGTATACTTTTGTGATTAATTTTGTGAACATACACACACACATGCACACATATATAATTTAGTAAGTAATTTTATGTTCAAGCGTATGAGCTAATTAATGTTTAAGCAATAATTAGCTCTCTCTATCATTCAACTCTTCATTTTTTCACAAAGTTTTGAATAATACTATTTTGATAAAATAAATTATAAATATGTCTATTATTCTTCATATAATATGGAGCTTGAATTTATTTTTATTATACATAATTCTAATATATATATATATATATATATATATATATATATATATATATCATAAAGAAGTTTTTTTAATTGTAAAATAAATATGTAGTAATCTTTTTTCTAACAAAGTAGTAAGTTTTTATTTATAATTTATTTATATTTTAATATATATTTAATTTATTAATTTATTAATTTAATAATTCAATTAGTGAAAATAATTCTATAATTACTTTACATACAACAAAGTATTCAAAATACACATATTTACTTTATTTTATATACACCCAATCAAATAGAAAAAGTATTTTTCATGTTTTTACTTTACACACAACCAAACAACTGTAAAAATTTTAGAATTCACTATATTTACTTTGCATTGCATTTCTTTTACACTGCATTTTTTTCAGCCAATCAAACAGCTCCTAAGTTAGTTTCTTATGTATCATTTTGCATAAACAAAGTTAACTTTTTACAAATTTCTTTGATTTATTGGACAATTTTTCATTTTTATTAAATTGATGGATGGATTTATTCATACATTAAAAATAAAAAATAAATTAGAATATTTTGATCAAAATTAAATATTTTGAAGTCTTTGGATGAATGTAATATAAATTTAATTTATTAATAAAATGTTATATACATTTTAAAGCATATATGAAATTCTTGACATTCAATTTAACTATTATTTTATCAAAATAATTTGACGTTAATTCTTATTATAAAAAATATTTAATTTATCATATGTCCAACATATGATAACTTGAAGAAAATTCTAGAACTTATAAGTGTATACTCACATGCACTTTATAGTCGAGGAGAGTGACCAAGAGGACGGTCATAGTCAAGATGGTCAGAGCACAACGATCTGCCTCTTAAATAAAGACTCAACTCACATCCGGAGAATGTGCAAGAGAGAGCGTTCTAGCTAGGCAACAAATGTTCAACAACACACATTCGGCACAATAACTCGCACATGTGCCTACGATCATACATCCATAATACATGTTAGAAAGTTTGTCTTATCCATTCCAAGAATATCCATTCCAAGAACCCCAATTACGAGAACTCACCACTCAATGTTGTATATTTCTCTCTTAATAGCAAGTCATTCTTCTTATGTTCTCAACCTACCTTATGTGTGTTGATCACATGTAATGAGCCCCAACCAGACTTTATAAAAGGATGACTTTTCAAGGGGAGTATTTTATTTTTTGATATCTAAGCCCTACATCTCCACTGTATTGTAATATCCCCCTAGAAGGGAAGGAGCAAGTTATTAATTCTTTGATATAGTGAAACCTTTCACATTTTTTATTCCTCATATTTTACTTTCATCTATTGTCTCGTTTATGTTGATCCTGTTTCTGAAGTGCCTATTAAGATTTTGCTTCATTTACGAATAAATTTAGATTTAACATCCGTTTATAAAGTTTATTTTCTCTATATTATTTAAAAGAGATTTTATGTAAATCATTTGAAATTTTTATTTTTATTAAGATATTATTCAATTTTCTACATAAATGTTGTACATCAATAATGATTTATTCATTCTTATTAATTTACCACTCAAAATGTTGAGACACAATGATATATATATATATATATATACATATATATATATATATATATCAAATATATATATATAAATATATATATATATAATATATATATATATATATATATATGGTTATATATATATATATATATACATACATATATTATAATATAAAATATATATATATATATATATTACATATATATAATACATATATATACATATATATACATATATATATATATATATACATGTTGAATATATAATAATACATAATATATATATATACAATATACATATATATAATATTATACACATGTACATATACATATACATATAATATATACATATATACACACATTATATTACATATATATATATATATATACACATACATTACATACATAATATACGTATTTATTAATACATATACATATATATATATATATATAATATATATATATATATACATATATATGATATATATATATATATATCATACAATATCAGCACCTTCAACCTCTTATCTTGCATTTCTTATGTATCATTTTGCATAAATAAAGTAAAATATTTTACAAATTTCTTTGATTTATTGTACAGCTTTTCATTTTTAATAAATTAATGGATTGGTTTTTCTATTATTAAATTAAAAAAAAAGAATATTTTGAATAAAATTTTAATTAAATTAAACTAAAATTTTTTAAATTTTTTAGATAAATGTAATATAAATTTAAATTTATTACTAAAATGCTATATACATTTTAAAATAGAAAAAAAAACTTTTGAGATTTAATTTAACTATTCATTTATCAAACTATTCTAATATAAATTGTTATTATAAAAATTTCAATTTATATGTTCAAGATATGAATAACTTGAAGAAACTTCCAAACTTGTAAATGTATACCCACATGCACTTCATAGGTGAGGCAACTGAGAAAGAGAACGATCATAGTCAACATGGTCAGAGCACAACAATCTACTTCGATCAGAAACCAAAATGATATAACCTCTAAACTGATGCGGGTCACATTGCATCAGATGTGTAACAAATACTAGTATATCTTTCTGATATGCAATTAGTTCTCAGAGGTGTGTGTGACATAGATGATTATCTTGTCGGAAAAAGGAGTGCAATCCTGATCATTCCATCATCCCAGGATTATGTTATTCCAGTCTACCAACATCAGAGGGACATAGCCATAATATCCAAAGAATCTGATTAGCTGCCATGGGTTGTCTCGTTTCAGGTATCTCGAATAGACTTAGAATTTTAATGTAAGTGGTGTAAGAGTGTTCACATGATCAACGAAATATGAGGTGTTCTCATGCCGAATAGTGCTGATGTTAACATGGTGAATTAATAGGGGATCTAAGCTTACAACTTTTTGGAATGCCAAAAGTAGGGTTGTCCACATGGTGGACGAATATGGACTTGTTGGCATGGCGAACGAATTATCGGGTGTTCGCATGACGAATGACAAATGTTCACATGGTGAATGAATAGAAGGTTGTGCTTAAGTCTGTTCAGAATGCTAAAAAGTAAGGTTGTCCACATGATGGACGGAAATGAATTTGTTCACATGACGAGCAAATTATGGGGTGTTTTCACAATGAATTTATGGAGCATTCACTAGCTTATGATAATAACTCGGGCATCGTCCCGATGGATATCAGTGTGCTTGATAGACATCAGATATTGGAAATTGGTTAGCATTTGGTGATAATTAATGAGAAATATTAGAGGACATGTGACAGTTAGTGGTGCACTAGATCATTCTTATTGTAGCAAAAGAGACCATGAAGATGGACATTAAACATTATTGGATGATAGATGTTAATCATTAATAAAAACTAAATAATAGTTTATTAAGAACATAAAATATTAGATAATCCTAAATGCTTATATTATTTGTTCTCTTAATAAGAGAATGGATAAGTCAATTTAGAACATTGTAGTTAAACATCAGTGCCAAAGAAGCATTAAACATTGATAGTTTGTAAGAATTGAGTGACTCTCAATAAAAAATGTTAGAGGTTTGATTATGGTTCGTCTTTAACTTAGTTTCTCTCCTAATAAGATGATAGACTTGGTGGGTAACAAAAAATGCATTAAAAGTGAGTCATTGATAGACATTGGATGATAACTATCAAGAAACATTCAAGGTCATGTAATGATCAATTGTTAGCTCCATCATTTATAAGAGTAGAACAATAATCAAAGTAGATAAGTATTAAATATTAATAATTAATAAACATTAAATGCTATTTATTATTAGGCATAATGTGATAATCATTAACAAGCATCGAAGGTTGGGTGTTATTAATTATCAACTTGATTGTCACTTTATTGGATAAGAAAGTAGGCAACCAATAAGATAGATTTTAGAGGTAGGTGACCAAGGGAAATCCAATATTAGTAGCTTAGAAATGTTAGACATCAAACATTAATAAACATTATATATTGATTGATGGTGGACACTAGAAGTGGATTGCAATGAATTGTTGACTCAGTCATCAACCTGATTGGATGAAAATGATTAACCAGATAGATGGACATCGTTAATGAATAGCAATAAGAGTCAAATTATTATTGTTATTTAACTTAATCATTATACAAATAAAAGGAAGATTAGGTGATTGATAAAATAGAAGTAGGACATTAATGGTTTATAGGTGTTGAAAATTAATAGTTGATAGGCTTAGGGTAACAACTAATTATCAATTCATTCATTCTTATAGGAGGCGGTAATGCTAGGTTATCAGAAAGGTAGGTGTTGGATATTAATAGATAATGGGTGTTAGACATCAATCATTAATAAGTGTAAGGTGTCCGTTGATGAGATGGTTTAGAAGTTAGGTGATGCCAGAGATTAATTCAATCTTTCTTGGAATAAAATGGGAGACTAGGCAATTCAAGAAAAGCATGCCAAGCATTGGTGGCTAAGAGGTGTCAAACTAGGATAGATAAAGGACATTAGATATCGATGGCTGAAAAGTGTTACATGTTGATGTTTAGGAAGCACCGATATATAATTGATAAAGAAATTAAAAAGTTAGGTGATTAGATGGTTAACTCCGTCACTTTTTTGGTAAGAAGTAAGATAAGCCTCTAGGGAAAGTTTATGACACCACATAGAGCTTACGAAATTTTTTTATTTGGATGATCAAATGCATCATTAAAAAATAAACATATAATCTTGATAGATAAACATGTTATCCTATAATGGATTTGATCATTTAATAAAAGGGTCTTAAGGCTAATGGGTCTTTAATGTACTAGAGAGTTTTCCCTTGAACTACATGAGAAGTAGAATAGGGTATATTTTAAATTTTGTTCATGGTTTGCTATATGGGAAAGCCACTATAGTTAATTACATCTTAGGAAGAAGGGTATCTTCCTAAGAATACTCTCGATTAAAGAGATAAGTTATTACTTCTATGAATTTCTAAGTTGGTTTTCAAAGGAATGATATTTGAAAGTTTCAATTAGGAATGACCTAAAGTTAAAAGAGTTCTTTTAAAATCTAAGTGGGATGAAGTAAGAAATACCCATTGATATTGGGATGCTTAGTAGACATTTTAATTATCCTATCATTTGGCTTTGAATTTTAAAAATTAATCTAGATTTTGAGTTGACATTTTCTTAGAATTCTAGGGCTAAGATTCTAGTAGCACAAGATTACAAAAATGCATAGGGTTGAAGACTTACTTTAAAAAAGATGTTTTATAACCTACTATAAGTGCTTCTGACAAAAGTCAGATGCTCGACTTAGTTTAATTTTAGAAATTATTGGTCATTCCTCTCACTTGAGAGAACAGACATATCCTTGTCTCTTCTAGACTTATAACCTCCCTAGAAGGGCTACGAGCTAACACCACCTAAGCGCATTTTAAATTCATGATGCCAAGTCTTATGTATGCAAGATGACTAGGTTATTATCTTTTAGGAAACAAAACTAAGAACCTAGACTCACTCATTAATCCTTAGAATCATGTAGGGTATTAAATGCATCAAAGTAGTGCACATTTTTCATATTTTAAATATTTTGATTCATAATTCATTTGAGGTCTTGGGTATGTATTTTTATACCTAAATTTCATGCAATTATAAATGGTTATGGGTCAAATCAGTAAAAGATAGACAAACTTTTTCAAGAAGGTGATCATCTTCACTAGTTAGATGCCCCTTATGTATAATGGGTGAAGTGCCCAATTCAATAGTTGAGAGCAATATGATTACATGATTTTCAAGACCTAATTATTTCTAATTAATTTTAATTTTTGCATAAGGATTTAATTTACATGAAGTTTCAAGTTTTCTTTATTTTTGTTTCAATTATTTAAATTTAAGTTGGGTAGAAATTTAGTAGTTAGATTCTATTGCAACATAAAAATAAATAGGTTGATTTTAATTTAAAATAAATCAAGCCAATTTTAATGAAAGGCCGTCCGCATTGCACACCTAAGAAAGAGCAAACGATGAACTTTGTCCTTATACAACCCTACCTAGAACTACAGGTCTTGATCTATGGATCTTCTTTTAAGGATCATCTCCTTCTTTAGGGACCTCCATTGGGCTTCACATGGGACCTCTACACCTATCTGTTGGTAGGGTCAGTTCCTGTTAATCCTAGACCCCATAGATCCTAACCTTATTCTAAGCTCAAATTGAAATTTTTAATTTAAAATAAATCTTATGCCCTATAAAAGAGATGTCATGAAGATACAAACAACACACAACAGTTATATTTTCTAAACATAAGGGCTTAACATTAGATACTTTCCAAGCCCACCTATTCTATAGGATATGCTTAATGACATAAGCATAACTACAAGAAAATAATATTTATAATTTATTTATGATGACAGTCCTTTTTAGCAGACCCCTCCAGAAGATAATGTTAGTTCTAAAAATAACATTCTACCATCCAGTTTAATGGGAAAACAATCCTATACATTCGGTCTAAAATAATACACCATAATGACATGAAAAGCACATCACATCACAACACAGAGTATCACAAAATATCATAGATTGACCTAACTTAAGTCTAAGGTCTGCGACCTAATGGTCTAGTATGTCAATGGAATAGGCTCGTGTAGTAAGACTTTGCTAAGACTTTTTAGTTCAAGTTTCAATTTGAAGCTTTGAGTTTATTGAATTTATCTTTGGATGGTTTCAATTTAAATGATTTAATTATTTTTTAATTTTAATTTTTTTATTTCTCAAGTTCACTTTTATTTTGTTAAAGTGAAGTTTAGGTTTCCATGAATGAAAACTAGAATAGATTCCACTTTTGGATGGAACCCATCCTATTAAACATCATAAACCCTAATGGAATGAAACCCTCATCTTAAGAGGAAGATTTATTCTAAAGGCTTAACTAAGATCCTTAAGTATCTTAATTAATCCTTTTAGTTTCATTTAGATGATTTGGGTTTGAATTCAATTTGAATTAATGTTCAAATCTTTTGAAATATGTTTCTTCATTTTATTTTGTTGATTTAGTTTAATTTTCATTCTTGGTTTAGTTTAATTTTAATTTAATTTGATTTGGTTTGAATTGGTTTAACATTTAGTTTGAATTATGTTTATATTATATTATATTATATATATATATATATATATATATATATATCCTAAGACACTTTGGTTAGTATTTTAATCCATTCTTAGATTACATTAATTGTGGATTAAGATTTCATTAATTGGTATGATTATGAGTTCACTAACTTTAAGGTTTAATTAATTCTAATATTATTAATTTCATTAACCCTTAAGTATGTAAGTGATAAAATCTCTTTGATTTAGGATGTTGGAGAATTTTCTTTAAATTTTTTGATGTTAATTAAGATTAATTCAAGTTATTTTATGAATTTTGTGATTTATTAAATTTTTTTATTTATTATTTGATTTACATTGACCTAGATATTTAAAAATTAAACAAATTCCAATCCAAAGGTCAATTCGGTTTGAAATTTTAATGGCAAGTGGGATCTCATGTCAGTTCCATATTTACAAAGTTTCATATTGATCAGAAGCATAATTAAGGTATAATTAATGTTTTTATTATTTAATTAGAACCTAAATTAAGCTTAATTTAATCAGAATTATTTTGGTATTTTATTTTTCATTGATTCAACTCTAAAAGTTGCTTCTATAGAAGGTTCATTCATTATTTTTAAACATTTAGTTGATTTGTTGTGATTTTTCTAAGTTCTGGTTAATTATTTGAACTAATTAATTCAATTAATTACCAAATTAGGCTATTTTGTAGTTTATTAAGTTTGGTGGGTTTCATTAATGTTTTTAAGTTCATTAATGTTTGTTATGCTGATTTGAGGTGGTTTGATTCATTGTTATGATTTATCTTATTTAATTTTAATTTAAAATTAAAGTTTGGGGTTTGGAGTTTGAAATTTGATATCTCTTAAATTACTTAGTAAAAATTAATGAAAAGTTTTTGTAAGGTGCATTTTAATCTCAATATTAGTTCCTAAAAGTTTTACATTAATTGATTTTATGATTTGAGATTAATTTGAGTTTAATTAATTTTATTTAATGTTTAATTGAGCCAAATTTACCCAAAATTAATTGGATATTTTGAATTTATATTTTATTTTCGATAATTTTTTGAAGTTTCAGGCATTTTCCTTAAATTAATTAATTTATTTTGAAATGGTGTTAGCGAAACCGACATGGCGCCTTTGCCTTGTGGTGTGGCTCCAATGGGCCACGCGGAACCTGCGTGGTTTCCACATTAAAATCGGCGCCACACGAGACGGATCTCGACCATTCGATAGAAGATCGGGAGGTCCCGATTCATTTTACAGTTTCCTTAAAGGGATTAATCAGATCATGCAGCTAGATCTCAGATGTCCATTCTAAATAGAAGGAATGTATGATGGAGATTGAGCGTCTCTAGCGAGAGACAGACGTTATCCATCAAATTTGATGAATTTAAGGCAATCCAAGGCCGATTTCGATTGCAAAATGATCAAGGATCGATTTGTAATTGATCTTGTTGACCTCACTTTTGGAGTGAGGATTGACCTTTCTCATCTTAGGCTTAGGAACCTTCTAGAAACTAATATTTTCTTAGTGATAAGACACTTCTACTGACCAAGGGAACACTAAACCAATTTGCCTACTTAGTACCACCCATGCCTTGTTATCCACTCTTCCAAAACTAACCTTAAGCCAACACAAGCAAGCTCAATTGAATTTTATTTTCCATCCAAGCTCCAAGCCAAATTGACTTAGGCCCTAACCTAAGTTCATTCCACCATGATCCTTTGATCCAACCCAAAACCCATTCAAGAAAGCCAAATCCAATTGATTTTCACAAAAGCACTCCAACTATTCAATAAACCATTTCAAATCTTTCCAACACTTGTAATCAATCCAATCAAATCAAATGAGTACAATTAACCCAAGTTAGCCCATTTGATCCAAAAGGTCCAAATGAGCCAAAATATAATCAGATCCAAATAAATGCCTCTCAAGCACATCTACCTCAATTGTCCACTTCCACCTCTAGCCTCCTACCCCGGCCGGACGGTTGCCAAAGGCTATGCCAATCTTCGCCTTTGGTTCACTAAGGCCATCCATTCAAACTTCACAGAGAGTATCCTAAGTGCATTTTAAGTAATCCAAGATCCTTCCCCAAATCCCTAGTGTACTCTATCGCCGGTGAGTCCAACCACCATGTGAAACCGAGAGTCTCGTCCGTCCAACATCACCAAATCTGAAGTAACACCTCCCACACCTCCCCCTCACTCTAGCGAGTGGAAATGAATCAATCCATGATTGATTTGATCACTCGAAGGCACTCCAAGACCAACTCTGGCAAGTTTTGTGATGGTGCTTGGTCTATAGAGGAATCGGCGGGGAGGTAGCTCAAGATCTTCTCAACGAACCGCCAGTCTTTAGCTCCGACAAGGTAAAAATCTAGCAACCATAGATTTTCCCATTAAGTGTTGGTCTTTTGTAAAATGAAATGTGATTTTATATGATTTCCATCATAGGATATTCTTAGATCTCCTCCCCATACATTTTGGAGTCGATCTCGCCATACCACGAGCTCCAGTGAGTTCGGATCAAGCGATAGAAGGTGGAAGGTGTCCATATTTCGATGCTCGGGGGATGACGGATCATTGGCCATCCGTTCCACATGATTAGGATGGCGATCGTGATTTAATCCACAAGATTATTCAATCTAATCCTTAAGAAACCATGGGATTAATCTCAGTCATTTGATTCAAGATTGGACAACAAGGATGAAACCACGTTCGTTGTCGCAGAGTTAGCTGCTACGTTGGACAATTTACATAATCTATCCCATGGTGTCATGTGGAATGTGCGGCTGCGTCAGCTTCCACGTGGCACCGATGATTTAGGCAGTTAATTAAGCGTTAAAAGTAGAATAAATGGATAGAACTTTGAAAATTCATAACTAATTGTAGATAATTTTAAAAAATACAAATAAACTCATTTTGGAAGGGAAAAATAGAGGAGAATTAATAAAAATAAAATCTTTAATATTTGATTAGTGGATTGTGCTTAATTAATGTTTAAACATTTGGTTAATTACCCTAATTAAGGCTTAATTACTTAGCCAATTGATCCCAAATTTGATAGGTTGATTCTATGGGATGTCCTCTATCTCTCATAATTTATTTGAAATTTATTATCCATGTGATTTAAAGAATTTCAAATTTCAATCTTAATTATCCCCTTTAATCAATTTTATGTTTATTAAAACTCCTAGATAGTAAAAATTAAATGGTTAATGATGATTAATCACTGTTAATAATAGGAATGATGAGAAAAAAAATAATTGGGGCCACTTTTCTAGTTATTTTCCTTAGTACATTTCCATAAGAGGGTTAATTAAAGCATATGTTAATTAAAAGTTCATTGGGTAAATTAATGGTAAAATCAAATCAAATTAAAATATTGTTTGGTCTAGAAGATAATTTAAATTCAATTCATTCCCCATTTTATGTTTAATAATATAAAGTCATTAAGGAAGTTATGGTTAACCCATGGGTGTGGGAAAACCATAAGAGTACTTAATTTATATTCTTCCTTAATGTAATTAACTCTTAAGTATGAGCTTAACTACATTAGGTCCTTTTAGGAGCATTGTAAATTTTAATTTTTCATAAGCATATCATTAGAGGCACATGATTAAATATTTAATTAAATTAAAGAGGCTTAGGAAAGGGAAATTAAATTCATTGCTTCATGATTTGAACTTAATTAATCCATAAAATTTAGTTTATTATTTTTTCTTAAATACATTAAGTCATTAACATGGGATGGGGTAAAACATCAAATATCATTTCTCTTTTTTATGTTTTAATAATTCAAATCCTAAAATCAAATTTCATGAAAGCTTTGGTTAATCTTAAAAAGTATTTATTTGACTTGATTATCCTTATGAATCAATGTGAATGAATATATTATGTGGTGATGTTTGGTTGTTCTTTTTTAATCATTATATATTTGTATGTCATTTGTATCATGCATTCATGTTTTCAAATAAAAGAATCAAATGAATATGATTATATATGTATAAGTTGCATGTGTTGAATTAATCTTATTATATGGCATGGCTATTATCACTAAAAAAATCTCAAATTATCTTCAAAATTATAAATGAATAATGAAAATCTAAATTAATGTTGGCTATGAATATTCAATAAAGTAAATTAAGCATGTTAAAGTGTTGCTCTATTTTCATAGTTCATATGTATGCTTACATGTGTTTGAATGTTAGCAAGTATAGAGTCTAGATATCCCGAAAATATGAGGCTTTAAGTAACCCCAAAGAGGTCTTAGATTACCTCACTTTCTTGGTTTAACAATGGCACATACTTGCTTAATTTCATTCATATGTATACATGTATTAGAATTTGGATAGAACTTTACTTCACATGAGTAAATAATTTGCTATAATAAACCTTTTGCATGATTTTCATACTTATGCTAGTGTATACATTTATACGTATTTAAGATAGAAGTATATAGTTTGGACATCCCGAGAACACGAGGATTTAAATAGCCCCGGGAGGTCTTAGATTACCTCACTTTTCTAGTTTAACAACAGCACGTACTTTCTTAAATCTCTAATACATGTGTATGTATACATAGCTAAGGAATGGAATCTCTCTTTTCTATCAAAAATATATGCATTAATAATCATTCAAGTGTTCCAAAAATACACACATGTACATTGCATGTATAGGTATGCTAAATTAAATATCATAAATAATAAAAATGAAAAACAATGTATGTTACTAATGATGAAAAGGAATGGTGGAATATTATCCATGTGATAGTGATTCAATCTCATTAATCTTAAGATGTTTTTCATGTTTAGATAAAATTTTTTAAGACTAACCCAAACTTAAGTTTAATAAAATGTTTGTTAAGCCATTCACTAAAGCAACACAAGTCATAATAATATACCCTTAGAAAATAACTTAGGATAGGGATTAAGGAAGCCAAACTTCTCTCCTCTCTTTATATTATTTGGTATTAACTAGGCATCAAATGAAGCAAAGAAAAACATAAATTACAACTAACCAATCTTTTTAATAACTTGAAGTGGAACATCCCTTAATGTTTAACTTAAACAATTCTAAACCTTAGATAGTCATAATTCTAACGCCTAACTAAGACATACAACATCAAATCTTAGCACATTCATTAGAATACTAAGTCATAAATTCTTACTTTAGGTTAGGTCAGTGTACATTGTAATATTATGTTATATTTTATGATGTAATATTTTAGATTGCATGTCAGGATTATTTATATGTAGACTAGATGTTAGGCCGCTATTAGCCTAATGATATTTTCTATAATAAATTATGCTAATGAGGGCCGCTATAATAATAAATATAAATGTTTTTGCTCGTAAGTTTCTTAACCCTCTTAGCATAATCCATATTAGGACACGTGGGCTTGATTATCCATGTGTAGGGTCCTAAATCCAAATTTATGAAATTTAATATCTTGGTTTGTATATTTGTTTAGCTAACATCTATTTTACAGGTGTACTTAAATTTTAATTTTCATATATATATATATATATATATATATATATATATATATATATATATATATATATATATATATATATATATATATATATAATTTTGCAAATAATTATGATTAGTGTTATGGGGTTTAGGATAAATAGAAGCTAGAAGACAAAGACCTTGGAGGCCCTATGAAGCCTGGAGCAAATTAATCCAAGAGAAGGAAGAAGAATGAAAATAAATAATGAAGACCCCCAAAACATATATTTCATTATAACTGTAATATTCTTTCTTTCGTAATCCAGATTGTATAAGGGTAGAGCTCGATTACCCAACTTCTTCTTTTTTCCAGAGTGTACGGCAGTACTCAGTTGCAGCGGCCTTTTATTCTTTTATAAAAATTTAAAAATTTTTTATTGCCATGTTTAGCTTGAGCAATAGAAATAGCATATTTTTTATTGGTTTCTTAAATTTTTATGATCGAATGTGTAGCCTGGATGTGGTAGGCTTTTTAGAATAAAATTAATTTTTCTACCACTATTAAAGAACTCATAACTAAATTTTAAACATAATTCACAACCTCACCTTAAATTCTATGTTATAATCAAGATAATTAAAAGATTTAGCAACCCCTTAGTTGAATGATGTATGTTATAACAATCGTGCATATCATCTTATTTTGCCCTTGAATAGGGAGGGTCTCCATTCTTACACGATAAGGGAATGCTTGACCTTTGAGGGCATCTTTTGTTGTGGAGAACACCTCCTCCCACTAATTTAGCCCATAATCTTATTTCATCATGCATATAGGCATAATTATCCCAAGCCTTTGTCCAAATGATTATGTCAAAAATGATATAAAGGATTGTAAATTTTGCATTTAGTCTAAGTCATGTTTTCATGATAGTCATGATTTAGTCTCTTAGGAAGTGAGTTTAGGACTCTAGTCTCTTTCCTAATTAAGTAACATCATAACTTTCTTGCATTTACATAAGACTGATTTACATGATTTTAAAGCGTAGGAGGTGTTATCTAGTGGTCACTCAAGTCGGTTATAAGTCTAGAAGAGTCGGGATGGGTTTATCCTTTCCGATTAGACTTAGGTCATGGTTTTAGCTTGTACTAAAGCATCGTAGATTTAGGATCCAAAGATAATAATTTTCTTTGCGATACAAGTATGAGTTTTCACTTCTTATGCATTTCTACAATCTTTTTTTGATGGACTACAAGCCCTAGCATTCTAATAAAGATTTCAACTTAAACAAAAGTAAAATTTCTCTTTCAAATATGTAAAGCTTCATTGTAGGAAAGATTGGAGTACTTACTAGGCATCCTGGTATCATGGGTGCTTCCAACTTATCCTCTTTTGAAATCAATAAATTAGTCTTTCCACTTAAACTCTCTCACTTGACTTTCACAAATACTTAATCCTTTGATAGTCTATCTTTGAAGTCTTTAGGGATATTCATTGACTACTTTAATCGAGAGTTTTCTTAAGAAATTTTTATTTTCTAAGATGTAATTAACTATGAGAGCTTACTTTCACAGGGAACTAAAGAACTCAACATATAATAAACCTTGGTTTACTTCTCCATGTAAAGTAAGGGAAAGATCTTTGGTACATATGAAGACCCATCTACCTTATGAGTCCTTATTAAGCGATTAGGTTCATTATAGGGTGATGTTTCCATCTTTAAAGATGGTACATCATACCTTAATATCGTACCCAATCACTTCAATAAGTATCCCCTAAGATCTACGTGGTGTCCCAACCATTTTAAATTAAAACCCACAAATCTATACGATTTGATCCTCATGGGGATCAAAATAATTTCACAAATGAACAAAATAAAATGCTATAGAGGTTGGTTGTGAGGCATACCTTAACTCTAGCAATCTCTAGTGGTACAATTGACTTAAAATTCCTTTGCCTTGATGGGATGAAGTCATGGACATGATCTGGTGGTTTGCCTCCCCATCAAACAACTTGGAGACCAACGTGCGATAATTTTCAATCTAGTTCGACCGTACTCTAGCTCTCCAGTTGTGAGGGGTTGTTGTGAGGATTTATTTGAGGTGGTCTTGACCTCTAGAATATGTTGGAATGTTCAATTTAAGGTGAAACACTCCCCCTAGTGTTTTTCCATTAAAGGTCGAATGGTGGCCGCCAAATTTTGGCTGAATTCTAGCTTGCCAGTTGGGAGGGGTCGGGTGAATGCTTCCTTTCTTCTTCACCTCCCTTTGTGAGTGTTTTGGGATGAAAAGAGAGAGAAAAAAAAAAGGCTCTCCTTCCTCTCTTTTCATACATGGTTAAGAAGTAATAAACCTTCTAAGTGGCTTGATTCTTACCACTAGTGGCTAGAGGGTCAGCCAGAGAGTGGATTTTGTGTCTCTTGGCATCATGAGCATGTTTGGATAAAAACTTTTCGAGAGGAATTCATTTCCTTCCCTTTCCTCCCTTGGCCAAGAGCTTGGCTTCTATTTTTCCTCTCTTGTTCCTCTTCTTTATTGAGGACACCAAGTATTCCTTTTCTCTTTTTTTTGGAGGCCCTCCAGTAATTAGAATGAATCCCAAATTACTTCAAGCCAAGAGTTGGATAAGGTATGGAGGAGGGAAAATGAAACTTGCATTCCTTTCATGGATTCCAATTCTTCTCTTCTCATAATTCCACCCCTTTTGATTTTTCTTTTATTTTTTATGACTTTTGGCATCACCCCCAAAGCCCTTAGACTAATGTTTGGCTACTCAAATCGAACCCAACGTGAGTTTGAGGTTGAGTCTAAATCCATTTGAATTGGATTGGGCATTTGAACCCAATTCAAGCATTTGGATTCAAAGTGTTTGATTTTGATTTAATTAATTTAATTTTGAGTTCAATTATGTTTAATTGATGATTGATTATGCTTTGATTTAATTAATTTATTTGGGATTTAAATTAATTTTGGAATTCATTTCACCTTAACCCATTTAGGCCTAAATGGGTTAAGCTAGATTTCAACTGAGTTCAAATGACCTATTTGACTCAATTCAAATTTTTTTGGACTCCAATCATTTCTAATTACATGTGTGAGATAATTTGGAGTGATTGATTTCAATTTGAACCCATTTGACCCAAATTGGGCTTATTGGGTTAAGCTTGGGTTAATTTGCATCAAATGATGAATTTGACCAAATTAGACCCAATGATGAGTTGGACTATGTTTGATTATCATATCCAAATGATTTTGAGCAATCAAATTGAATTGATTTTAATTTGATTTGTGTTAGAACCTAATTTGACTCATTTAATTTTATTTAGACTAAGTGATCTAATTAACCTAAGGCCGAAATAGATTTATATTTCTTTCGAATCATGATTAAACATGTTTATTTTATCATTTGGATCATTTAGATTGATTTCATTTGATCAAATTTTGGTGGGTTGACTTTTGACTTTGTGTGATTCACCTAAGTCAAACCTATGTTAAATGAGTTAATTAGATTTGACTTTGATTTCGTTTTGGATTCATTCATTTTGATTTGATTTCTTTGAATTTAGTTTGATTTAATCTAAATTTAGAATTTTAGTTGAGTCTACCTAAGCTATTAGGTTAGATCAAACTCAAGAAAGATGTTCTAGGTCACTATATGTAGTATCTTAAGAACTTTAATTATGAGATTCCTAATCTAAGATTAAGTATCCTAATTACTAATTTTGGAAGTGATGTTAACCTCATTCAAAAATGAGGTCGACGGAGCTATTTGAATAGATATACATCAAACATTGATGGCTAATAAACACCGAGCATTAGTCATTGATAGACATTAGACGATAGATAACTTGGATGTTAAACACCTAGGATGGGAGTGACCAATCCTCGCTCCAAAAGTGAGGTCAATAGTGATGATAACGATAGAATGTTGATGCTTGTTGATAGTTGATATTAGATTAGGATGGTCATAATATTTTAAGGGACACTCTTTCCAAAGTTTATAATTTAAAATTTTTGTTGAATATCATTCTTTAAATTATTATTTTAAAAAATAATGAACTAAATAATTGACATGTATTAAAATTATAATATTATGTTTAAAATATCAACGAATCAAATAGTAGTTCAAATTATTTTTATTCAGTTTTGACGTAGAAAAGTTAACATTATATTGATATCTATGCAACGAGACAATGAGTTCCAGGTCGCCATCAATGCACGTAGGCATTTAGAAACATTTCACTGCATCTCGCTAGAATCTCAGCCCCCGAGCACCTTAGTTTTCACATTCCATTACTGAAGGACCGATTCAAGGTTGTATTCAAGATTGAATCAGTCGGACAAGTCAATTTAAATTGATTTTTAGTAAAGTCCATTTTGAATCCAATTTAAAAATAATTTGAATCAAATTAATTAATTTTTTTAATATTTTATAATTATGTATATATACATATTTTTTTTAAAAGGGACTTCAAAATTACTTAGATAAGTTAAAAAAAAGAATAATAATAAATTAAAAAGAGGGAACCGTTCGCCAACTGCATGATTTCTCCCTATATAAAATTGCATTTTTTTTTTTGTTAATTTACAGTTTTTTAAAATAATGTTTTCACTAGACTATTGTACTTGATAACATAATTTTTTTCAGAAATAAATATAATATATATATATATATATATATATATATATATATATATATATATATATATATATATATATATAATCAATTTTGATTTAATGCAAAATATTTGAGCACAAATTAAATTTAAAATGGGTTAAATTAATTTGTATTATAAATTTATATAAAATTCACATGATTCTTCACCAGTTTGAGTCTTTGCATAACAATTAGCAGGATGTAAAATTATCAGACCATACACGATTGAGTTATCTACTGTTTAGCCTTGATGCATCAACTTGAGGCCAGTTTAATCATTAGAAAAATGTTTTCACAGAAAATCCTCTTCATTATTTAGTTAAATAAAATTTAACTATATCAAAATACTATTTTATATTTTTTGTGATATATTTTAAATAAATTAAAATCAATTAAGACGGGTATGAAAAGTAATGATTGATAGGGGTGTGGATAATAAGTCAAGCTCATAAATTGGCTCAAAATGGACCGGCTTATAAGCTTGTGAGTTGAGCTTATCAAATTGCGAGCTTCAATTTGAGCTCTAATTTAAGCTAGTATGATCAATGTGTTTGAGTTTAATCTTGTTAACGTGTGAGTTGGCTTGCTTATCCAAATGCTAGTCACGTTGAAGCTTTCTTTGGTTTGCTCATATAATGACTTCTTCATCTTCTTCAATTGCTAGTCTTATTAATGCATTTTTTGTTGAGCTTCAACAGCTTATTTCTTCATTTGCTCGAGTTCATTAGCCAACTCACAAGCTTATTATTATTGTTGCAAGCTAAGCTCGAGCTGATCTTTTGAGCTCTACTTGAGCTCAAGCCTAAGTTCAAGCTCGTGATTTGATAGGAGAGTTGAGCTTGAGTTAGGCATGACCTGAGTTGAACTTGATTCACCCTCATATTGATGGAGAATATTGAGGGCTAACAATAGGTAATAATAATATGACTAGAGATAGCATTGAATTTGGAAATCATTCAATTTATGTGATTTCAAATGACAAAAAGTAGTTATGAAATACCAAAAGAACTCTCAAATTTTTATTTTGTATTTTTTGAAACATAATGAGTCTTATAGAATATTCACTTTTTATGAAGATCTAATAAGTATATAGATAAAAAAAATTATAACATACCAAAATTTATATATTGAAAAATTTTAAAGAGAAAAAAATCCACAATATATAGCTTAATTAAAATGATTCACTATATAAATAAAATTATAGAAGATATGCCCTTTCCTTAATTAAAGAAAATAGGGTTATAAAGTATAAAACTTTGCTTAATTTCATTTGATTAAACTTGATAATATTGGAGAAATAGAGAAAAACAATGACTACTACTAAGTGATAAGAATTGGATGAAGTCATAAAGATAATTGGTCGATGATAGTTTCGTAACAACGGACAGACAATAAATAGATGATAATCATCAGATGATTGTGATTAAACAAAAAATGTCATACATCAAAGATTGAGTGATGATGGTTAAATGACTATTAATGAATGACGAAGCAAGCAATGATAATCAAGTAACGATGCAAATAATAATAATTAGATAAAGGTAGTTGGGTAAGAGCTATTATGATTTAAAAAATTTCAAATCCTTAAGCCTCCTCACAACTCAAAATCAAGCCCTAATCCCTCAATTTATGTGAATACTAATAACCTATTTATAATTTTTTGAAGTGATATAATGAAAATATTAGCTGAAATCTTTCTAACATAGTATCCAATAATTTATATTAATTTCTTGATCATCAATTATAATTACATATTTTAAATATTTTAAGATTATTTGAATTAAATCATCTTAGTCTCATTTTATTCTTTTTATCAAGATATTCATTTTAGCTACAAATATGTAAAATTTGGAAATAATTTACTCCTTTAACTAATGTCATAAAATTTTTAACTATACTTCAAATGTCATACTTTTTGTATTTTTTTTATTTGTATTAACAAGATATTCAATTTGTGTCTATATATATATATATATATATATATATATATATATATATATATATATTTATAGAAATATGATTAACACTTTATTTTAAACTAAAAAATCTCAATTTTATAAAAAATTTAAAAAAAGATATATGAATTTTTTAATAAAAATTTGCTCAACTTTTACTACTTTTGCTTTTTCATCTATGAGGATTATCTTTCATTTGTGATTGACTTAAATTATATGCTAGGCTTCATATAAAAATTATATTTAAAGAAAAACATTTACTCATAATAATTAATATAAAAAACAATTTAATTTTTATTTTAAAAATTAAATTTGTGTTATATGCTGTTTAAAAGTTATTTTAGACTCATTATATAAATATATTTTAAATAAAAATCTCTCTCCTAAACCTTATATAAATGGCAATTTTTTTAAATTGAGTACGGTTAAAATATGAATTAGCTAATTGAGTATCAATAAAAAAATTTAAGACAGTATACCCAATTAGTGATACGCCACGTCAAGCTCGACGGACGCGGAAAGAGTGGCCGTCACCACTAGGACTTTATCAGCCACGCCCAATTAGTAATCGCTTCGACATATCTTTAGTCCGGTCCTTATCTCCGCCGGTTTTGCTCGATTCCTCCCCAAAACTCCGCTCCGCCAGAACGCCGACCGAACTCCGACCACGGTCCTCCCCCCCTCTTGAACTCGGCCAGATCTAACCGCCAGATTGCTGCCTTGTCCGTATTCGATGAAACTTGTAGTTTTTCCGATTCGCTTTGACGACGTTTAACTACTTCCATCTCTATTTATCACCGTTGGAAGTCAACTTTAGCTTTCGGCGATTCATTCTTGCACCCATTTCGCTTGAGAAAATTCCCTTTGGCGGATTCTACATTTTTTAGTGCAAGATGAATAGAGAATTTGTTTCACGATACTTTTATATGGAGGCTAACGAGTATCGATGAGCAACAAGTTATGTGGAGGTCAAATCGCCCTTAAGGTTCGCCACACCTTACTGCATTGAAGCAACGAATTATGAGAAGCTTGCACATCGATCCGGAGCGCCACACTGTCACTCTAACAGGTTGTTATCCAGTGGGTAGAGGATTTATAGCGTCTGTCATATCTGACGATGACGTTTGAGAAGTTACACTTGACGAAGCTTCCCGTCAGATGTTGGTGTTGTATGTTGAAGTGGAATATGTTAATATTGCATCCACATCAGCTGATCCGGTAGTAAGGTCAGATATACCGCTAACACATACACGTGATTTCATCGCGACAAGAACATCCGGGATACAACGCACTCGATGAGTTTATTCCCGTGTATCGTCATAATTTATCCGATTATACTTGTAACAATATGATAATTAGTTTCAACTTATAAGTTATGTGGTGATGATGTCGCTACCGCTCGATGAACCGTGAGCAGCCCGAGTGCCTTGGAGATGAGTATCGACTATGAGTAGTGGCTCAAGTAGTGAGTCGAGCGTGGTATTAGATGATGACCGTTGGGTTAGAAGGCACTGTACTTGAGAATATAGACAGTCATATTCTGTCGAGAAATCACTCATTTCACAATGTTGACAGTGAGAGTCAAATGTTGTCCACAAACGAGTATGTCCGATGTAAAACTAGGGACGTGGGACAATGTTTACTTTGACGCCCATCGAATTGATGAAATGATGAAATTGAAATTCCAAATGACATTCCCGAAGGTATGTGTTTTGCAAGTAAATGGAGTTTGCAATTTGCTATTGTCGGGTGGTCCATAGTAAATAATGTACAATTCCGAACAGTTACCTCTAACCAGAAGAACTACACGGTTGTATGCGGCAAAAGACGATAGTCCTACAAGGCCCTCAGAATTACGCTACATCAGAAGATCGCCAGACGATTAGGGGTGCTTGGAGAATATCAAAAGTTGGTGAAAATCATAGATGTGTCAATGCATTAAGTTCATCCGGGTCATCGACGGTTAGTTCAAGTTTCATAGATACTACATCAAACCGAGTGCAGTGATTGATTTGAAACCTAGAGAGATTATAGGTAGGATGGAGTCAAAATTTAATGTTAAAGTTTCATATATGAAAGTATGGGATGCAAGGCAAGGTAATAAAAGCAATATTCAGGAAGAGTCCTACAGACTCTCCTTTATATGCAATCTTTACTTTACTACACTATTAATTCAATCTACCAAGACGCAATGTTTTCGAGACTTTTGGGCTTCGGACCTTCAATCGGATGGAGTTGCATACCTGGCTTTAGACGGTACATTTCTCAAGTATCGTGGCATTATTATTAACCGTAGAATCGACGGCAATAATGGGTTGTTTCCTTTAGCTTTCGGAATGAAAATGTTGATTCGTGGTTTTGTTGTGCTTGCATGATATGTTACCCGTAGTGTCAGTAGAGGATGCATATAATATCCGATAAACATGTCGTCTCATGGATGCAAAGAGATTTTTCCTTGGGCGCGATAGGCATTGTTTGCCATTTGCGTGAAAATTTTAAAAAAGCAGACCGGAATTGATGTTGAGTTTCTATGCCAAAAGATGTACATGGTGTAACATCGATGATATTCAATTCAACCGCTTAATGCTGACATTAAAAATATGAAAGAAGAAGCGCATAATTGGCTTGTAGAGCGTGATAAAATGGTCCCTTGTGCACGATGGTGGTATGCTTTATGGGACAATGACAACAATGCATCCGAGTGCTTTAACGCGTACCAAACAGCACGTGGTTTATTGACGTGTTTAATCACTGCTATCTATTACAACTTAGTAGCTTTGTTCATGAAATGATTATCCACTGCTACTCAGCAAGAGGAAGTCAACTTGTCTATTTATACCCGAGGTTCTCCACACTAATACATCGCACGAAAGGAGGTTAGGCATTTCGAACTGCGAATATAAAACCCACATGAGATGCTTTTTGACAGTCCACCATCATTCGAGTTGATTTACTAGATAATGGCTCGTGTTTGTAATTGTAACAATCATATATCATTGTCCATGCCCACATGTCATTGTCGATTGGGATTTCGCTTAAACCATCTCACGCGTGTCACAAGATACACTCGCAATGTTGTAAGGCGACATACATAAATGAATTTCATACTCTACCGATCGCCTGCCATCTATCAAGAAGAGCATGGATTAGTCAACCTAACTTTCGAGAAGGTCGCCGACACGCATCTGAATAGATTCAGAAACACAATGGATGAAAACGTAGGTTCAAGTAGCAGAACTTGTAGCATATGCAAAACATCTGGTCACTACAGGTCATCGTGCCCCCATAACATTGACAGTCGACGGTACATTTTTCAATAGGACAATGCTTATTTTTCTCTTCAGTTGACCGATCTACTAAGCTTTTATATTGATACTAATATATTTGAGATTCTTTCGGCATGATGGTAGAGGGCCACCGCATGCTACGACGCCGCCGCATATAGGCGATGCAGGAGGAATGCAGTTGTCACACGGTGAGGGTTTAGACATTACATTTTATTTTTCTGTTTTGATTACCAACTTCAGAGTCATGTACTAGCTAACTTTGATTACGGCATAATAAACTTTTGTTTCTTGTCCATTTGTGAAATGAATTGGTTTATTAGTGTATGTTTATGTGCTCAAATTGGGAAGTAAATGTGCCAACTCCGGTAGGATGGAATATGCTTGCAAGGCTTCTAAAATGTAGTATGAAAAGAATTTGATATCATACAAAATACTAACTATTTTTAGTCTTATACATAAATTATTTGAAGGAACTCAAAAGAGATGATGTTTGATGAATACTTAAATCATTATCCAAATGGTCTAACTCTTAAGCACAAATGCACCTGTTCATTGGTTTTAGCTATTTAAAGATAGATCCACCGCTATCTTCATCATCGTCGGGCAATGGATACCGTTATGAAGATTTAGCTATACATATCATTTGATTTGCATCTTTTATACATTGTAAATACTACTTGGAAATACTTATTTAGATATAATAATGTTATTTAAGGATTAATTATTATATTTATTATCAGTTAATATTTGGGAGTGAAATGTTTTAGCCTGCAGCCGTTGACAAATTTTGATATCCAGCCGCCAGCATCGCTGACTCAATTGGCTTCATGATACCCGAGCCAGCAAAGCTGCACCATACAATGCAAGAGAATAGCAAAGAAGCATTGCATCAACAAAAGTAATTACACCCTTCCATAGAAATAGTTGTTTAACACAAGCTAATCCACCTTATTAAGTCTAACCAGAACTTTATTATACTTTAAGAGTGTACTCCATATTTCAAGTTTCTTTAGATAGTGGACATCCAACATAAAACTTGTTCAAAAACATGCCATGAAACCTTAAATACATTAACTGCTATGTACATAAAAAAAAAAGAAAAACAACTAAAAAAATTCATTATGTCATAATCAAGGTTAACATGTACATTAATCGTAGTTTGTAATGAAACGAAAGGAAAATGTAGTACGACATCTAAGCCCTACCCAGAGACCTTCCGCCTGGCAGCACCACTCCTTGGTCGCGCACAGATGATGATCACGCAGTGCGGCTCCTCTAGTGCAACATCGTACGGACATATCATCCGCTGATGGAATATGGATGGTGTCATGACGACATATGTAGAAGGTCCTGACCGCACGTAGAAGGACGCATAGAAGGACACACGCATAGAACCGGATCGACAGGGGACCTGATCAACGAGATGGACCGGCGCTTCACATGTCGGCGACACCCTCAGTAGCACCGATCCGTAATATGTGTCATATGTACGCTGATCAAGGTCTCTACATATCTCGCATTTTATCGACACAGTGGTGATCATCGACACCAAAGTATCAAATATGTCCCGAGTTGCCGCGATATGGTCCGCCTACACAAAAAATAGAATGTAAAATTATCACTTACAAAAATATTGAATATTTACTTATATCATAACTTACATAAAGACGCTCCACCGGTGCTCTAGCGTAGTAAGTGGTCGAAGGATCTGTCGGGGTGGCCAGTAAGTACAAAGAAGCCCATGATCGACCGTATGACCGACCGATAGCCTTCCCCGTCACTCTAGCCCTCGACGAGGCAATCCTCCGCTTCTCCCAAGAAGCAATGTGTGACTGGTGGTAATCAACCCGCCTCTTCTGCATGACCATCGAATTTTGAAACTAGGTCTGGCTACATCTACTTTGGGAATAAGGCAATCAAGCAAAGACTCTGTAAATACCACTCAACCCTCTTCCACTGAGAGAACTCGTAAGCAACCATATGTCAGAGCCTATAGAGCATACATCTCATGATGTCAATCAGACCCCTGCATCACCTGACGATGATAAGTCGATGTTAAAACATAATCTACATTACATTTAGACTAAAGTGTTAACCATCGATCCAACCTGTGTTTGCAAAAGCCATCATTTACACCGCAACATTCGCTATTGTCGCTGGCGAACGATTCTCATTCCACCGCACGTAAAATAGTTTTAACATATATATAAGTCGAATAGTGTAGTTAACAACACGCACTCAAACCAACGCCGAGACCAAGCGCGGGATAAGACACATGTAAAGTTGGCCTACCCACATGAATATGCTCCCAAGCCCAAATCAAGGAGGTAAAACCGCCATGTTGGCCGCGGGTCTAGTCGACTCGTGCAACTCTATATATGAGCCAAAACCGCTCCACCTATCATCATGCTAAAAGAATCCAGATCCTCGGAGTGGTAAATACCGTAGTGGACCTCAACGGTATCGTGCAAGAAGAAGCACCAGAAATAAAATATAAGCCGCGACGCGGTGAACTCCTCGGCGATGTCATATGACTCCTATAGAAGTCCACCTAAGCCACCTGGCATGCATGTCGCATGTGCCCGCCCATCCCGAACCGAGCGGCGTGAGTGATCGGGTCATGACATCACTCGTAATGGGTCGCCTTAACAAATGATGTAGAATCGTGCCAATTGGCCCATCTCTTCTCCTCTCGCCAATCACGGATATGATGGCCCATCAATCCGTAGTCCCGTAATCATCGCCACGCCCCGAGCGCCATCCATCTCACCTACAGCGAGGTGGAAGGTATTGGTCTGCGGCGACCATCTCTCAACCAAAGCGGTAAATCGATGATCCAAATGGATGAAGCGAATGACACACAAGCAGCCCACTGGTCTAGATCGATGAATCTCGATGTAATGGGCCACTCCTTCAAAGATAAGCAAGTGTGATGCGCCTCACGGTGCTCAAAAAAAAATATCTAAGTACCGTCCAAATAAAAGGTAAGCGGCGAATACATCTCGAAAAATTCACTTACAAGATCGATGAGTCGATGCCGCCCATGTAGGAGGCAATAGGATGAACCCCGAAGTGCCTACCCAATGGTCGGCCTCCCTAACGCCCACGCCACCGACGCCTAGCTGGGTGCTCCTCATCGCATCACGAGAAGATTATGGTTTACAATCAACGCTACATACGCAAATTATGAGAAATAACGGATCGCCTAAAAAAAAGTGGGAAATAAATCTTAAGACAAACCTTACATTCTTATCACATATAATGAGTGGGAAATCCACATAAACAAATGCTTTTTCTGAAGAATAACTTGGCTATATGAGAAGCCTAAACACTCTTATAAATTACAAATAAATTATAAATAAAAATTTACTACTTAGTTATAAAATGGATTACTACATATTTATTTTGAAATAAAAAACTTCTTTATGATTTATATATTAAAGGTATGTCTAATAAAAATAAATTCAAGCTCCCAACTCAATATATAATCTTGAGTTCAAATCCAAACTACTTAAAACTAATCAAACTAAGCTTGGCTATATTTACAATTTTATCTACAATAATTATTTTCTAAATTCACTCAAATAGCAAGATTCACAACAAAATTGTAATTCATGATGAATTGCTTGAATTGAGAAAGAAAACAACTCTCCAAGACAACCCGAATGCATACATAGAAGTTTAGTTAAATAAAGATGAAAGGCTCTCCAAAATGCCAATCTAAAATAAGTGCAACGGATAACTTTCATGCCCTCACACAAGCAAAGAGGCCTTCCAAAATTGTAGTAATGAAAGCCATCATTCTTATTTTCAACCCATGCCAACTATATGACCAACTAATGTCATCCACACAAATCTTTAATATCATTTCCATACAAAATACCTAAAATCTTGAAAACTCACATGTACATAAATAAAATTGCAAGTATTAGCTAAATTTATGAGTATCACTTAACTCAATATATATAAAGTCTGAGAGTATCACTTAATTTTTATGATTACTATTTATCATCTAAATATTTCCCTAAATTAATGAACATCAATGTGAAATAATATTAAACACCATGTAGTAGTAATTATCCTACTAAGCACAACTAGACTAAAGAAAAATGAGGATAAGCATTGCTCCACGCACCCAAAAGTCTGTCACATTAGAATTTACGAAAATAACTATAAGTTAATGATCTTCATAGTTAATGATCTTCAATTATAAGTTTTTTATTCACATTTAGTTTATCTTTTGTTATAAATATTACTAAAAAAAAATTAAAAATATCAATATCAGTCCCAAGCATGAATATATATCTTGATGAACAATTTTTATTCTTAGAATATATTTGAATACTTCATGAAAAAATGGAAAAAAGGTTGAAAAGAAAGACAATTTATATTCTCATATTTTCAAATCATTAAAACTAGCATTAACTTTATTGTTACTAAAGTGAATTAAAAAAGGTTTTTTCCTACTATGAATATTATGAAAAATTGACTATAAAATAGAGATTAATGAATGAATGATCTTTTGATCATTTAATTTAATATCAACAAATGAAGTAACACTCAACGCTTTTAGAATACAAAGAGCAAACGTCATCAATTATAAGTTTTTATTCACATTTAGTTTATCTTTTGTTATAAATATTACTAAAAAAAAAAATTAAAACTATCAATATCAGTCCCAAGCATGTATGACAAAGATTGATGATATTTTTTAAATACTAACTGATGACAAAAAATACCTAGAAGTGATAGTTGTGCTAAGATGACAGCCTAATCCACGCTATATCAAATCACATAAGCTTATGCTATGTGTTGAGATCTTTAACATTCTCTCGACTTACGCGAACGAGATCGAGTGATAGCAACAGTGAAAAAATACCTAGAAGAAGTCATGTGCAACGGGACAAAAAAAGCGCAATGCAGGCGGTCAGATCTACGCCGGCGGCGGCCGAGAAGTTCCGAGAGGGCGACCGCGGTGGCCAAGTTCGGCTGCTCCTCATGGAGAGAGTCGGGGGAGGAATCGAAAGCAAAACCGAAAGCAGATATCGATGACCGACGGCCTAAAGATAGTCATAACCAGTGGGCCACCGCTCAGACGGCCGCCTACTGACCGACCCGCCAGAACTGAGTAAATTAGGCGACCACTTTCAATGCGACCGCCATATCGGCCTACCACAATTATACCTATTCTTAAATTTTTTTTTATTGATACTCAATTAACTAATTCATATTTTAACAGTACTCAATTTAAAAAAATTGCCTATATAAATCTCCACACTAATCCCCAACCGCTTAAACCCTTGGCACCAAATGAGCATTCACAGCCGCTCATTCCCGGCCTGCCGAAGAACTCATCGTGCACTATCTCCGCCACCTGCCTTTCCCCTACCACTCCTCGCTCCGCCTCCTCCCTCCGCCTTCCTCTGCTCCAAATCCCTTCTTGCTGATCTCTTCGTCTTGCTTTCCGATCCTTTAATCTGCTCAATGGCAATCGCTTGACCCACGCTCTCTTTGGTGGTTCCTCCTTCCTCTGATGCCCTTGCCGCCAGACTCTTGCCCAGGCTTGCCCCCCGACGTTTGCCTTCGTCGTAGTCCCACGTTCCGGCGAGCTCTTTGTTCTTGGGGGACTCCAATCTGACACTCATGTCCCATTACGTCAGTTATGATCTACCACACCGGCAACAACTCGTGATCTGTGGAGGGAGCCCATGAGCAAGCCGCGCCTTCTTCTCTACTAAGGTGATTGATGGAAGAGGAATACTCACCGTTGGTGGAGACAGCGGAACAGATAGTGTGGAGAGGTGGGACCGGGAGGGAAGTGGTGGCCGCGGCCGGGATGAGGTTTGAAGGAATTGGGAGGTACTCCTTTGTTGGTTACCTTTTTTTTTTTCGTTTCGTTTTTTAAAACTGGCATTTGTATCAATGTGAGGATATTTTACTTCTCAAATTTGATTAAATTTTCTAGAAGAAACCGTTCGATAAGGCACTGAAGCATTATTGGTACTTTTTCTTTAAATAAAACTACATTCATAATTTTAAATTTTTGTTATTTTTAAAATTATCATTCTCTTATATCTAATTTTTGCATTTTTATCTGGATATTAAAATTCATAATATAATTTTAATTTATATTATGTTTTTATTAATTTTTTAATAATTTGATCATGACAATCATAAATATATAAATATTTACTTCCATTGTGTGCTCCACTTATATTAATTATTCTTATCGTATATGTATGGAGATATTCAGAAATAATAATGTTTAGAGATATACATGGGCGGACCCACGTTATGGTGAGGGTGGGCAATTGCGCACCCTGAAATCGGAGAAATAATTTTGCCCATCTCACTCTCTCAAACCAACTCTGAGCACAATCGATTCTCAAATCCCCTCTTCGCCTCTCTAATCGCAACTCTCGCTCAGAACTCTCTTCGCCTCTCTTGCAATCGACTCCACGGGACCACGAAGTCCTTCGACAGCCGGCCACGATCCATCCGTCGACTGTTGCGTGCCGAGACATCGATCGAGAAAGTGGCCAGGACTCTCCTCCGCTTTCTTCAGGGTAGAAGCAAGCCGCTCCACGAGAGGTATTTCCCTTTGACGCCTGCCATTGTTTTTTTTTTTCTTTCTTTCTGCAAGCATGAGTGTGTCATTGCAGTTCAGATTTCAACCGCTTCCATGATTCCAGCAGTTTAGATGGTAGTTTATTTGCCAGTCATGAGGAATTCTGCAAAGGCTCAAATTTTGAGTTTCACAAATTATTTTATATCTGATAAGTAATTCAATTTTATTTTATTTATTGTAAAAATAACATATATGATAAATGAACTTGTTTTGTTGAAAATGTGTATAAATATTAACACATTGAATTCATCAAGCTCTGATAGAATCAAAAACCATGAAAAAAAAGATTCAAAACAAACTAGCAAAACATAAATTTAAACACACAGTAAACCAGCTCTCTCTCTCTCTCTCTCTCTCTCTCTCTCTCTCTCTCTCTCTCTCTCTCTATGAATCTCTCTCTCTCTATGAAAACATGTCAGATGATCAAATAACCACATTAGAATCAAGAATAGTATTAATTTCTAACTGTGTGCAAATAGTTTTGATTAAGTGAGAATGTTTCCTTTCAGCAAACTCATTTTGTTCTAGAGTATATAGACAAGTCATCTAATGTATTCTTTTAGCAAGCTCGTGGGATGAGATACGTTTATGGAGGAGCAATTTTGATTGGAAAAGGCCTTCTGATTTTACTGAATATAATCTATGGCGGGGATGGTATGGTATGGCATGGTATGGTAGATGCTAATAAAACTTGATGTGATAAAAGAGAAAAATAACATCTGAAACTCTTTTGCTTTCTTAAAAAAATCTAATGAAGGCAGAAAACAGGTTGTGTTTTGTATGGCAATTAGGAAGAAAGGGGAATTTGCTGAGGCCTTTGCAAGGAATGGTGAAAATAATTTCTTCTCTAAGAGAGACCCTTAAGATCACTTTTTTTTAATCTTTTTATTTATTTTGCTTAAATTATATTTTGATTTGAAATTAAACATACGTTTATGGAGGAGCAGTTATTTTTTATCACATGTATTAATCATTAGTTATATACTTTATGTGTGATATTGAAGGATTAAGCTATTCAATAATATTTTTCATCGCAAACATTCTTCACAATCAATTAAGATGTAAATAGTATTTTAATTTTAAAAAGGCCGAAGGTGTGCCTTTTTTTAAGATATTATTGGTTTAATTTTATTTTAAAAAGGTCTTTTTTTTAAAATATTATTGGTTTAATTTTATTTTAAAAAAGTCCCGTTATTCTTGAGATATTATGAATTTGTTTTGAAAAGGTTGAAAGTGTGTCATTATTTATCGATTTATTTTTATTTGCATTCTACTATCATATTTAGGATTTTCTAAATGGATCGTTATTTAAAGAGAAAAGAACGACTTGATCTTGATATCGATAATCTTCCTGCTGATCCCGGGCTTCGTCCGCCGATTTGGAGTTATGATGTTAATGACGATGAGAATACTTATAAAGATATTTGGTAAAAGGGCCACATCAACCCAAAGTCATAATTTTCCTCAAACAATGATAGTAATGTTGCACGCAGATTTAATTCAAAGTGGTTTGAGGAATATCCATATTGTTAGAATAAAGATACGTAAAGATGCCGTATATTGTTTATATTGTTATTTATTTAAGCCTCAAGAACAAGTTACTATAAATATCAGGTGGAGAATCATTTATCGAGAAGGATTTAAAATTGGAAAAGAAAAGAAAAGTTTTTACGTTGGTGAACACAATAGTGCTCATAATAGCAAGACAAAGTGTGAAGATCTAATGAAGCCTCAAACACAAAGTATCTCTAATATGTGGTTGACTAAAGATGAGAGAAACAAAAAGAGTATAGGGTAATGTTGATAGCGGTTGATTGTGTTAGATTTCTTTTTGAGGATTATCATTCGTGGTCCGCGATGAATCTTTTAATTCATTAACCAAGGAAATTATTTAGAATTATTCCATTTTCTTGATCATAATGAAGAAATTAAAAGTTACATTTGAAAATGCTTGTACAAATTACAATGACTTCACCAAAGTACAACTTTGTCAAATCTCGAGACTTTAGCTTTATCATCAAAGATATGGTGATTCTTACTTTTCATTATTGTGGATGAAGCTTCGTGATGTATCAACAAAGGAACAATTAGCTATCGCTTTGAGATATGTTGATAAAAGGTCAAGTTATTGAAAGATTTATTAGCATTAAATATGTTTCTTCATAAGTGCAATTGCACTCAAGACAACACTTGAAATATCGGTAAGCATTCATTAAGCTTGCATAAGATACGAGGTTATGATGGGGCATCCAATATCGAGGCGAATTTAATGGTTTGAAGAAGGCACTCATTCTTAATGATAATCGCATTTTATGTTCATTGTTTTGCCCATGAAATTATGTTTAGTGGTAGCAAAAAACATTGCAAGTGAAGCATCTTTTTTGAGATCACTTCAAGAATTTTAAACACAATTGGAAGTTCTTGTAAGAAGTGACATTTTAAAACTATTCAATATGAAAAGGTTATTTTACATCTCCAAACAGATTTAATTAGTGGTGGTTTGAATCAAGAAACTAACTACTGGTGACACTCGTTGGAGTTCACATTTTCATAGTTTAATTAGTTTATGAAGATGTATGCATTTTCAAGTGCTTGAGATAGTGAAAGAGGATAGTACATGATCATCAATCAGTTCGGTGTTTTAATCAGTGCAATGGAGTCTTTTGATTTTGTATTTACTATGCATTTGATGATTGATATTTTAGGTATCACAAATGAATTATCACAATCTGCAAAAAAAAGACCAAGATATTGAAAATGCAATGAGATTAGTGCGGAATCCAAACAACGATTACGAGATAATGAGAAATAGTGGATGAGATTATTATTACATGAAGTGTCTCTTTTTGTAATGTTTTTGAGATTGATATTCCGATATGAGTTCTACCTTTAAAACTTCATTCGACGAGCTATAGGAGGTGAAGAAATGAAATTTACATCACTATTCGTTGAGTTATTACGTAATTGATATGCAACTTGAAGCTGAATAATCGTTTTAAGCAAGTTATTCTTCTTGCGTATGCAAGTGATTCATTCTTTACTTTGATAAGAAAAACTTATTCGACTTGCGAGTTATATCTCTGATTTTTTACATGAGGTTGTGGCCGAACATCGACTTTCCACTTATATTATCGATGCGTAGTAGTGATGATTTCTCATCTTTAAATGGTATTGGTGATCTTGAAACAAACATCAAGACAGAAGGATGGTGTATCCTTTAAATATTATTTTGGCTTTTCGATTCTTATAAATTTCTGATGGAAAGCATTTTACGAGAAGATTGTTCTTGTCGGTGTAGTAAAATGAGTGATGATTGATGATTGCCTTATACCTTATATTGAGAAAAAGTATTTGAATCGATTCGATGAATCATCGTCTTATCACTGAAAATAGATTAGAAGTTTGTAAACATTTTTATTAGATTGATGATAATGTAATACAATTCATCCTTTTGGTATATTCATTGTTAAATTCTTTTTTTTAAATTACTTTTTGCCGAAAAATAAAGCTGGTTCTGAGATATATATATATATATATATATATATATATATATATATATATATATATATATATATATATATATATATATATATATATAGGGATTATTTTAAAATAAGAAAATGTTAATGATAATTAGTTATTTAGGCGAAAAAAATATAATTAGAAAATAGGATAGTCGTCCGTCAAACGGACGACAATGTGTCACGTCCAGCCTTTTTTTTTTTTTTTTTTTTTGTTTTTTTGTGGTTTGTAACGGCGGGGAGAGAGAGAAACGGCGGGGAGAGAGAGACAGAGAGAGAAGAGAGGGAGAGGGAGATTTTATTTTTATTAATTTTTTAAATAATATAATTATTTAAAGTATATAATTTAAAATATTTTTTATAAAATATTTAATAACTAAATATTTATATATTTAGTTATTAATTTTTTATTATATATATAATTAAATATATAATTTAAAAATATTTTTAATTATATATATAAATTTATAAATTTATTTAATATTTTTTTATTAATTAATATAATTATGTATAATATATATTTTATTAATTTTGTTAATATATAATATAAAATTTTTAAAATATATAAATAAATAAATAAAGAAAAGAATAAATTATATAAATATTTTATAAACTATATAAATAAAGTAATTATATATATATTTATATTTATAAATTTATTTAGTTATTTATATGTTTAAATTATATAAATATTTTAAGTCATATAAATAATTTAAAATATTTAAAATATATAAATAAATAAATAGTTATATATATATATATATATATATATATATATATATATATATATATATATATATATATATATAACTAGTTATTTATTTATTTAAAATATTTATTTCTTTAAAATATATAATTAGTTAAATAAATAATTGTAAATTATATAAATATTTAGTTATTTATATATTTATAAAATATTTAGTTATATATATATATATATATATATTTATTATATATTTATTCATTTCTTTATTTATTTATTAGAAATTATTTATTTATTTATTTTTTTATATTTTTATATTTTTTATATTTTTTGTTATTATTATTATTAAAGACTTATATTAATAAATATATATATATATATATATATATATATATATATATATATATATAATTAAAAAATATTCTATAAAATTATTTTTAAATTATTTATATAACTTAAAAATATTTATATAATTTAAACATATAAATAACTAAATAAATTTATAAATATAAATATATATATATAATTACTTTATTTATATAGTTTATAAAATATTTATATAATTTATTCTTTTTTTCTTTATTTATTTATTTATATTTTAAAATTTTATATTATATATTAACAAAATTAATAAAAATATATATTATACATAATTATATTAATTAATAAAAAATATTAAATAAATTTATAAATTATATATATAATTAAAAATATTTTTAAATTATATATTTAACTATATATATAAATAAATAAATTAATAACTAAATATATAAATATTTAGTTATTAAATATTTTATAAAAATATTTTTTATATATACTTTAAATAATTATTATTTAAAAAATTAAAAATAAAATCTCCTCTCTCTCTCTCCTTTCTCTCTCTCTCTCTCTCTCTCTCTCTCTCTACGCGCCATTTCTCTCTCTCTTGCCGTTACAAACCACAAAAACAAGCGTTGGAACGTCATTTGACTTCGACATCTTTTTTTTCTTAAATATATTTTTGATCTAAATAATTATCATTATCTTGCATTTTTTAAAATAATCCTATGTATATATATATATATATATATATATATATATATATATATATATATATATCTTATTTTGATTATAGCTATCAAAATTATTAGATTTATTTAAAATAAAAAAAAATATACACAATTAATGATATTTTATATAAATCCAATTATTTAAAAATTTATTTTGAATAAATTTATATTAAAATATTATAATCTAAATTTTAATTAAAATATTAATTTTTACTTTTATAACATTAACATCTTTAACATCACGTTTAAATATCTCTATTCACTAACATTAATTCTTTTAAAGTGAAATATATCCTTTCTAGTGTATGCTTAGATGTGATTGACTAATTATTATACTAAAATATTCTATAAATAAATATCAAAAATTAAATATTATTGTTGCGTGCTAAAACCTTCTAGTAAAGTATTAAATTCTTCTTGTGAAATTACATCTCATGTATTTAAAGAGTGACAATAAAACTCAGAATTTTTCTGGAAAATCTAAAAGAGGAAAAAAAATCCTCAACTTGTATTTGTGTTTTTTTTTTGAAAAGATCTTCCCTAAGGATTACAATTGTATATGAGAAAGGACATATGTGACAACAATAAATTAAATATTCTAGTAGTAGCAGATGATGGTGAAGCTATAACAATAGAAATGCGAATAATTCTTTGGCGAAATATGTACAATCATCACAACAATCAGTAAATTAAATCACGATGAAGATCGAAGAAGCAGATTGCCGGTGGCGGTGGTTGGCGTCAGTGGCACGATTGTGCTTGGAGGATCTTTAGAGCTCTCTCTCTCTCTCTTCGCCTCATTATGAGAAATAAATATTTATTGGAGGAGTGGCGTCTATAAATATATGCAAAATCAACCACTCCTCTCCATCGGCTCCATGATTCCGATCATATGATGTATTTTGTGTATTTGAATGCTCAAATGAAATCAAAATTGTAAGATCTTTGTCTTATTGGAACCAACTCATCGAGACGCTTGATTTGACTATAAACACTCCATATTTGAGAGCTTTTTAGGAATTTAACTTATGTCTCAAAGTTTCCAATGATATTTTAAGTCTTTACTCATTTAATTTTAATTGCTTTTGATCAAGATTAATTCTCACTTGAGAATTTTCAAGGTCATATCGTTTTTTTTTCGATGATATTATCTCATAAAAAATATATGTCTTAAAATACTTAAAATAGTAAATTCTTGATGAAATCTTATTAACTACATATTTTGAGAGAGCATCTTTATGTACAGATTATTATACTAGAAAGTACATACAAATATATTAAAGGTATGTGAAATTTGTTCTACCCATGCGGACATTATGATTTCTTACTGAGTTTATTGGATTATACAGTCAGAAATTCTTGGGCTTAATTTATAATAAGAAGTGTTCAATTTGCGTTCAATAATTGAACAATATGAAAAAATTTGAAAGCTTTCTACAATAAATTTGAAACAATTTAAGCTTGTTAAGCGAGTCTTGAGCAATGAACGCAGTAGCGCATTTAATGGGCCTAACAATGAATAACCATCTATATCTATTGAGCTTTGATGCCATTTAATCGTCTGTAAACAAATAGAATCTGTATAAAATCAATGGAGCGGAATATGAACAATGAGCGAATCATAAGGCAATGAGCTATCTGAATTTGGCCAGCTATGATAAGTAAATATGGCCTAGCAATCATCGTGAGGAGAAATGATAATGAAGCCGGTCTTGATTCTCAACACACGGCCATTGAACAACGGAGAAAAAGAATGTACAATGGACGCTGCGCATCAGCGGTGGCCTGAAGAGACGCTCATGGCGTCAGGCGCCATTTCTAAACGTCCGTTTTGGCCCGTTTTCGTTAGCCCGTTTGAGCGGTTTGAACAATTTTGGGTGATTTTAATGATTTGCACTTTTACCCTTTTGCCCCTAAAAGTCTATAAAAGCCATAAAGGGAGAAAGCACTCTTTTTCTTGAGAGAAGGTCAGGGCGTCAGACTAAATACATCTAATGTTTTCCTCAAAAGGTGTTAACTAACCTCGTACCAAGGATCGGAGGTGATCAAGACCCGTAGTTCATAAAGCTCTTTCCCTCGAAAGATGTGTTAACTTTCAAAGAGGCCAGATCAGCGATCAAGACTAGTTCATCAGCAAGCTATTTTTTTGAAAGAGGTGTTAACTAACCTCGTCGGACCGGCCGGATGAAGCAAGACGTAGTTCATCTGGAGCTCGATTTTCCGCGAAAGAGGTGTTCGACCTCGTCGGACACCGGGTTGAGGCGATCAACGTAGTTCATAAAGCTCCAATTTTTCCTCGAAAGAGTGTTCTAACCTCGTCGGACCAACCGGAATTAGGTGATCAAACGATAAGAGGCTTGGCGCTCGGCGATGGCGGCCGCGCATGAGAGGATAACCGGCAAGATAATTGGTAGCCGTGATTTACGATGGTCAGCCAGCATACGGCAGTAATCATGATGGTGTTAGCGGCAACTGTAATTGGCAACGATCCAGAGATAGTAATCGGCAGTGCTTTAGCGTCGATAGTGATGCCGGTGATGGTCAAAGTTGTACCGATGAAATAGTCAGCGGCGGTACCATTCTGATGGTTGGCGGCGGGGTTATCGCAGCAGCTAGCGGCAGTCAGAATTGATAATGCTGTGGATTAACCGATAGCCGTGGATTCTTGGTGATCAGCGAAAAATGCCTGATGGTGGCAGTGGTTGGCGGCGATGAGGTGGCATACAAGCGGCGGTATCAATGGCGGCCAGCGTCGTTGAGATTTTAACTATCCGAGTTGTTTGTCAGTGTTTACTCAATGATGTTCGATGATATTAACACTTGAAGAGGTTGAATTGAATTACGAGATTTTGACCCATCGAGGTTATTTGTCGAGTGTTACCGATGGCTAACTTTGTATGGAAGAGGTCAATTATGGCGAGATTTTGATCCAAGGTTGTTTGTCAGTATTACCATGATGCTAACTTATGGAAGAGGTAATTGAATCGGCGAGATTTTGACCTATCAGTTGTTTGTCGTGTTACGATGTTAACTTGTATGGAAGAAGTCGTGAGTCCACCAAGGACCTTTTGACTATCAGGTTGTTTGTCGAGTGTTTGCTTTCAATGTTAACGATGATGTTAACTGTGTGGAAGAGGTTAAATTAAGAGTTTTGACTCATCCAGGGTTGTTTGTCGATTGTTACCCAATGACGCTAACTATGGAAGAGGTCAATTGAATCGGCGAGATTTTGACCCATCCTGTTTATCGAGTGTTCTAATACGCTAACAGTATGGAAGAAATCATGAATAGGATTTTGACCTATCCGAGGTTGTTTGTCGAGTATTACCCAATAGACTTTGTATAGAAGAGGTCAATTGAATCTGGTATTTTGACCTATCAGGTTGTTTGTCGGGTTATTGCTCGATGTTAACGTGGAAGAGGTCGTAGGAAGTCCACCAAGGACCTTTTGACCCATCCTAGGTTGTTTGTCGAGTCTTTTACGATGTTAACTTTGTATGGAAGAGGTTTAATTGAATCGTGAGGATTTTGACCCATCCAAGGTTGTTTGTCAGAGTGTTACCCAATGACGTTAACATGTATGTAAGAGATCGTGGGAAGTCCACCAAGGACCTTTGACATATCCAGGTTGTTTGAGTGTTGCAGATGGCGTTAACGTATGGAAGAGGTCATGAGTCCACCAAGGACCTCTATCTAGGTTGTTTGTCAGTGTTACATGACTGCTTTGTATAGAAGAGGTAATTAAAATATCCGTTTGTGGTTGTAGCCAAAGTTGCTCATAACCTTGGTCTCATTTTTCCATGAGTATGAGTGGAAAAACATAATTTGCAAAGCTATATCTCTTCTCAATGTTGAAATATCCTCCAACTTTGACTTGTTTCTTGGGATGAAAATCAATTAGATGTTTAACATGGGTGATCTTCTGAGATTAAGAGTTGCCCCCCAGTTCCCGACAAAATCTGAAAGAACAAAGTTTAATGAATCTTTATTCTTCGCTTGCGCTATTTAAAAGCCTGAAATGCTCCACCTTGATGGTGCTTTTGATCTTGTTAGAAAACTTGGTTGCCATACAAGATGAAATAATGAGAATCAACTTCCCCAGGCGGCAACTGCTAGAAAACCTCGGTGAGTAAAAGTATTCTTAACCGTTGTGAAATCCACACAATTATTTAAAGAGTGAACAATAAAACTCCAAAATTTTACGTGGAAAATCTCGAAGAGGGAAAAACCAGCTGGCAAATAAAAAGCTTTCTATGTATCTGTTTGAGTACAAGATCTTCCTATCTGAGATTACAATTGTATATGAGAAAGGAACAACTATGTGACAACGAATTCATAACATTCTTAGTAGTAGCAGATGATGGTGAACTGCGGAGCAATCGTAAAATCAGAACAATTCGGCAATCACGAACAATCCGCAAAATGCGAGAACAATCAGGTAGAAGTCATCATGATGAAGATCGATAGAGATTGGCGGCGATCAACAACGGCGGTTGTGGCCCGGTGGTTGGACGTCGAGTGGCATTGTGCTTGGAGGATCTTTGAGCTCTCTCTCTCTCTTGCTTCTCTCTCATATATGAAATGAGCTATTTATAGGTGGAGGAGTGGCGTCTATAAATGCAAAATCAACCACTCTCTCCATGACGGCTCATGATGATTCCCTTGATCATATGATGTATTTTGTGTATTTGTATGCTCAAATGAAATCAAAATTGTAAGATATTTGTCTTGTTGGAACCGCTCGAGGCGATTTATTATACTCCATATTTGAGAGCTTTTAGAATTTAACTTATGTCTCAAAGTTTCCAATGATATTTTAAGTGTCGATCTCACCGGTTTCAATTTCGATTTTGCTTTCATCAAGATTAGATTCAGAGAAATTTTCAGGGTCATATTAATTATTTATGTAAATATACAAGTGTTATGCTACATGTATATAAACTCTTCATTTTTTAAAAGTATAATATAAAAATAAATTGAATATTATATTATGCTAATTTTAAAATTACATATAAGGAATTTAAATATATTTTTACTAAAATTAATTATAATATCCTCACTTATTTTTTCAAGATGGGAACAAATTTTAGTGGACATATTATGATTAAATTTAATCAAACTAAATTTTCTAAAAATTTTAGCCTCACTTAATTTTTCTCACTAATAAATTTTAACTTGGAAAAGATATACACTTACCTTGCATTCTCATCATCATAATCTCATCCCATTATCTTTAGATATGATGAGGCATTTTTTAGTTCAAAGATATATATGATGGAGGGATGGCGATGACCATTCAGTTTTACCCCAAGGATGATAGCCTATGATGGGAAAATAGACAAGTTGGAGGAAATGCAAGAGGAGATGAGGGAAGGATGGATGGATGGGGTGAGTCATTGCCATGAAGACTCTTCATTGTCTCTGATGCATGATCTTTGAAAGTGTACAATGAGGACAAAGATGGTTGGGTACAGTGGATGGAGGCAGTGTTTCGACAGAAAGCATGCGGCCATTCACATCATTGGGTTGGGAGAGGGGAAGATTTATGTGATGGGAAAATAATTAAATATTGTTGTGGCAGAGATCACACTAATGGGGAGGGAGGAGGGAAATGGATAGAAGGTGGAGTGGAATGTGATGAAGGGGCCTCCAACATTTAGTGAATTTTCTCCTTGTTGTTCATTGATCCTTTATGCTTTCATTCTCTCTTCTTTTTTTCATTATAATTTTGTATAAAATTCTAGATACAGTTTATTTTACTTTAGAACCTCTTACTCATTTAAGAGGTTAGAAGTAGGCTGAACTAAACCCTAAGAGTAATATTGTGGAAGATAATTCAATGACATGCTTGTAAATACTTGATTATCACTGTTGCTAATAAAGCCAATATCCATCACCACCAATAAAGTTGATTCTCATCGATGATGCCAACACCAACATCTATCATCTCCAATAAGATCAATATCCATTGTATCAAATAAAGTATACACTATATATGCCAAAGTCAACACTAACTCTCGACATAAAGCTAACACTCACCATTCCCAACAAGCTTGATTTTCAACATACCTAATAAGGTCAATGATCATTATCTTCATTCATATGAAAGCTGACTATTACCATTAATGTTGATGCATGCTATCATTGAGAGGGTTACTTTCATTATGCATAAATTTTTTTTATTATTGCTAATACTTCTATACTTTTATTAATTGTGTTATTATTTTTATTATGATTAATTATTTTGATTTTCTTAATTTTGAGTTGTATATATGATGTATAGCAGATTTCCTACATTTGGAGTATCATTTGGATTAGATCGTTACTTTAATTGTCAAAATAATTTCATTCATTCATATATTATTTGTACTAATTTAAAATCATAATTAAAAAAAAAAAGTAAATTTCTATTGCGTACCTAATTCTTCCCCACACCTTTTTAACTTGTCATTGCCTGCGAGATAGAAGAAGATAGTCTTCAGAAGCTCAAAGTCCAAAAGTGATCATATAATAAAAATTTTTAAAAATATATGTTAAAAAAAGAATTTATTTTGACGATAAGATATGCCCATCCCACTTCTATCCAAAATATTACAAAAATATAATAAATATTTTCTAATTTTTAAGATGACCTAATATAAACTTAATATTGTAAAATAGATAAGTATTTTCCCTCTTCTATCCTTCACTCTTTAACGAGAAAATTAGAGTTTAATTATATTAATGAGTCACAACTAATTTCACACATTAAACTGGTCGTAATAATAAATTATTAATTTCTGATTATGGTATTACGATAATTTGTATTGCTAACCTAATTAGATGCATGCTTGTCAAATAATAAATTTGTTATATATCAACTTTCTTGTAATGATTTTCATCGACATTATTAAGAATAAACATGGATGGTGGCCATTAGTGATGATTATTGACATTAATCATGAAATAAAGCCATTAACTTCTTTAGATTTTCAATCTCTCTCTCATTTTAGATCAAGATCTATACTCTTTTTCATGTGAAGAATGATGATATAGTTATATTGATTGAAAGTGACATTTTACTAAATGTAGTCAAAATTCCTTGATACTCTATCAATTGACTCTTGTTGATTCTTTGATTTGAGGCTATTATTTTAATAAATGACTTCAAAATTGACTAATCTTGACTTGTCAAAGTACACTCATCAATACACTAATTTTGACTATTAACACATAATATTCAGAGATTTTTTTATCCTTAACTTAATGATATGAAGTTATTAACAACACTTTATGAAGTTATTAAGAACACTTATTTGATAGACCCACTTTAGATATTATTAAGTTTGTTTTATTACAATATTTATTTTGACTAAAAATTTACTAAATTAAAATTTTGAAAATTCTTAAACTTAATTAAAAAAATTAATTTATCCCTAATCAAAAGCTCATGCTAAATTTTATTGGGAGGACTTCCCTAATCCCTTAAATATTTATCCCTTTTCTTGGGTTACTATTGTAACACATTCTTGTGTGTACTTTATTAGAGGCATATTCAAATTATTTTTGATTTGAGCTAATAACTTCATTGATACTAATTTGTACTTTTAAAGAATAGAAGGGTTCTGGTTGAATGCCACCAAAAAAAAAATATCTTGCAATAATTCTAGATGAATACAAAGATTTGGAAAGCATCGAAAGAGAACCTTTGAAATACTATTTAAGAATTTCTTTCTCATCTTGACAAATTCTAGAAAGATTGCATATGAAGCTTGTTAAATGTGCATTATTATCTTACAATGGTCAATATGATTTTAAGTATTTGATGTCCTATTTATGGGTAATTTGAATCTCATTGGAATAGGATGCTTGGAGAATTTTAATAGTTAGAGGTGAAGATTTTTAAAAGCTATGGTGAGAAGTAATTTGGTCTCTCTCTCTTTTAAAGAGAATTCTTCATAGGTAAGGTATCAAAATTCATCTCTTATGATATTATGGGTGTGTCGGTAAGATATTGTTGAACCAAGTCTTATACTATTATAAGAGGATTGCAGGTTGAGCTACATAAGAAAGATGTGTTAAACTAGCATTATCTAAAATATTTTCTTGGGCATGACATTGAGAGGACACATCATGGATGGTATCAAATTGATTAGCTTTGGTCTATGGTTGATTTTCTAGAAGGAGAAATCTCTCATGTTGTGATATTGCCCTTGGTTACTCAACTTTTAATAATAGCTAGAAGATCTAACTAGGATTCTCTTCCATCTTACATGTATGTTCTTCCAATTTTTAGATAATAAAGAATAAATATTTGAGTTTTTCATTAAAAATTAAAAAAAAAATCATAGGTCTAGCTTAATCAATATGATCCACTATATAGATTTCGCCAATTTCTTTAACAAGAGGGGATAAGATTACAAAGATTTGAGTTGCTACAATAATCATATAATAGTGGTTGGGCAACAATAGCCATTAGTTGTGGCTAATGATGTGGCTAATGATGATGGAAGTGGTCGACAATAACTGTTGGTTGTGATTAGGTTTAAGCTGTCAAGCTTAGCTCTTAGTTCTTCCTGTTAACATTGAAAATAAGATCCTATTTATAAAGTTTTTTTTTGTGGCAGGGCGAGGGTGAATTTAATGAATTTAGCCAAAATCTTAAAATACTACATCGAATGTTTCATATTGAATTCTTTGATCATAGATTGCTCTCTCAAAATTTAAGTGACATTATGACCTTAGAATTAAGTGATTTTAAGCTCATTGGATCCTCTCATTGAGTCATTTAATTCACATATATGCATGTCATATTTGACAATCATTGAACCCTTTAATTAATACTTTGATGCTTCCCATTGCACTTTAAAAGTCTGGTTTGGGATCATTTTGACTTGAATTATACTACTTTTGCATTATTATGCTGGTCTTATTTAAACATTTCATTTGACAATAAATTCACTAAAATTAGCAAATGAATAATCTTCAATTTATTTTTAAATTTTTTTAAAATTGTATAAAAAGTTATGCTTTATTAAATAAATTTTCTGATGATATATCAAGAATGTAACTAATCACATGAAGTTAAAAGTATGTCTCTTGAACATTACTCATGATAAAAAGTATACAAAAGTAATACAAGTCACATTGTATAAATTAGTCATTCTAATTTAGAAATCACCAATAATAATTAAATCAAAAGAATCAAGTTAAATTATATCACTAGCTCCTCGTAAATACATTCAAAGAGAAAAATATCTTAAAATTATTGTATAAATGTCTTTAATTTAAATAAATATTTTATATTTTTCTGAAGAAGCTTTTATGTAATCATTTTCCTCTAATAGTTATTTAAGAGACTCATCTCATTAAATTATTAAAATATTTTTATTCTCCCTCCACCAATCTGCCCACGAGCTAATGAAAGCCACCAACATGAATTACATAATAGTTCCATGCCCCCATTCATTAGTTCCAATCCATGACAATAATTGTGTCCACAATTTTCTTTTTCTATCTTTTCATTATTTGTGTCCACATTTTTCTTTTTCTACCAACATGAATACATAATAGTTCCAATGCCCCCATTCATTAGTTCCAATCCATGACAATAATTGTGTCCACATTTTTCTTTTTTGGTTTTTTTTTTGATTCATTGAAAAAGAAATATAGTATTTTATTTTTGCCACTTAAATTTGTAAAGTGTGACTTTATTATGATATAGGCTAGATTTGAATCCTATATCTTGACATCAACTTTTAAAGCCTTTATAACTAGATTACTTGGCACCTTCATATAAAAAAATGTAGTTAATGTATTTGAAATATTGTTGAAGTTATTTAGTTGAAATACTATAAATATAAGTTCTTGTTTGGTGAAGTAATGCAAGATAGCGGTGTCTGAAAGTGGCGTGGCATGGGAAAGTAGTTGACGTCAGTGGTAAAATGTCAATAATGAGGAGATGTAAGCGAGTTGTGATGGCCAACAACAGTAGTAGCAAGATATGCGGTTGACAACTAACATTGGATTTAGAATTCCAACAATATATTTGTAAATAATTTCTTTTAAAAGAATTCCAACAATATAAAAATGGTGAATTTAGAAATTATTAAAGAAATATATTGTATTTAAAATATAAGAAATCAAATATATAAATTCTAAAATATGGTGTAATAACTTTATAACATTAATACAACAAATCAAACCACCCATATAAATACCCACCATACTCCCCAATCACACAAAACAATACACAAAATGAGCTCCAATTTCCTTTCACAACCCCTCATCCCCGGCCTACCCGATGATATCGCCATTGATTGCCTCATTCACTTGCCTTTCCCCTACCACTTTCTCGCCCGCTCTATCTCCTACTAATGGAATCGTGTCCTTTCAAGCTCTGCATTTCTTTGTTCCAAATCCCTCCTCCCCTTCCTCTTCATCTTTGCATGCGACCCCAAGAATCTCCACTCTCAATGGCAATCGCTTAATCCCCGCTCCTTTCAGTGGTTTGTCCTTCCTTCGATGCCTTTTACGTCTGACTTTGAGAACGACCCGATTTTTTGGCAGTCATCTGACAAAGCCATGATCCCACGCTCTAGCAAACAACTTGTTCTTGGGGGATTCCGATACGACAATTTCCCGGTCCACTCGGTTATAATCTACTACATCGGTTATAATGTACTCATGGTCTGTGATGGAGCCACCCGGAGAAATACACATCTGTTTTGGAGAAATCAAAATAGATAGTGTGGAGACGTGAGAGACGGGAGGAATCTGGCAGCCTATCGCTCTAGGAGGTTTAATTTTTAAAATAGATCATTTTATAAATTTAATTAGATGATTAGTAATTTTAAAAAATAAAATTTAAAATAGGTCTTTTTATTTGGCGATTATTTTTTGTAATTGGATTTAAATTTTTTTTTTAAAAAATATAAAATACGTTGACCACATTTAATATATTGTATCTAACTCATCAGGTGTCGTATTTTGATGTGCTTGGTATCGTTGGAAAGATAATGAAAAAATTACATTTTTATTTAACAACTTTCGACAAATCTTGAGATGTTTTAAATGTATATTAAAAATTAATATTGATATTTTTTTTAGTCGTATCAATTATGTATTTTGGAGTGGTTATCGTTAAAGATAATGAAAAATTCTACAATTTAGTCATTTGTAATATAATAGATTAAATCGAAAGATGTCAGAAAGTTAGAATTTTTATCTTTGTTGTTTAAATTATGAAATAAATTAATATAAAATTTTCTCTCTTAAACAATAACATTTATTAGTTAATTAAATATTTAAAGAGATAAATTCATATCAACGATATAATATAAAATACATATATTCTAATATATTAAATATGATATATTTATTTTATTTTTCTTTTATTTTCATTATTGAAGGACTAGGCTTATTTTAAAATTTTTTTTTTAAATGACTAATCACCTAATTAAATTTATAAAATGACTTATTTTAAAATTTAAGCCCCTCTAGGATGGGCTTTGAAACCACCGGGAGGTACTTTTTGGGTGGTTTGTTTGAAAGCAAGTATTTATAGATATGGCTTTTATATATATGGTCAATGTGAGATTATTTTACTTCTTTATTTAAATAAATTTTTTGATAAAAATCTCAATGAAAAAAAAAATCTTCAGCATAAAGAAACGAAAAAAAATTAAAATAAAATATGAGATTATTTTATGAAAAACTCTGAATGAAAAAAAAATATTGATCAAAAGGGTGATATCATATTGATTAGAAATACAAATAATTTTTTGACTTTCAAAAATAAGTTGAACATAAATCAATTAAAAATTATTTAGGCGAGCATTTTTATTGCATATTAAATATATATATATATATATATATATATATATATATATATATATATATATATATATATGAGCATTAAAACAACATGATTATTACAATAATAAATAAATAAAATTTAATTAATTATATCTCATTCTAATAATATTATTTAAAGAAAATTGCTAGAGTAAAGTTTTCTTAAATAATTAAGTCACAATGTATTTAAAAGCGAAACAATAAAACTTAATTTTCGTAAAATCTCAAAAAGAAAAAAATATAATAAAACTTCCACTATATATTTGAGTACAAGATCTTCCGATACCAACAATTATATATAAAAAAATTCTTAATACACAATGTTATGATGATGTTGGACGATGTTGGCAAAATGTTATTCGATATTATGATGTGATGATGGTGATGATGACCGGCAATAGTGGTAATGATGGTGGCGGCGGCCGGCGGTGGTTGACCGTCAGTGGTGGCATGATTGTGCTTGGAGGATCTTTAGAGCTCTCTCATCTCTTGCTTCTCCTTTTCTCCTCCCTCATGAGGAATGAGAGGATATTTATAGATTAGAGGAGTGACGTCTAAATACTTGCAAAACCATTCCACTTCATGACGGCTGATCCCTTGATCATATGATGTATTTTTATGCATTTGAATGCTCAAATGAAATTATTGTAACATCTTTGGCTTGTTAACTCGTAAAACTCAATTTGACTATAAATCTTCATATTTGAGAGCTATTTAGGTGTTTAAGCGATATCCCAAAGTTTAAGGATATTTTAAGAGCTCTTAGTTTTAGATCATTACTTTTAACATCAAGATTCGTGCTTCGACTAATAGTATTTTAAGTATCATATCAAATATTATTATATCGACCAGCATGAAGCTCAGAGAAATTAAATTTTATGTTGTTTATACTTCAAAATAAGTTAAAATGTTCTCTCACTAAAGGCTGCGATATAAAACAAATTATGTTAAGTATATATGCGGACAGTCAATGATGTAGAGTTTATAAACATTTACTCAAATTATGTACTCCACTTTTATAGATAATCATCATCTTATATATATTTAAATATTCGATTTAATAATCTTTTTTTAAAAAAATAAATAAGCATATTTTTATTAAAATTTGATCATAGCTTCAAAATTATTAGATTCATTATAAAATAAATATAAACAATTAATTAAAATTTATATAAATTCAAAATTTTCTGGATAATTTTTATTTGAATACTCTAATATAATTCTTTTCTTATAAAAGGATAGAAATCTGTTCAATAAAGTTACGTTAGTTGTAAAATGTAAGTACATTTTTACATCTGTGGTGAAATATTGTTTAAATTATTTGTACATTTTCGTTAAGTTTAATTTTGTATATGTATTTAGATATTTAATCATTAATATCACATTAAAAATATTTCTAATATTATTTAAAAAAAATTAAATATATATATTTATTAGTATATATTTTGATTTGATTTACTAATTATGATTCTAAAATAATATATGAGTAAAAATTAAAATTTAAATATTAGATATGTAAATATATAAGAATTTTGTGGTATGTATGTGTATTTTCTATTTATTTTTTGTATAATAAAAAATGATTGAATATATATATATATATATATATATATATATATATATATATATATATATATATATATATATATATCATGCTAATATTAAAATACATTTTAGGAGTTTAAATTTATTTCCACTAAAATGTAGTCAAATATCCTCAATTTGATAAAAAAAAATATTCTCACTTATTTTTTATAAAAGACAAAATGCAATGTAATTTAAAGTAAATGTAATGCAATTAACTTTTAAGATGTTTCTTCAGCTGAAAAGTTTTTAAAAAAAAGTAAAATAAAATCAGTAGTGCATTTAGAATACCCCATGTGGTTATTTTTGGATGTATTTCATTCTCCTTGGAATCGGGTGAAAAAGAAACAAGCGACTCCTCATCTCATTTTCGCTTGCTCCGGTACTCCACCCTAGTTTCGCATCGACGAGTTAAACGGCGAGAGCTGACGTGATGGCTGCTTGGCGGCGACTCCAACGACGACTCCAGCGGTGGCTCTCGGTTTAAAATTATGTAGAATTTGTTTTGCTATTATGTTCGCTTGATCAATAAAGAGATCTGTATGTTTCTCTGATAAGAATGTCGCATCTTAGGATGAACACACACATACATATATATACACATATATAATTTAGTAAGTCATTTTATGTTTAAGCATATGAGCTAATCAATGTTTAAGCAATAATTAGCTCTCTCTATCATTCAGCTCTTCATTCTACCACAAAGTTTTGAATAATACAATTTTGATAAAATAAATTATAAATAAATCTATTATTCTTCATAAAAATATTTAATTTCATAAAATAAGGAGCTTGAATTAATTTTTGTCCTAACATGATTCTAATATATAAATCATAAATAAGTTTTTATTTTCTTTTAAAATAAATATGTAGTAATCCTTTTTTAACAAAGTAGCAAATTTTTATTTATAATTTATTTATATTTTAATATATATTTAATTTTTTAATTTGATGATTCAATTAGTAAAAATAATTCAATAATTACTTTACATACAACAAAGTATTCAAAATACAAGTATTTACTTTACTTTTTATACACCCAACCAAATAGAAAAAATATTTTTTTGTATTTACTTTTCATCAAATAACTATAAAGTATTGAATTAAGCGTATTTATTTTTTACCTGAATTTCTTTATTATTTTATTTTCAGCCAATCAAACAACCCTAAGTTAGTTTCTTATATATCATTTGCATAAACAAAGTTAACTTTTTACAAATTTCTTTGATTTATTGGACAATTTTTCATTATTAAATTGATGGATGGATTTATTCATATATTAAAATTAAAAAAATAGATTATTTTGATCAAAATTAAAAATTTTAAAGTCTTTGGATGAACGTATATAAATTTAAATTTATTAATAAAATCTTATATACATTTTAAAACATATATAAAATTCTTGACATTCAATTTAACTATTCTTTTATCAAAATATTTTGATGTAAATTCTTATTATAAAAAAACTTAATTTGTCATATGTCCAACATATGGTAATTTGAAGAAACTTCTAGAATTTATAAGTGTATACCAACTTGGACTTTATAGGCGAGGAGAGTTACCAAGAGGACGATCATAATCAAGTTGGTCAGAGCACAACGATCTGCCTCTTAAATGAAGACTCACCTCAGGCATGACAAATGTGCAAGAGAGAGTGTTCCAACTAGGAGACAAATGTTCAACAACACACATTCGGTACAATAGCTTGCTCGTGTGCCTATGATCGATCCATAATACATATTAGAAAGTTTGTCTTATCAATTCCAAGAACCTCAATTAGGAGAACTCACCACTCAATGTTGTATATTCCTCTCTTAATAGCAAGTCATTCTTCTTATTTACTAAACCTACATTATATGTGTTGATCATATGTAATGAGCCCCAACCAGGCTTTATAAAAGGATGACTTTTCAAGGGCAGTATTTTATTTTATTTTTGGATTTCTCAAATCATACATCTCCACAGTATTGTAATATCTCTCCAGAAGGGAAGGAGCAAGTTATTTGTACTTAGATTCCCTATATATAGTGAAACCTTTCACATTTTTTTATTCCCCATATTTTACTTACATCTATTATCTCGTTTGTGTTGATCCTGTTTCTCAAGTGCCTATTAAGATTTGTGTTGATCCTATTATTGAAGTGCTTCTTAAGATTTTGCTTCATTTAAGTATAAATTTAGATTTAACATATGTTTATAAGGTTTATTTTCTCTATATTATTTAAAGATAATTTTATGTAAATCATTTGATATATATATATATATATATATATATATATATATATATATATATATATATATATATATATATATATATATATATATATGACACACACGTACATATATGCACATAAAAAATTTATATCTTAATGCATCTTCAACCTCTTATCTTGCATTTCTTAGGTATCATTTTGCATAAATAAAGTTAAATTTGTACAACTTTTCATTTTTATTAAATTGATGGATTGGTTTATTCTAATATTAAAATAAAAAATAAATAAAATATTAAAAATAAAATTTAAATTAAAATAAATTAATTTTTTTTAAATTCTTTAGATAAATGTAACATAAAATTTTAATTTACTACTAAAATGCTATATTCATTTTAAAATAGAAAAAAACTTTTGAGATTCAATTTAACTACTCAATTATTAAAATATTCTCATATAAATTATTATTATAGAAATTTCAATTTATCATATGTTTAAGATATGAATAACTTGAAGAAACTTCCAAACTTGTAAGTGTATATGCACATGAACTTCATAGATGAGGCAAGTGAGAACGAGAACGATCATAATCAATATGGTCAAAGCACATAAATCTACCTTTGTCACGAACCAAAATGATATAACCCTTAAACTGATGCCGGTCACATCGCATCAGATGAGTAATAAATATTAGCTGATTGCTTAAAAAAAAAAACCTTTAAGGATGCGCTCTGTCATCTTTGTGGGATGGGTTGGGAGTATATTTTTTCATGAGACAGATTGATATATATATATATATATATATATATATATATATATATATATATATATATATATATATATATATATATATATATATATATATATATATATATAATTTATGTTAGGATTTATTTTGATATGAGTTCTACTTCCTATGGACGTAAGCCACCATAGTTAATTACCCCTCTTACCGCAGTAATAGAGTATTCTCAATAAAGGTTGGAATAAACATATCTATCTGATATGCAATTGCTGTCTTAGAGGTGTGTGTGATATAGATGTCTATCTTGTAAGAAATAGGAGGTAAATCCCGATCAAGGTCCCATGATTCTGTCAGCTTGAGATTATGTTATTCCAACCTACTAATATCAGAGGGACATAACCATAATGTCCAAAGAATCTGATTAGTATGAATGAGTTGCCTTGTTTCAAGTATTTTGAGTTGACTTAGAATCTTAGTGTAAGTGATGTAAGAGTGTTTACGTGGTGAACAAATTATGAGGTGTTCGCATGACGAATAGTGCGGATGTTAACATGGTAAACTAATAGGGGATCTGAGCTTACATCCCTTTGGAATGCAAAAAATTAGGGTTATCCTCATGGTGGACATATATAAATTTGTTTGCGTGGAGAATGAATTATGGGGTGTTCGTATGATGAACAGACATATATTCACATGGTAAGTGAATAGGAGGCTATCCTTACATCCCTTTGGAATGCCAAAAATTGGGTTGTCCACATGATGGATGGATATGAATTTGTTTGCATGGCGAACAAATTTATTGGGGTTTTCACACGGTGAATGGACAGATGTTAACATGATGAACGAAGAGGAGGCTTGGCTTACATCCCTTTGGAATGCCATATAGATAAGTTGTCTATATGTTGGGTAGACATAGTGGTGTTTACATGGTAAATAGATAAGAAATTGAATTTTATTAAGAGCACATAAAATTCTCATTTAAAGATTCAACACCTCGACACTGTGATAGTGGAGCCCATTATTTATGTGGTAGGACATGATGGTAGATGAGCTGGAGGCTCAGCACCTCGGCGACATGTATGTAGCACCATGGTGCCAACATTATTTATTTTTTGACCATTTGAATAGCGTTGCGGTGCCACCTTATAGCACTATGGCGCTAATCAAGATTCTTGATAGGCATGTAGCGGGTTTTAAAGGGAAAAAACAACCTCATTTTATTGAGCGTCATGATGCTGGGTCAAAGCGCTACGGTGCTGTGCTTTTTTCACCCTCTTTGGTTACACAATTTATTATAATAAAATATAAATTTTTGACTACATAGTAACTGACAGGACGTACTGACCAGCGCCTTGGTGCTAAGGGCATGTTCTGCAACTTGAGAGGGTAATTCCTCGACACCGAGTCTAAGTGACATGACATTGGGGCTTGATTTATAAATAAAGGCCCAAGCTGTTAAGGATTTTCATTCAGCGATCCCTTCTTCTAAAGATTTTCTTTCTCTTCTAACTCTTTATACTTTCTAATTTATAATATTAATCATGCCTCTTAGAAGAGTAGTTGGCAAAAAGAGGGCATGCATCCAACGATGCCAACCACTTCATTTAGCGGTGACGCTGAGAAGCTGTATCATTATGCTCTCCTTCACAAGCACCTGATTCTAAAAAGGTGTTCTAGAATCTCGGCGATAGCATGGAAAAAATAATTATGGAGCAAAGGTGGCTCAAGCTAGCTTATGACAAAAACTCATGCATCGTCCCGATGGTGCGTGAATTATTTGTAAACTCACGGGATCGCCAGGGCAGTAAAGCATAAGTTTGGAGAAAGCTGGTAAGTTATGACAGTAGTGCTATAAATGCATATTACAATCTTTCTAATATTGAGTATGATCAATATCTCTCTTACTATAATGATCATCCAAATTTCGAAGAGATTATTATTTTTTGTGGTAGAAAAATGAAAGCGTGTAATAAATGACAGGTGGAAAGGATTATCAACTTTTCTGTTGCCTGTATGACAACCGCTTCTAATGCTTAACACTGTTTCATTTCTGCTAGGTTTATGCCCTCTGGTAATTTTAGTAAGGTTACCAAGGATAGAGCTATTTTAAAATTTTCTATTTGAAAGAGATTCTTGATCGATATCGAGAATGTTATTTTTAATTTTATTTGTAATATGTTGGAAGGGGAGCACAACTATTGGGTATGACTACCTTTCTCTTATTAATGGTTTGTGTGTAGTGGCAGGTGCGGTAGAGGGTCTAATGAGGAGGTACTCCTTCCCCCCTTTAACTAAGAGGGTGATTGGGGGGTTTAGGAATAGATTTGAAGTCGGAGAGAGTTCACGTTCTCCCTGATCTAGATCCCAAACTCTCAAGTCTCTAGTCGAGCAAGTTCAAGAGATTGACAACCATGTCTCAGACTTACAAAAGAGGATGGATAAGAGTATTTATAAGCAGCAGATACTGAAACCCATATTTGGCCATCATATGGATCAACAACATATGTAATTCTTTTACATGACCCAATTCAACACCACAATGATCAACATGCTACAAAATTGCAATCTTGCAAATCCTAGCTAGGTCTCCTTTCCTATGATTCCTCAATATCAGCCTTGTGTGATTACTCTGTCGATATCAGACATAGAGGAGGAGGAAGAAGAGTAAGAGGAGGGTGGCGATGAGTATGACTATTAGCTTTTCTCCCATTTGTATTTTATCCTTCTTTTCTTCTTTTTTTATTTTGTATTTGTAATATTCAAATTTAATAATAAAATTACCCTTTTTATTATAATTATGTGTTGTGCTTATGTGTTATTGTCGTTATTGATGCTTCAAGATAAAAGGGATAAATATAAAATTTTTAATACTTATAAAAAATCATATCAGGTACATTATTATGGTATTGATATGATAGCATCTCGACACTGAAGATAGAATGAAGAACCTAAGAGGCAGGTGCCACGATGCTATTCTACAGTGCCGTGACATTATGGGATATTATTCCCTCCCCCTGTCCAATAAAAAATTTTTAAAGTATTTTTTCACAAATAGCAAGGAAACACAGTGCTATGACACCATCCTTACAGTGTCATATTATTGTGAGATTTTATTTCTTTTTTATCAAAATATTCTAAGTCACATTCCAAGTGACACATGGGTATGGCGTTGCAACGTTGATGCTATATCGCTATGGCTCTATGATGTTATTTTTACTTATGTTAGGACATGATGCCATGGTGTTGATGCTATGGTACTATGGCACTGTGAGATTTTGTTAAAGCGCTGCAACGCTAATTCTTGGGCCTTGTGGCACTGCTCTTGTAATATGGATACCTGAGAGCGCGGTGCTAATATTTAGCCTCTTGGTGCTATATATTAAAGTTTGAATCTAAAGTGTGAATCTTTCAAAATTTTTAAAAATTTTGCCAACATTTCGTCTTAGCAGAGTTAGATTTCAAAATCATATAGTGCGGTTCTCTCTTATTCCAGATGTAAGTTCAATGGAGGGGATGTGGTTTTCATCTCATGCGAGAATAAAATTCAACAACGTAGGACTTCAAATCTTTAAGTTTTTCACACCAGTCAAACATCAATAATGGGATTTTTATTAAACTACTAAGAAAGAGTATAAATTCTTTACTTGAAGTGAGAAAGCTTGGAGTGAAATGTGAGCACCAGTTCAGAGAGAGTGGAGTCAAGTGAGGGAAGTTCTTTGGAGTGAATTGCTCACTTCTATTTATAGTAGTGGACTAATAACTATTCCCTCTCAATAGCCGGTGAAGCGCCTCACCGTCAAGAATGTGGCGTGCCATAATTTGACAGCTAGAACAAGTAGTTAGGCAGTTCCTCGGTGCTAGCATTGCGGTGTAATGGCACTGTAACGTAATTCGATAGCTAGATTAGGCAGTTATTTTATATAGAAGGCCATGGAAGTGCCTTGGCTCTACAGCCAAAATAAAAATTTTACTTTGATTTTATTGCATTTTTTTGATGTAAACACTAATAAAGATCTATTTGGAAGGAATTATATTCTTTTTCTAGTTTGGTCACATAGAGCCACTAATATCATCAATAAAAAGAAATGAAATGTAAGTCCTCAACTTTCATTCAGTTCTGTGGTGTTTTAATTTAGATTTGTATGGACACCATGTAGATCTTAGGGGATACTTATTGAAGTGAATGAATATAATATTAAGATATGATGTACTATCTTGAAAGATGCAAACATCACCCTATAATGGACCTAATCACCTAATAAAGACTCTTAAGGTAGATGGGTCCACATATATACCAGAGATCTTTCTCCTACTTTACATGAAAAAGTAAAATATGGTTTATTTTAAGCTGAGTTCTTTAGTTCCCTATGAAAGAAAGCTTCCTTAGTTAATTACATCTTAGGAAATTAAAATCTCTTAAGAAAACTCTCGATTAAAGTAGTCACTCAACATCTTCAAAGATTTCAAGGTTAGACTATCAATAAATTGAATATTTTTGGAAAATCAAGTGGTAGAGTTTAAGTGGAAAGACTTATTTTGGATTCCAATGGAGGGTGAGAAGGGGGTACTCATAATACTAGAAAGTCTAGTAAGTGCTCCAATCTATCCTATAGTGAGGCTTTATGTATTTGAAAGAGAGAATTTATTTTTATATGAGTTGAAATTTTATTAGAATGCTAGGACTTATAATCCATCAACACAAGAATGTGAAAATGCCTATGAAATAAGAACTTATACCCATAGCCCAAAGGAAATAAGTGGCCTCAGAACCTAAATCTAGAATGCTTCGGCACAAACCAAAAGTAAGACTTAAATCTAACAAAAAAATGGGATATAATGGTTTACCTCCACAAGAAAGGACAAACTCATCCTAACTCATCTAGACTTATAACTGCTTAGAGTCACCGCCAGCTTACACCTCCTATGCTTCAAAATGATGTAGGTCAGTCTTATGTAATTGCAAGATGGCTAGGCTATTATTTAAATAGGAAGGGAAACTGGAGTCCTAAACTTACTCCCTAAGAGACTAGATCATGATTGGCATGAAGACATAACTTAGACTAAATGCAAATTTTATCATCCTTTGAATTATTTGACCAAATATTCTGGATAAAGGCTTTAGGATATTTATGCCTAAATGCCTGATGAAATTAATTTATTGGCTAAATTAGAGAGAAGAAGGTGTTCTCCACTACAAGGGATGCCCTCACATGTCAAGTATTCCTTTATCTTACAAGAGTGGAGATCATCCCTATTCAAGAATGAAATAATATGATATGCATGTTATTTGACATACATCATTCAACTATGTGGTTGCTAAATCTTTTAATTATCTTGTTTATACCCTAGGCTTTAACATGAGGTTATGAATTATTTTAAAATTTTGTCTTGAGTTCTTAGTTTGGATAAAAAAATTTATTTTTTTCTTAAAGAGCCGACTGCATCTAGGCCATACATTCAAATATCAATCTTTAAGAAACCTATGAAAATCATATTATTCTTTTACCTAATCTAAATACAATAATAATCATTCATAAATTTTATGAAATAATTAAAGGCTGGTATAGTTGGGTACCACCGTACACCTAGAAAAGAGAAAAATTGGGTAGTCGAGCTCTACCATTATACAGCCTAGATTACAAAAAAAAATTATAATTGAAATTAAGTAGATACTATGGGGGTCTTCATTTTTCACTTCTTCTTTGGTTTGATTTGCTCCATGGCTTCACAGGGTATCTCAGAACTTTGTCTTCTAACCCTTAAACCCCATATTAATTCCTATTACAAAGTTACATATTTATGGAAAAGAAAATCTAACTATACATACTAAATAGATGTTAGCTAAACAATCATTCAACCAAAGAAGTTATATTTATAAATTTAGACTTAGCACCTTATGCATGGGTAGCCAAACTCACCTATTCGAACATGGATTTTCTTAGGGGAATAAACAACCTGTAACAAAAAAAATTTATATCTTTATGCATGTTGAAGTTAGTAAGTGTATAGTGTGGACATCCCAAGAACACGAGGCTTTAAGTAGTGAAAAATACATTGTGTGTATAGGTATATTAAGTCCTAAATCATATGCATACTATTGGTGATAAAAAGGAATAGTGCAACATTATCTATTTGATGATAATTCAATTATATTAATCCTAAGATGCCTTTCATATTGAATAGAGTTCTTTAAGGTTAACCCAGGCTTAGGATTAATAAAATATATAATAAATCATTCACTAAAGAAAATCAAATTATAGTAACAAATCTTTATAAATAATTTAAGGTAGGGATGGAGAGGGTCAAACCTCTTTTCTCTCTTTACAATAATTAAATCTTAAGTAATATTAAATAAAACAGAGAAAATACATAAATTAAAATTCATTAACTTGATTGAACGCTTAAAGTGAAATCTTTTTTATGCAATTGAACATTCTCAAACTTAGATAAATATGAACTTAAAGTCTAGTTAAGACATACCACATAAAGCTTTAATACACACATTAGAATTATGCCATCACTTGTAGCTCTAAGTTAGGATGGTGTATGTGTGATGTTATGCTTTATTTTGTGATGTAATGTTTAAGATTGGATATTAGGGTGATTGATGCATAGACTCGATGATAGGCTGTTGTTAGCTTAATGTTATCTTCTGCAGGGGATTGTGTTAAAGGGGGCCGCTATAAAAATAAATATAAATGTTATTGCTTGTAGGTTACTTATACCTATTTAAATAATCCACGTTAGGATATGTGGGCTTGGTTACCTATGTGCAAGGTGCTAAGTCAAAATTATGAAATATAAATTCTTGGGATGTATGTATGTTTAGCTAATATTTATTTTGCTAATGTAGCTAGATTTTACTTTTCTCATAAATATGCAATTTTTATAATAGGAATTAGAATTAGTGTTATGGGAATTAGGATGAGCAATGGCTAGAAGGCGAAGTCCTAGGATGCCCTGTGAAGCCTTGGAGCAAATAAAATCAAACGAAGAAAGAAGAAAGAAGAAAGAAATAAGTGAAGAATGAAGACTCCCATATCATCTAATTCAATTTCAGTTGTAATATTCTTTTATAATCAGGGTTGTATATGGGTAAAGCTTGGCAACCCAATTTTTTCAATTTTCGGGGCGTATGGTTGTACCATGTCACATGAGCCTTTTATTATTTTACAAAATTTATGAGTGATTGTTGTTATGTTTAGATTGTGTAATAGAGCAGCATGACTTTCATAGGTTTCTTAAGGATTGATGTTTGAATGTGTGGCTTGGATGTGGTAGGCTCTTTAGGAAAAAATTAATTTCTCTATCTCAATTAACAAGTCATAACTAAAAATTTAAAACAACTCATAACTTTATTCTAAAGCCTAGGATATAATCAATATAATTAAAAGATTTAGCAACCCTTTAACTGAATGTTGAATTTCTAACATCATGCATGTCATCTTATTTCACTCTTGAATATAGAGGGTCTCCAACCATGCACTTTAGGGAATGCTTGACTTATGAGAGCACCCTCTTATGGTAGAGAAATACCTCCTCTCTCAGATTTTGGCTAATAAATCAATTTCATCATGCATTTAGACATAATTATCCCAAAGCCTGTGTCCAAAAGAATTATATCAAATTGATATAAAAACTTATAAATTTTACATTTAGCTTAAGTCATGATTTCATACCAAAATGCTCTAGTCTCTTAAAAAGTATGTTTATGACTCTAGTCTCCTTTCCAAATTAAAAAATGGCCTAGCTATCTTGCAATTGCATAAGGCCAGCTTATATGGATTTAAAGCATAGAAGGTGTTAGCTACGGCCACTCCGGGTGATTGTAAGTCCATAAGAGTTGGGATGTGTTTATTCTCTCTTGTGGAGGTAAACCACTATATTCCATTTTCAGATTAGATTTAGGCCATACTTTTAGTTTGTACTAAAGCATCCTAGAATTAAGATATGAGGTAGCTTATTTTCTTTGCACTATGAGTATAAGTCATCACCTCTTATGCATTTCCATAATCTTATATTTATGGATTATAAGTCCTAGCATTCTACTAAAATTTCAACTCAAACTAAATTAAATTCTCTCTTTCAAATATATAAAGCCTTATTATAGGGTAGATTGGAGCACTTACTAGGCTTCCTAGTATCATGAGTGCTCCTTACTTATGCTCCATTGGAATCTAAAATAAGTCTTTCCATTTGAGCTCTCCCACTTGATTTTTTAAAAATAATAAATTCTTTGATAGTATAACTTTAAAATCTTTAGATGTGTTGATTAACTACTTTAATCGAGAGTCTTCTTAGAAAATTTTTAATTTCTATGATGTAATTAACTATGCAAGCTTGCTTCCATAGGGAACTAAAGAACCTGACATAAAATAAACCCTGTTTCACTTTTTTATATAAAGTAGGGGAATGATTTTTAGTATATATGTAGGCCCATCTGCCTTAGGAGTCCTTATTAGGTGATTAGGTCCATTATATGGTGATATATTCATCTTTCGAGATGGGACATCATACGTTAATGTCATACCCGATCACTTCAATAAGTACCCCATAAGATATGGGTGGTGTCCACACAACTTCAAATTAAAACACCACAATTATTTTAATAATTTTCTATTTTAGAAAATTTCTTTGGTCGAATTCTTTAAAGTGGATTTTAATGGATTTATTTTATTCAAAACTCCCACCTTCATATCTAAACTCCCTTGGCCAAAATTTCTATGAGATCTCCTCCATCTTTGGTTGTTAATCAGATAATATATATTCCATATTTGGTTTAAACAAATTTGTAAAGTTGCCTATGGAAGATCTCTTTAGCTGATTCCCTCTCCTTTGATTTTGAAATTCGAATTGATGCTAAATTAATTTCCCTCTCATTGATCAAGTTTTGGCCAACCCTAGATTCCTCCCTCATATATATAAGAGCCTTGTTTCAACTTAAAAAAGGTTCCAAAAACTTAAAAAACTCATTCTTTCTCTCTTGCTCATCCTTGGACGGTCCTTGCAAGATCATTTCTTGAAGATTTTTGGTGATACAAGTGCAAACATTCCTCATCATTCTTCCCTTTCCCTTGGACATTTATTTGGCTTGAAGATTGATTGGGAAAAGTGAAGGTTTGGTGTGATTCTACCCTTAGCTGAAAACATCATCTCTTTGGTGTTTATTTTCTAAGGTGCTAGGTTCTTAAACTTCTTTTATTTCTTCTTGACTTTGAAGTTTACAAAGTTATATAAATTTTCTTGTGTTCATTCATGACATAATCTTTAGAATTTTTTTTGGCCAAGAATAAAAATAAGAAGATCAATTTGTGTGGACTTTACCTTATTGATAAACTTTTGATTTCTTGTTTAGCCTAAAGCTTACATGAGGAAATTAGTTTATTTTGTGCCTTAATCATTGAATTTTCTTTTTGATTCTTGTTTGGCTGAAGTTTTTTTAAAGGATATTAATTTCCTAAGTGCTTAATCATTTGAATATTCATTGTTTACCTCTTTAGCTTAAGGTTTCATATAGGTTGGTTAAATTTGATTGTGCCTAAAAGCTTATTACCTCACTTTTTCCATTTGGCCGACCTCATGACATCTTGCATGAACTATTTTGTGCTTATTGATTACTTATATTCATTTGGTTTATGCATATGCTTTGTGATAGCATGTGATATAATTCAAATCTTTATTCAAGTCATTGTTTAGTTATTCAAATTGCAAAAATATTTATCATTTGAATGAAACTTAGCTTGTGTGAAAAAGAATTCAAAGTAAAGTTTTTGGTGATTGTATTTTAGTTTGCGTTCTCAAGTTATTCAAGAAATTGATTTCAAACCTTTTAAAGATCATTCATGTAACATTAATTTACTTAATTGCATTAAATTTTTGATTGAAAATTAGTATTAATTTCATTTAAAATTAAAGTGAGCTCTCTTTTTCATTAATAATCAATTGCCTTAATATTAGTATATATTGGGTTGTGAGTGCAAAAATATTTTAAAATTGAGAGTTAAACTTGTATCTTCTTCTTTTCTTTGTCTTGATTTTTTGTTGGGTTGTACTTGCTCGTTAAGGAATGTATGTGTTGGGTTATGCTTGCCCTTTAAGAAAAGTAAGTGTTGAATTGTACTTTCTCGTGAAGGAGAGTATGAGAGATTTGTCATAATCTCAGCTTTGTTTTAGTGAATTTCTAGCCTAGGTGGCTAAGAGTGGACATAAGCCAGTTTTTGGTGTTTAATCGAACCATGTAAAAATCTTTGTGTTCTTTTTCTTTATTTTTCAACACTTTACTTTTTTGTTATTATTTTTTCTATTATTTTATTTACTAACATATTATTATTAAATATTTAAGTCTTCTACAAAAGATAAAATCAAATTTTCTGAAATTTATTTTTAAAACCCAATTCACTAAATGTTCTACTTTAGTCTTTTTGAAATTAGAGTCGTGTGGTTCAAAATTTAGTTTTAATTATTTTAAATTTAAATATTGCATAAAAAATTATGCTTGACTAAATAAAGTTTTTTTTTATGATATATGATAATTATTTCTTCTAGTTACATCTACCGATACCAACAAAATACCTAAATAAAAGCTTTCAATTTTTTAAAATTTTTAACTAAATAAAAAACAAACTTAAATCATCACTAAATGTATTATTAACTATAAATTCTCAAATTAATTTTTCATCCACTACATATATATATATATATATATATATATATATATATATATACACAACTCCAATTACATAAAAAAATATTATCACTATTTAAAAAATAAATTTAATTTAAAAAATATAATATTTTTGATAAACAATAACATTCAAAGAAAATTTACTAAACAATCTAACACATACAAATTTAAACACATAGATGCATGCATACATCAGATTAAAAAAATAAAATAATAAATTTCAATATTCACTAAACAATCTTACGTTTATCATTCAATAAAATTACTAATCATAGATATAATCTTATGGATGTATTAATTTAATCAAAAAATAAAATATATGAGGAGAAAATAGGGAAAGTCATAGAGAGAATGGTAGTTAGACAATAAATTCCTTCATACTACTTACTAATTAAGGACTTGCTCGAGCTTTCAATCTATGAAGAGGATGCATTGACAAAACTGTTTTGGGCCAAATCAGAGTGAGTGAGGGAAGGCAGAAATGTCTACCCAAAATGAACTATAACAGCTAGAATGAAATTTGAAAATGTGCAAGAGGGCTCCGTTTTGAGAGATTATTATTATTATTATTATTATTATTATTATTATTATTATTATTTTAGAACGTTGAGTCATTTTTATGATAAATTCTTACACTAATGTATTCCTAAGTTTCAATCTTAAAATTTTCGAGAAAGAAACGACATCTCAACCATTTTTAAAATTTTGATAATTTTTATTGGAAGACCATTGCTTTTATTTGATAAAATTTTCAATTTAAACTTATTGAATTTTGTAATTGAAATGCCACGGGAATGCCTATACTTTCCTATAACGACTTGGTTAATTGTTGGAAATAGTTCTACACAACAATGAAAAGAAATCTCTTATTATTTTGGATTAATTATGGTCAGAGCACGAACCATCAACCTCCACTCTATTAGTTTCTATTAACTATCCAATTTGGAGTTAAAATCAAGCTTAGGAGATCAGCATTTTGGAAAATTTTAGAGAGATTTGCATACATACCACACAATTCTTATGTGTTTACATATCTAACATCAAAAGACACGAACCTTATTCTTGGATTTATCTAAAAGAGTTAAAAATTTTAAAAAAAAATTCAATAAAACCCACTATATGATTTGACTATGTGAGATTCTTTCAGCATTCTATAAGTGCTCGAGTTACTTTCTCAAAGATTCATCACAACTTCATATTAAACTATATATCCAACAAATTAAAGGCTTTCCTTTTGTTTGAGAATGCAAAGAAGGTTTTATTAGTTGACAGTGGCATTAGTGACGATCAATTGAAGTTGACAACAAGAACTCTGCATTATTGATTATTGCTCGAAAGGATTACATAAGGTAGGCGAGCCTTGAGGATGTGATTCATGTGAAGAATGTTGCTCGATGCGATAGAGCTCGATTCCTTCACCACAATTGCATCACGCACATTATCTGAGATGGATAAAGTCTCGATGTGGAAATGGAGGTGAGGTTCTGAAATAGCATCAACATGTTGGTCAGAACTCCCAGTTATGCCGCCAGAATGTTACCAAAGCTTCTAGCCACAAGAGAGATGGGTAAAAGAATGGACGGGAGATGGCTATGGAGAGACGGAGAGTGATATTTTTGTTCAATTAAAAATACGAAGATTTACATAAATACCACACAAATCTTATGCACTTACATATCTAATATTTAAAATTAAATATTTACTTATCCAATACTTTCTTATGCTTAAGAAGATGCATTTCACTTTTAAAAAGTGACTGATAATGATATTTTTGATGTGATATTGAAGATTGAGGTGTTATATATATGTGAAAATTAAAATTTAGGTATTAGATATATAAATACATAAGAATTGTGTGATATGTAAGTAAATACTCCTTAAAAATATTAGGATGTTATAAATATATATATAAATAAAAATGTTTGAAATATATGTACGTATAATTTCTTTTGGTTATTGATGCCAAGAGGCTATAACTATATGAGTGAGTGATGAACTATTCATCTAATATTCTAATTTGCTTGAAAAAAAAAGGAATCATGGAGTTAAGGTTTGGTGAAGACAAATCGGTTCTTCTTTCTGAAATATTTTAATTACGAAGTACACATGGAGTAAAATATCTCTCAGTTCTTATACTCATAAATAAAAAAAAATTATTAAAATAAAGCTATACAACGTTACAAATCAACTCTTGCAAGCAACCGTTCAGAGACATGAAAGACTAAATTTCAAGAATTGACAAAATAAATAAATAAATAATGCTTGTGATGCTAACGCGACAAAAAAAAATACAAGCAACTCTGAAAACTGAGATTTTTATTAAAGAAAAGCGAGAGCAACTCTAATTATCAGCTCATTTTTTTATACAAAAAATAAGGCAGACTACATTTTTCATAAATCTTTATTAAAGCATAAGGAACTTGCAATCTAAGGCAAATATAGAAACAACTGAAAAATATCATTTCTGGATTTTGATAATCAGTATAAATTTCTGAATAACTGAAACATATTACACAAAAAAAATATAAGATTTTACAGGTTTATTATAGACAATTATCAAGAACTAAACAATATATTAATATAAAATATGAAAATTTTCATAAATTCTGTCTCGACCATCCCAAATCTTACCCGCTACCACTCTCCTTTAAAGGCATATCAATGTCTTGTTATTTCATCAAATTAATGACTTTATTGTAAGAATAAGTGAGTTTTATAAATGAAATAAGTCTCTATTTTTCAATAGCATATTAACTTATAAAGAAAACTCATCCCGCTTCATAGCACAGTGCAGCCATGATCCAAATATCTAGGCGCTAACGCCGTTGTTCTTCATTTTTTTTTTTACATGGCTTCAAGCATTCTAGTGCTGCTCTTGCAGTGCAAAGGCACTGATCTTTCGGTCTTGAGTTCTAGTGTCAGGCTTTAGTGTCAAGTTGTTGACTTCTCTATCTTCCTGATGCAAACCCATAAATTCCAGCACCGTAGCACCATTTTCCTGGAGCCGAAGCATTGCCTTTTATGACTCTAATCCAATGATATCCATGTCGCAACGCCAAGGGTTCTATACTTGAAAAACTTTTTTTGATTGTGCTGTCCTTGAACCCCCGAGCAGGGGGAGCACTGCTCTCGTGAAACCCCCCCAACAATTGTTGAGCTTGAGAGGCGAAAATAAAAATTGAGACGACGGTATATTTCAATTGATCAACACAATCAAGCTCCACAAAATAATAACTCAGACTTCTTCAACTCTAAGTATTCTTGACAATCTATAATGAATTATATCAAAATAGATGCTATTGTGTGGTCTTTTCTAGTCAATTCATTTCTTTTTGTGCCACTGATTTCAATTCAACTTTATTGATGAATTATTTTTATTGAAATCAATGTCATTGCATAAGACAAGCCAACTTTTGTTGTTTCCTGATTCATCAGTTTTATAAAAAATTATGTATAATTGTTATTTAGTGCACAGCTCTTATGTGGTCCCTAAATGACAATGTATCGTTGTCTTTTTTATTTTCTCTGCTTCATTCGTCCTTTATGTTGGTAGAATAATGCTAATACTACACTCCTATATATAATTTTAATTTTTTTTGAAATATTATGAATTATTTAAATTATTTATATTAAAAAGATATTACAAATGTGCTGATGTGATTTATGTGAATAAAAAAAAATTAATTTTAGCTCTAGGTTTATAACAGGTGTAGAGCTTTATTCTTTTGAGTAAGATTATACCACTTTGGCAAGGTGATATTTTTTGGACTAGAAGTTCATAGAGTTCTCAATTTATTTTCCAATTAATATGCTATGTGAGTGTAAAAGATGATTTTTTGACATATGAATTTTTGAAATAGGACAATGCGAGTCTGCATATTAATAGATTAAATAATGATTGTAAACTCTTTAATTATGATTTATTTTGACATTCTTATTATGATGCTCTTTAGACATTGCACAACATTTTTATTAAACATCTTGTTCATAATAATGATGATTATGAGAATAAATAAATTTATCAAATCCCACCACCACTGCGATAACTGCCGCCTCCACCTTCACCTCCATCGCCAGATCTAGACTGAACATGGTTGATGGAGATCTTCCTGCCGTCAATGCTCTTCCCATTCTTAGGGTTTTGGTTTAGGTTTAGGTTTATTAGGTTTTAGGGTTTAAGTTTATTTTTTTAATTTATTTAGTTACTTTAGGTTTAGGTTTAGGAATTAGGGTTTGGGGTTTAGGATTTTTTTTTAAACTCAAATGATTTCATAACAAACAAGAAATTACCAAAACATGCAAGACATTATTCTCTAACAACTAATATAACAAGATAAAATAAAATTTAATTCAAAAATTCACAAAAATAGTATTTCACAAAATAATTTAACTTTTTTTAAAAAATTTATTTGTATTCATAATCACATTGAAATATAAATATCAACTATTTCAAAATATTAATAGGTTATAAATATTTATCCTCACATATTCCTTTCATTTTTATCTCATCAATATTTGTTTTCTTCTCACTCATATTCTCTCTCTGAATCTATTCATAATTCCATGACCAGCTATGCTAATTGAAGATGAAGCATCTCCCTCCTATGTCAGATCATCTCATTGCTTATAAGTATCTATAAGTGTCATTATTGTTAATAAGATGGTCTTGGCATTTCAACATCACCTATGACTTTTTGATAGTCATTGACCAACAAATATGAAATTATCCAAAATAACTATAAATCTCTTAATCATTCAATTAATCACTTCTTTAGCTTAGTCTTTACATTTAGGTGAATAAAAGTGAAAAATACATGATATCCTTCAACACCATGCAAAATAATATTTAGATGTGGTAGATAATGGCATAATAAGAATAAGCAAATAGCATGGTTGTAAATTTTGAGTAGAGTATTTAAGAATGCATAAAAACATATTAAATAAATACAAGTAGTATATTTTTGATCAAAGTTAGTAAGAAAATTACTTCCACATAATAATCCTTGACTCAAAGAATAAATTTTGATATACTGCTAGAAAGAGTCTTATTTATGTAGCATCGCCCATTCTTAATCATCCAATTGAGTTCATTGAGATTTGGCAATTCCTTAATCCATTATGGCTAATGAGACATCTACTATAAGAAAATGTTAATTTTTTTTGATAAAAAAACTTATTGAGAAATGTTAAAATATATCAGTAATTACATTTCCTTATATATTTCTAGTAAATTTTAATTTGTAGCAAGAAATGACATCGAAATAGGTGATGTTTGAGTGATTTTGCATAATAGCTATAACAAAAATGAGGAATGGGAGGAGGTTTGATGGCTCTAAATCTAGATTTTGTAACATAAAATCTCCTAAAAAATCCACCACTTGAATCCAACAATCCATTTGACAATTTTTTTACTTGAAAGTCCTCTAATATTAATGGTAAGAATTGACAAAAAATTTCAATGGTAATCCTAACTAATTTCTTTAGTGAATAGATCCACCAACACCATTGTAATTGAATGTCTTGCAATTCTTATTTGTCCTATGGAAGCTTTCATTTGATTAAAATATCTTCTTATGTAGCGCCATCAAAATCACCATAATAAATTTATTTGTTATTTCCACTACTTTGACTATGTATATAGCATTATTTTTGTCCATCATTGATCTTTTCATTCATAGCATTTATAAATTTATTCATACCATTTAAACTCCGCCCACTATTCCTCTATGAATAGTTTATTCTTACCACATAACTAATATACACTGCCATATTATTTTGATTAGCTCTTTTATGGAGATTAAGATCTATCTAAATTATTTTCTTTATATACTTTATTCTCTTTCAAATTTTATGACATCTTGATTTTCATTGCTTGATGACCTCTATTAAGATAAGGTCACAAAAAACTATTTAATTTCAACATCATAGACGGCATGAATTGCTAATAGTTATTATAGTTTTAACTCAACTTTCTAGTAATGATGACAAAAATCTAAATGGACTAACATTGAAGATCTTCATCTTCAATGTTCATATCAACTTTTCTCAATTGATTTGTGATTGTATTGAACTTATTAATATTTGCCATTAAATAAGTGCCTCCAACCAACTTGGAAATAGTTTTTTTTTTGTTGGAAAAAAAAAATTTCTCATGCTTTGCTTTCATGATTTATTATACACCAAAAATCAAACTAATAATAACTTCCTATTTCTTCTCATTCATGTTTATAATTAGCAAAATAATATTTTTGGAATTTGGTTCAAATATCAAACCAATGTCACCTACTTTCACATCAAGCCTCTCAAGCTGAATATTGCTTGAATTAGGAAAGAAATTGGATATGCACAGTCAAATAGAGACAAACCTGACAGGCAAAGGTAGTAGTAGGGTGGTCTCTCTTGGCAGAAGTGAGTTGAGAGATAATTATGGTAAAATAAAATAATGAGAAGGGCATCGAGCAAGAGTTGCATAGGTCAGGCTCTCCAATGAAAACGATTAGAGAGGACTGCAAAGGAGCACGTTAAACGAATAGGGTTGTGATCACTCTTAACAAAAAAGGTGTTGCTGAAACAATACACACGAATTGCTTACGAAACAAATAGAAGTTAAACATAGGTGGTATTTTTGATGTGTTATTGAGTTTTTTGGTGGCAGGTATGTGTTAGATATTTAAATATAAATGTATTTGACGTTATGGATATAAACCTCCCCTTTTTATTTATGTATATATGTTGTTGCGTGCTAGAAAATCAGTTGCGGTAGAGTAAAGTTAGTTATGAAATCCAGCACACACACAGGTATAAAAAGTGTGAACAATAAAACTCCAGAATTTTTACGTGAAAAACCGCGAAAAGAGGGAAAAACCACGGGGTCTAGCCTAGTAAAAAGCTTCTACTATGTATCTGTTTCAGAGTACAAGATCTTCCAAATACCAGGATTACAGAATTGTATATGAGTAAGGAACAACAACTATGTGACAACGATCGGTTGACATTGCTAGTAGTAGCGAGATGATGGTGTGTGCAATCATGGTGGAAATATGGGAAAAGGAACAATCACTGGAAGAAATGCAGGGAACAATCACCGGTAGAATTCATCATGATGAAGACCGACAGAGATTGACGACGGCAAGGATCAATGGCGGCGACTGACGGCGGCAGCCGGCGGTGGTGGTTGACGACCGTCGAGTGGCGGCACTATTGTGCTTGAAGGATCTTTAGAGCTCTCTCCTCTCTCTTGCTTGGGCTCTCCTCATATGAGGAATGAGCTATTTATAGATTAGAGGAGTGGCGTCTCTGTAAATACATGCAAAATCCGAACCACTCCTCTCCATCGGACGGCTCATGATGATTCCCTTGATCATATGATGTATTTTGTGTATTTGAATGCTCAAATGAAGTCATTGTAAGATCTTTGGCTTGTTGGAACGGCGTCGAGCGCTCGATTTGACTATAAAGACTCAATGTTTAAGAGCTTTTTTTTCATATCCCAAAGTTTCCAATGATATTAAGCTTGCTTTCAGCATCAAGATTCGTGCTTCGACTAGAGGAATTTTCAGGGTCATATCGTATGTCTTATTCACTAACAAAACCTTCTGGCACACATTTGACAAATATTCATTACACTACTTGTAATCCTCACATGTGATTTATTGAAGGAATCATTCTTTATCTAAGTGAGAACAACTAACATATATATACTTGTCCAAGAGATCCCAATCTTTTTAACTCATAATTATCATAATTTTTTCTGAAATTTGGACCTCTCTATTACATCATATTTGTTTAAAAAAATAAATCCTGTAAAAAAACTCATAAAAAGTCTTACAAGTATTTCTTCATCTTCTTCTATCCATCCATTGAGATTTATGTTCACAAATCTCTATCATTTTTAAAAAAAGAAGGAGATTTAGTTATCCAACCAACACATAGATCTCCAAGCATGATAAAAGGAGATGAATATTCACTCATAGCAAGTTTATAAAGAAATCTTCACAAGATTTTTGCCCCATGCTTTAAAAGTGTAATAGTCATCATCTACTTTTTATAAGAGAGTCGTCAATGGAACAAATAGATAGATCAATACTTTGATTGTTCCTCATTGATCTCTTGCTTTAAAATTTATAAAAAAAGAACATATCTTAAATTTGACAACAATAAAAGCTCCTTGCATTATTTTGTAAGCAGAAATCTTTAAATCTTTGTTGGATTAATTCGAGGTCTTTGTCTAGTTCCACTAACAGCAAGTGAAAAGACACTATGATATTAGTGGGTATAAACATATTGTTGAATATTTACGAAGGTGGGAAGAAGTCCCTTTCTCATATTTAATGAAAATGCATTTAGTTGGTTTCACAAGTGAATTGCTTGGTGTGGTTTCAATTTTAATTTTTCAGATTTTTTTAATCTTACATAAATATATTATTTAATTATTTTGATCATTATTTCATTAACTGATAATAAAATTCTTGTAATTTGAGAAAAGTAATTTATGCTTTCAGAAAAAAATTATCTTGTATCCTTAGTTAAGTTCAAGGATTCTTTGATTCAATGTTAGGTAGATAATTATATTATTTAAATAACAATATTTTCTAGGTAATAATATTTAGTATTAATTTAGTCTAATTCTATATAGATTGTTTTTAGTCATTATATAATCAAACATTTAGATATTAACAAATTTGAACAATATTTAGACTTCATCATATTTGACAAGAGAATACTTGTCTCTAGTGGAAATTTATGATATTATCAATGAAGTATCTATCAAAAATTCAAATTTATGGTACATAGGATAACTTTTTTACTACTTTTTTTATATCGCTATGATATGCAGGTACATCGACTATTACTTTTTAGGTGAGAAACTATTTTGAGAATGAAAACTACTATAGTGTGATAGCTATAAAAAGTTACAAATTTTTTCATATATATAATATGTATATACACACCTACATACACCCACATACAATAGCTTTACTCCATTATAAAATCTATAACTTACCAATCTAGAATTGATAAGGAAATTAAAAAGTTAAGTGATTAGATGGTTAACTCCATCACTTTTTTGGGAAGAAGTAAGATGAGCTTGTGGGGAAAGTTTTTGACACCACATAGGGCTTAGATTTTTTTTTTATTTGGATGATCAAATGCATAATTAAGAAATAAACTTATAATCTTAAAAGACAAACATGTTATCTTATAATAGATTGAATCATTTAATAAAAGACTCTTAAGGAAAATGGGTCTTTAATATATGAGAGAGTTTTCCCATGAACTATATGAGAAGTAGAATAGGGTTTATTTTAAATTGGGTTCATGGTTCCCTATAAGGGAAAGTTCCTATAATTAATTTCAACTTTGGAAGAAGGGTATCTTCCTAAGAATACTCTTGATTAAAGGATAAGTTAATATTTCTATGGATTTCTTGGTTGGTTTTCAAAGGAATGATATTTGAAAATTTTAATTGGGAATGACCCAAAGTTGAAAGAATTTTTTTAGGAATTAAGTGGGATAAATTATGAAATGCCCATTAACACTGGGATGCTCAGTTATCATTTCAACTATCCTATGATTGGGCTTTGAATTTTATAATTTAATATAGATTTTGAATTGACATTTTCTTAGAAGTCTAGGGCTTAGATTCTAGTAGCACAAGACTACATAAATGCCTAGGGTTGAAGACTTACTTGAAGGAGTATGCTTTATAACCAAAGTCTATAAGTATGTGTTGTTTATTTTTGGAGGTGCGGGCCACCACGCAGATCTTAGGGGGTACTTTTTGAAGTGATCGAGTTTGAAATTAAGGAATGATGCACTATCTCGAAAGATAGAAATCATCACCCTATAATGGACCTAATCACCTAATAAGGACTCCTAAGGCATGATGGGTCTTCGAATGTACCAAAAATTTTCCCCTACTTTATATTTAAAAGTAAAGCAGAGTTTATTTTAAACTAGGTCTGTTAAGTTCCCTATGGAGGTAAGCCCCCATAGTTAATTACATCCTAAGGAATGGGATCCCTTAGAAATATTCTTGATTAAAATAGACAATTAGAGTCTCCAAAGATTTTAAGGCTAGACTATCAATAAATTGGTTATGTTTGGAAAATTAAATGGGATTGTTCAAGGAGAAGACTTATTTTAGAAGCCAAAGAGAATAAGTAGGAAATGCTCATGATACTAGAAAGTCTAGTGAGTATTCCAATATATCATATGGTTGGATTTTATTTATTTGAAATTGAAGAGATTGAATTTATTAAAGTTGATATTTTATTAGAGAGCTAAGACTTATAATCCCAATACACAAGGTTGTGAAAATACCTAAGAGATGAGGATTTATGCTTGTAGCCCAAAAGGAACATTACCTCAGATCCTAGATCTAGGAGCTTTGGCATAAGCCAAAGCATGATCTAACTCTAAGCGAAGATAGGTATATGGTTTATCTCCACAAGAGAGAGTAAACCACTTGATTTTTGGACTTATAACTGTCTGAAGTGGCCCCCAGCTAACTCCTCATACACTTAAAATCATGTAGTCCGGTCATATGATTTTGCAAGATTAGTTAGGTTGTTGTTTATTTTGAAAGTGACTAAAGTCCTTAAACTCACTCCCTAAGAGACTGGAGCATGAGTGATATGAATAATGACTTAGTTTAATGAGAAATCTTCTAAAATTTTATTTTATTTTTAACTCTTCATTTTGACAACCTTGTGTTCTACCCTTACCACCTTACAACCTCAAAAAAAGGGTAGCCGAGCTCTACCCTTATACAACCCGATACATAAAAGAATAATTACAATTTACAATGAATGAATGATATGTGGGTCTACATATCTCCAATCTTCTTGACTTCACTTATTTTCTCATGTCTTTGCTCCTTTGATGTGGTAGGCTTTATGGTATCAAATGGCACCCCAGGACAAAGCCTTCTAGCTAATGCTCATCCTAAACCCCCACAACACTAATCCTAACTCTTAATGTAAAATTATATTAAGATAGGAAAAGCAAATCTAACTACACCTGCAAAATAAATGTTAGCTAAACACACATACAATCCCAAGTAGTTATATTTATAATTTGGGCTTAGCACCCCGCATATGAGTAACCAAGACCACTTGTCCTAACTTGGATTATGCTTAGGGGCTTAAGCAACTTGCAAAAGAGAATATTTATTTTTATTTTTGAGCAGCCCCTTAAGCACAATTCCCTGCAAAAGACATAATTAAGCTAATAATGGCCTAACATCTTGCCTACGCAACATACACCCTAACATCTAGTCTAAAATAATACATCACAAAACAAAGCATACATCAAACCATGCACCGTCCTAACATAAGGCTAGAAGTGGTGACTTAATCTAATGTATGTATATTAAGGCTTGTGTGATATGTCCTAACTAGACTTTAGAGTTAAGATTTTCTAAGTGTAGAAAGATTCAATTTAAAGGGTGGTTTCACTTCAAGTGCTTTAATTGATTGAAAAATTTTAATTTATATTTTCTTTGGTTTTATGTGACCTACACTTAGTAGCTAAGTGTTATAAAGACAAGAAAGAGGATTTCCCTCTTTCATCCCTACCTTAAGCAACTTTCTAAAGCATGTTAATTTAATTTAGTTCTCTTTAGTGAATGGCTTGTTACATATTTTAAATTAATCCTAAATTTAGGTTCACCTTAAATGATTGCATTCAACATGAAAGGCTTCTTAAGATTAATTTGAGTGAACTACTAACACATTGCATACATCCATTTATTCCTTTCCATCACATGTAGCATGCATATGACTTAACTCTAAGTATTACTATACATACAATATATTTTAGCACACTCAAATGATGAATGTAGATGTGCATATTTGAAATTTATATTTCTTATTTGATTTAATTATTTAATTATTTAAATTCTTATAGACATATGAATGAAATTAAATATGAGCTACATGTCATCAAATTTAATCTCCCTCTTATTCTCGGGATATCCAAACAATATACCCATTTATATTCAATCACATGTAAATTTGTAGGTAAGAACATAAGGAAAGAGACCCCAAATCATATGGATAATTAATTCAATCATTTAGTCAATTATGAATGCATATATTTTTAGTAGAAAAGTGAGATTTTCATCTTTTAGCTACACATACATACACATGTAAAGAGAAATAAGCTAGTACGTGCCTTTCTTAAACCTGGGAAGTGAGGTAATCAAATGACCTTCTTGGGGCTAGTTCAAGCCTCGTATTCCCAGGATATCCAGACTATATACATTACAATCTCACTACTCATGAATGTATATTTAAGTAACAGAAAGAAAATCATGCACAATTTACATTTTTTATTTGATTAGAATATTTATGTATGTGAAATAGAATTTCATCTCAATTCTATTGTAGGAACACATGTAAATGAAATCAAATAAGTACGTGTCGTTATTAAACCAGGGAGGTGAGGTAATCAAATGACCTACTTGGGGCTAACTATGGCTTTGTATTCTCGGGATGTCTAGATTTTATACTTATTAACATTCAAATACATGTGAAACTATATATGGATTCAAGAAAAGAAAGCTCTATTTCACATACTTAAGCTATAAACACATGCAAACCTATATGTAATCATAACTACTATCACTTGATATGCTATTACTCATTTATAAGCTTTTTGAAAATACATTTGGATTTAATAGTGATAATAGCCACATATATATTAAATTAAATCAACACATGCAAGCTTGACATAAAAGAAATTCATTTATGTTTAAACATTTTAAAAACATGAATGCATAGAACCACATGACACACATTATTTAATATGATTGGAAAGGAATAATAAGACATAAAACACATGTTTCATTCAATCAAACTAATTTTTAAGGACAATCATATCAAATATAATCATTTAAAGTAAACCAAAGCTTCTTATTAAGTTATTTTTAGATGTTTGATTTGATTTAGAGAAAATAGGAGATTCAAAAATTTTTTTGCTACTAACCCATTTCCATATTGGTTAATCAATTTGGTTCAATGAAAAGAATTTAAGTTAATGTTATAGATTTATTAGGTTGCAATATGAGTTAAGTCCATTAATTATCCCTTTCCTATATCACCTTAACATATTCACCCAAGTAATGGTGAGCCAACATGATATGCATATGCATTAGAAATTAAATCAATAATGATCCTAAGAAATGAAAGGGCCATAATGCAATTGGATCACAATTAATAATTAATTAAATTAAAGGACTTAATTAAGTACTCTTATAATTCTCCCACACATATGGGCTAATTATAATTTCTTTAGGATTCTCTTAAGTTATTGAATACCTAAGAGTCTACCCAAGAAACTTAATTAGATAAGATCTAGAATGATTATGATTTCAATTTAATGAATTAACTCATTTAATTAATGAATTAAACCATTAATTAGTCCAAATTAATTAGTTTCAAGTCAAGTGAAATGAAATTAGGGAAAAGAATGGGAAAGAGGTCACAATCTCATTTCCCATGCCCATTCACTATTTCACAATGATTAGTAGGCTTAATTAATGGTTTCCTTTCTATTTAGAATGCTAATTAACTATCTAATTAATTAATAAATAATTAGAGCAACGACAAGCAATTTTCCTAATTAACCAAGCAATAAATCCCAAGAAAATTATGGGAGGCAAAAGTCATCCTATTACTCAACCTGAAAAAGTTTGGGATTAATTACTTGGGTGTTAATTAGGGAGTAATTAAGCTAATTAAGTTTTCAATTAAATCCAAATTAAGCATTAATTACTGTTCAAAATTAATTAGAATTTTTAAATTAATCTCATCTAAAATACCTTTAAAATTAGTATTTCTTTGTATTTTTGAGATTTTTCTATGATTTGTTATAATTTTTCAAAGTTTCTGTTGATTTAAATGATTTTCCATGATTTTTATAAAGTCCATTAGTTTATTTTCACTATTTGAACTTCAAAATGAAATATCTTCCAATCTTGAAATCTTTTTGACTTGAAATTTTTATGATAAGTGCATTTTAACTTCAAATTCAATCATTGAAAATTTCAAATCAATATGGTGTGTATTTTTATTTTTACTAAAACCTAAATTAATTCTAAACTATTTAGAGAAATTTGGAGATTTTAGGTTAGTTGGATTCCTCTCGGAAGATGAATCCAACAAGCCCTTATTTGCAATTTTTTGATTAAATGTTTAATTTTCTATGAATTTTTAAAATTTTAGGTGATTTAAATAAATTTTAAAATTAGATAACTTGGATTGTCCTACTTAACCCATTCAGCATCGTGCGATGTTGATGGGGAAACACACTTACATGTGTCGACACACGATTGGGTGCCGCCACGCCATGTGGCATGTGGTGCCACGCAGACCCACGCAATTAGTTGTGCGGTGCCACACGGCCCGAGATGAGTGGGAAGGAGGATCGCGATGCGTGAATTAGTTTGGACAATCTAATCATAGATCGAACTATCTTGATTGATATGTGCAATCTGAAGGTTGGAAACACATGATCCTATGTGAGATCTCAGCCGTCTGATCCCCAGACGTTTTCAGCCGGCGAAAGTAATGGGATTTCACGAGTTTCATGAAAATTGAATGAAATTTCATCCAAATGGGCTCAATTTTGCAGAAATCTTTACCAAAAAAACTCAATTCACACAGAGATGGTATAAAATAAAAAATGCAAGGTTTTTTTTATAGGAAATCCATAAATATGCACAAAAAATTATCACAAACAAAAGCTCATAAGGTCAGCTACGGTTCTTGAAATTACCTCACTGGAGATGATTTCCAGTGGTAGTGGAGATTCGAGCATGCTTCTGAATGCATGAAGAGGCTTTGAAATGGATTTGGGCTCTTGCTTCACTCTGAAATGATGTGTCCACCAAATGTCATTGCTTCCTTGCCTGAATCCACTTAATTTTGATGGCTTTTGCTAAAAAATCTTGTGGGAAGGGTTGTTGGTTGGTTTGTGCGCTCTAGGAGAGTGAAATGAGTGTGGGAGGAATAGTTTTTTGCCTCTATATTTTTTGTACATTGGTTTTGGTAGAAAATCACCTCATTGGTGTCTTAAAAGGGTTAGAATTGGGTTTTGATTTGATTTGAATTTGATTTTGGCTATTTGATTTATATTTAAGAAGATGATTGAATATATGATTGACTTATGAGAAAATAAATTTAATTTGAATTGATTTTGAGACAAATTTGGCCAAGCTCATAAAGATAGGCCAAAATGTCTTAAGAAAGATTTTGATTTTGTTTGATTTAATTTTGATGATTTGAGTGTAGATTTCATTTATATTTATAAAGATGATTGACGATATGATTGATTCATGAAGAAATCAATTAAATTTGGAGTGGATTGGATGGAAATATGGCTAAGTCAATAGGATCCAATCATAAGGCTTAAGGAGGATTTGATCAAGGGCTTCAATCATTTGATTTGGAATTTAGATTTTGGATTTGGTATTTGGATTTGCGTTTGAATTGAATTTGAGGTTATGTTTGAAATTTGGATTTGGATTAAATTTAAGAAGGTGTACATGTATTTAGTTTAGGCTATAGGGTAGGTGATTTCCCTAATTCCTATGGCATGGCCTAATCTTGTGGTTGAACCCATCTAAGTCTCTAGGCTTAGGTTAGGTGTTCACCTAATTACTAGATGTGTCTTATGACTAAGGAAATCTTAGTGTCTAAAGATTCCTATGTCTAAGATTTGGAGATTGAGAACTCACTCTAAAAGTGAGGTCAACAAAGTGCTTTTGACCCAAGTCAGATGCTCGACCTAGTTCCTTTTCGAGAACTGTCGATCATTCCTCTCACTTGAGGAAACAGACTTATCCCTAACTCTTCTGAACTTATAACCCGCCTAGAAGGGCTGCCAACTAATACCACCTAAGCACATTTTAAATTCGTGATGCTAAGTCTTATGTATGCAAGATGATTAGGTTGTTGTCTTTTAGGAAAGGAATCTAAAAACCTAGATTCACTCCCTAATCCCTAGAATCATGTAGGGTATGAAATGAATCTAGCTAATATACATTTTTTTGATTTTAAATATTTTGATTCATGATTCATTTGAGGTTTAGGGTATGCATATTTATGTCTAAATGCCATGTAATTAGAAATGATTATGGGCTAAATCAATAGAAGATAGCTAGGCTTTCCCAATAAGGTGGTCATCCTCATTGATCAGATACCCCTTATGTGCAATGGGTGATGTGCCCAATTTAAGAGTAGAGAGCAATATGATTGCATTATTTTCAAGATCTAATTATTTCTAATTGATTTTAATTTTTTCTTAAGGATTTAATTTTTGCTTAAGGATTTAATTTATATGAAGCTTCAAGTTTTTTTTATTTTTTGTTTCAGTTGTTTAGATTTAAGTTGAGTAGAAAATTTAAATTTTTTTTACATGAGCCAACATCCAAGCATTCATTTTAGAAAGCACAACATAGAAAGAAACCTCGAAAAGCAGGCTGATTCTATTGCGCACCCAAAATAAAGCAAGCCAATTTAAATTTAAAGGAAGGCCAATGCAACCATGCACCATTGTATACCCCATAAGATAAAGAAAATGGGCAACTGAACTCTGCCCTTATACAACCCAGCCTAGAATTATAAGTCTAGATCTTTATATCTTTTTTTTTAAGGATTGTCTACTTCTTCAGGGACCTCCATTGGATTTCATAGGAGACCTCTGTACCCATCTATTGGTAGGTTCAACTCATGCTAATCCTAGACCCCATAGATTCTAACCTAATTCTAAGCTTAAATTTACAATTTAAATTTAAAATAAATCTTATGCTCTGCAAAACAGATGTGAGGAAAATACAAGTAGCACACAATAGTTATATTTTACAAACATACGGGAGAACTAGTTACTTGCCAAGTCCACCTATCACATGGGATATTCTTAAGGAGTTAAGCACACCAACAAGTAAATAATATTTTTAATTTATTTATGATGGCAATCCTTTCTACCACAGCCCCCTATAGAAGACAATGTTAGTTCTAAAAAGAACGTCGTAACATCCAGTCTAACAACTAAACAATCATAGAAATATAGTCTAAAATAATACACCATAATGACATTAAAGCACATCACATCATAACACAGAGTATCACAAAGTATAAGAGATTGACCTAACATAAGTTTAAGGTCTGAGACCTAATGATCTAGTGTGTGAAGGGAATAGGCTTGTGTGGTATGACTTTGCTAGGCCTTTTCAGTTCAAGTTTTAATTTAGAGTTTTGAGTTTGTTTTATTTACCTTTGGATAGTTTCAATTTAAATGATTTAATTATTTTTTTTGTTTTCATTTTCTTATTTTCAAGTTCACTGTTATTTTATTAAAGTGAGGTTTAGGTTTTGAAGAATGAAGAGTAGAATAGATTCCACTTTTGGATGGAACCCATTCTATTCAACATTTTAAACCCTAATGGAATGAAACCCTCATCTTAAGATGAAGATTTATCCCAAAGGCCTAATTAAGATCCTTAAGTATATTAATTAATTCTTTTATTTTTATTTAGATGATTTGGGTTTGAATTCAATTTGAATTAATGTTCAATTCATTTGTTTGATTCTTCATTTTATTTCTTTGATTTCATTTAATTTTCATTCTTGATTTAGTTTATTTTCTATTTAATTTGATTTGGTTTAAATTGGTTTAACATTGAGTTTGAATTATGTTTATATATATATATATATATAGATATATATTGAATTCATGTTCATTTGATTTGAATTATGTTAACCTATGGCACTTAGGTTAGTGTTTTAATCCATTATTATATTACATTGATTGTGGATTAAGATTTTATTGATTGGTTTGATTATGAGTTCATTAACCTGAAGGTTTAATTAATCTTAACATGCATTATTAATTTCATTAACCTTTAAGTATGTAACTGATCAAATTTGTTTGATTTAGGATGTTGGAGAATTTTTTTAAAGTCGTAATGTTAATTAAGATTATTTCAAGTTATTTTTATGAATTTTGTGATTTATTAAATTTATTATTTATTATTTGATCTATATTGACCTACAGATTTGGAAATTCAACAATTCCCAATCCAAAAGTTTATTGGGTTTGAAATCTTATGGTAAGTGGTGACTCATACCAATTTCATATTTTCAAAGTTTCATTTTGATCAGATGCATAATTAGGGTGTAATTAAAGTTTTAATTATTTAATTAAAACCTAAATTAAGCCTAATTTAGTGAGGATTATTTTGAAATTTTATTTTTTCTTGATTCCTCTCTGAAAGCTGCTTCCATTGAAAATTCATTCATAATTTTGAGAAATTTGATTGATTTATTGAGAATTTTCTAAGTTCTGGTTAATTATTTGAATGAGTTAATTCAATTAATTATAAATTAGTCTATTTTATGGTTTACTAAGTTTTCGTGTGTTTAATTGATGTTTCTAAGTTCATTAATGTTTGTTATGCTAATTTGAAGTGATTTGATTTATTTTTGTGATTTATCTTATTTAGTTTTAATTTATTTAATTTAAATTTGAAGTTTGGAGAATGAAATTTGATATCTCTTGAATTACTTAGCAATAATTAATGAAAGCTTGTCCTAACATGCATTTTAACTACAATTTCAGTTCTCCAAAGTTTCATTTCAATTGATTATATGGTTTATGATTAATTTAAGTTTAATTAATTTCATTTAAAATCAAATTAAGCTAAATTTATTTAAAATTAATTGGGGATATTTGATTTAACTGATTCTATTCATTGAGATGAATCCATAGAGCATTCATTTGCATTTATTGGAATTATATTTTATTTTCAATAATTTTTTTAAAGATTCATAATTTATTTTTATTTTTTAATTAATTAAAATGGGATTTACCATTGTAAAATGGTGGCACCGATATGGCGCCATTGGGCCTTGTAGAACCTGCATGGCAGTCATGTCAAAAGCAGTGCCACACAGGATGAATCTCGACCGTCCGACTGATTCGTTATGCAGTTTGTTTAAAGGGATTAATTAGATCATGGGGCTAGATCTCGGTCGTCCATTCCAGATAGAAAGAACATATAGTAGAGATCATTTTCTGAGCATCTCCAGTGAGAGATGGACTCCATCCATCAAATTCGATAGATTTTTAGTGAACCAAGGCCAATTTTGATGTGACTTCAATTGAAAAATGATCAAGGATCGATTTGCAATCGATCTATATAGTTTTAGCCTCATGGGAAATGAATTCATTTCACAAATGACTAAAATTGAATGCTATAGAGGTTGGTTATGAGGCATACCTCAACTTCGGTGATCTCTGGCGATAGAATCGACTCGAACACCTTAGCCTTGATGGGACAAAGCTGTGGTCGTGATTTGGTGTCTTTTCTCCAGGTCAAATGCCTTGGAGACCAATATGCGGCCTTTTTCATTTAGTTTGACCATTCTCCAGCCCGCCGGCTATGAGGTGTCGTGGTGAGGTTTCGTTTGTGGTCATCTCGACCTCTAGAATGTGTTGGAATGTTCAATTTGAGGTGAAACACTCCCCCTAGTGTTTTTTTTTTTCATTAAAGGTTAAATGGTGGCCGTGAAATTTGGCTAAATTCTGGCTTGCCGGTGGCAATGGGTTGGGGGATTGCTTCCTTTCTTCTTTTCCTCCCTTTGTGAGTGTTTTGGGACAAAAAGAGGGACAGAGGGAGGGATAGAGAGAGAGGAAAGGCTCTCCCTCCTCTCTTTTCATACATGGCCGAGAGCTATGTAATCAACCTTCTTGGTGGCTGGATTCTGGCCATTGGCAGTGGGAGGGTCAGCTAGGGAGTGAATTTTGTCTTTAGCCTAGTGATCATGTTTGGATAAAAGATTTTAGGAGAGAATTTCATTTCCTCCCCTTTTTTCCCTTGGCCGAGAGCTTGGATTCTCTTTTGCCTCTCTTCTTCCTCTTCTTCCTCTTCTTCATGGAGGAGACCGAGTCTTCCTTTTCTTTCTTTTTTTTTTTTTGGAGATGCTAGAGTAATTTGAATGAATCCAAAATTACTTCAAGCCAAGAGTTGGATGAGTTATGGAGGAGGGGAAATGAAACTTGCATTCCTTTCATGGATTCCAAGTCTTCTCTTCTCATAATTCAACCCTTTTGATTTTTATTTTATTTTATTTTGACTTTTTGCATCACTACCAAAGCCCTTAGGCTAATGTTTGGCTATCTAAATCAATCCTAATGTGAGTTTGAGGTCAAGTCTAAATCCTTTTAAATTGGATTGGACATTTGAACCTAATTCAAGCATTTTGATTCAAAGTGATTAATTTTGATTTAATTAATTTGATTTTGAATTCAGTTATGTTTAATTGATGATTGATTAGGTTTTGATTTAATTTATTTATTTTGGATTTGAATTAATTATTAATTTGATTTCACCTTAACCCATTTAGGCCTAAATGGGTTAAGCTTGATTTCAATTGAGTTCAAATGAACTATTTGACTTAATTTTTTTTTGGACTCTAATAATGTCTAATCACATGTGTGAGATGATTTTGAGTGATTGATTTCAATTATATTTCAATTTGAACTCATTTAGCCCTAATTAGGCTTAATGGGTTAAACTTGGATTAATTTGGGTCAAATGACCAATTTGACCAAATTAGACTCAATGATGGGTTGATTATGTTTGACTATCATTTCCAAATTATTTTGAGCAGTCAAATTGAGTTGATTTCAATTTGGTTTGAGTTTGAACCCAATAGGACCCATTTAGGTTTTTTTAGACTAAGTGGTCTAATTAACCTAAGGTCTAAATAGATTTAGATTTCTTTATATTGATGATTAAACATGTTTGTTTTATCATTTAGATCATTCAGAATGATTTCATTTGGTAAAATTTTTGTGGGTTGACCTTTAACTTGGTGGAACCAACTTAAATCAAACCTATGTCAAATGAGTTGACTAGATTTGACTTTGAATTGGTTTTGGATTCATTCATTTTGATTTATTTTAGATTTATTTTGATTTATTTGGATTTGAGTTGATTTAATCTAAATTTGGAATTTAGTTGAATCTACCTAAGCCCATTAGGTTAAATCAAACCAAAGAAAGATGTACTAGGTCACTAATTGTAGTGTCCTAAGCACCTTAATTAAGAGGTTCCTAATTACTAATTTTAGAAGTGATGTTAACCTCATCCAAAAATGAGGTCAACATAGCTATTTGAAAAAATATAAATCAAACATTGATGGCTAATAACCAAGCATTGGTCATTGATAGACATTAGACGATAGATAACTTATATGTTAAAATCAAGTAGTGGCTGCTAGTTTCTTGTCATTCATCCAATAATGAGGAGGTTGAGCAATTAAAAATAAATGTATCTAAGATTGCGACATTAAACATTAACATTTATTTTTGGATGGTGTCCAATCGTGACAACAATAAGTATTAATGTTAGTTGATGACTTGTGTTAGGCAATGATTAGTAGAATATATATATAAATATGACTTATTTGAAGATTACATAAAGGGACACGTTAATCATTTTTATTAATAAATAAAAAAACTAACATTTTATCACATGTGTTGAAAGGTCACTCTTAATTATTTGTCATTTTTTAGACATCTTAGTGACCAAAATAAAATCTTATAATTCCACTAACTTAAAGTCATCATATTCATTTCAATAAGGACTTTATTTAAATTACAAAATAACAAAAATTAACTTCTTGATTGGCCATAAAATAAATTATATTTGCACTTTTGATATATTAATTTATGCCCTTTTTAACATGAATACATGATTACATGATTCCATTAAATTCATCTCACTTAACAATAATATCACATCTTTAAGTTGGTTTAAAATTTTTCTTATATATCTTAAAATAAAACATTGTTATTTTGGTGCTTTGAGATGAAAAATATGCATCAAAATCAATATTAGTTTTGATGACTTTTTTTGTGATGAACTAGTTACCCTTATTTTCAAATATCAAAATATTTGATCACAAAAATACTTTAGGTCTTGAAAATTTGGGATATAAAATCATAATTCTTAGAGATTTTCAAGATGATTGTTTCCTTTTAGATGTCAATGTGAATCTCCACTCAATTGCATGAACCAAATTATCTTCCCTCAATCATAATTTTTCTTTTTAGTGCAATCTAATCATCTTCTAGGATAAACATTTCTAAAAAATCCGAATTAAAATCTTTAAAAATAATGCAAAATTATCTTCAAATGTATTATTAAAGCTAAAATATGTTAAAATTTTGTACAAAATATTAAAAAGAATGGTTAAGAAAATGCATATAAGGCTTCTTAAAGCTAAAATAGGCTAAAATAAATTAGGAATGGCTTGAGCTATAGTCATGGTTAGTAACTTATTAGCACCTACATATGGAGAACGATTATGTGTACTTCTAGTGAAATCTTATCTTTTGATCTTTTGGATTTTAAATCTATTTGTTGACCCCAGTTTCGGAGTGATGACTCATCATTCCCATCTTAGACTTAAGAACCTTTCAGGCACTAATATTTCCTTAGTGATAAGACACCTCTAGTGATTAAGGGAACACTAAGCCTGAGCCTAGAGACTTAGGAAGGCATACCTTAAGCTTAGGATACACATTAGGACAAATGGGTTGTACCTATCCTATGGCCTAAACCAAGACCCATACTTGTCCACTCATTCAAAATCTATCTCAAGCCAACACAACCAACCTCAATTGAATTTTGTTTCCTATCCAAACTCTAAGCTAAATTGGCTTAAGTCATAACTTAAGTTCACCCCACCATGATCCCATGATATAAATCCATTTAGACAAACTAAATCCAATTGATTTTTACAAAAGCACTCCAACCATTCAATATACTATTTCATACCCCTCAAATACTTACAATCAAACTAATTAGGCCAAATGAGTCCAATCAACCAAGTTAGCCCATTTGAGCAAAAATCCAATCAATTGCAATAAAGACCATCAATCAACCCTAAATTAATCATTGAACTCTTCTCAATACCCATTTGAGCTGAAAGGTTCAAATGAGCCAAAATCCAATCAATTGAAAGATCTCCACTCTTGCACAATGGCACCCCTTGTAGTGGAGAACACCTCCTCCTGCTGATTTAGCCCATAATCTTATTTCATCATGCATATAAGCATAATTGTGCCAAGAATTTGTCCAAATGAATGTGTTAAAAATAATATAAAAGATTATAAATTTTGTATTTAGTCTAAGTCATTCCTTCATGGCAGTCATGATCTAGTCTCTCAGGGAGTGAGTTTAAGACTCTAGTTTTTCATTCTACTTAAAAAACAACTTAGCTATCTTGCACTTACATAAGACCGGCTGTTGACCTCACTTTTGGAGTGAGGATTCAATCTTCTCATCTTAGACCTAGGAGTCTTCTAGACACTAAGACTTACTTAATCATAGGACACTTCTAGTGGTCAAGTGAATACTTAACCCAAACCTATAAATTTAAGAGGATTAGGCTATGACTTAGGACTAAGGAAACCTACCTACCCTAAGACCTAACCTATAACTTATGCCTAAACTTAAGTCTAAAACCAACTTCAAATCAATGCAAAACCAAACCTCAAATCAAACCAATACCAATTGAATCCAATCTCATATCCAAACTCCAAGCAAAAAGCAAACCCATCTTAACCCTATGATTCAATCCTATGGATTTGACCTCAAACCTCCTTCAATCAAACCAAACTCAATTGATTTTATTAAACCATTCAAAACCCTCATTCCAAACTCTATAATCAAGCCAATCAAACCCATTGACCAAAATCAATTCAATTAACCCAAGTTAACCCATTTGAACCCAAAATGCTTAAATGATCCAAAATCCAATTAAATTCAAATCAATTGCAATCAAAGACACCAATCAATCCCAAATCAATTATCAAATCAACTCAACCTAATTCAACCCAAAATTAACTTAATTGACCCATTAGGCTCACTTGACCCAAAGTGACCTAAAGGACCCATTTGAACTCCAATCCAACCCAAATTGGATTGAACCAAACCATCCAAAACCTCCCATATTGATTGTTGATAATCCTCAATTGATCATTTGCAATCAATTAGATCAAACCAAGTCAATTAGGTCATTTGATCAGGTTGACCCAATTAGTCGACATAAGCCAAATTAAACCAAATACCATCTAAATTTAAATTAATTGAAACCAATGATTCTAATCGACCTAAAATTGATATTTGAACATGACGTGCACATCAATTGAGTCAAACCATATCTAATTGGCCTCTTTGACCTAAGTTGACCTAACCTAAAGGGCCAAAATAGTCTAAATAACATTCTAATTCAAATTGAGTGCAACCAATGACTCAATCCATTCCAAATTAATTATTGAACATGATCAAAGCCTCCATTAAACCTAATTTGACCAAGTCAACCCAATTGACCTATTTAGCTCAAACTGACCTAAAGAGTCAAATTGATCTAAATCATTCCAAAAACTAAATTGATTGAAATCAAAGTCTACAATCATTTTCAAATGATCAAGTGAACCTAAACCAACACCTAAGACAAGCCAGTTTGGTTAATTTGACCAAATTGGTCAACTTAGCCTATTTGTTCCTTATGAACCATATGGGTCAAATTCAAACCTAACCCAAACCAAATCAAACCAATTAAACCAATTAAACCAAAACATCCCAAATCATCATTTAAAAATGACCCAAGACTTAGTTTGACCCAATTTTATCAATTGGTCAACTTAACCCAACCAAGCCTAATTTGACCTACATGATTTAAACTGAGCCAAATTGAATCAAACCAAGCCCAAACCCATTCAAACTTGGCATGACCCATCCTTGGGTCAGCCCAAATATAACCCAACCCAACTTCAACCCAATTTAACCCATTATCGATTGGGAAAAGCCTTTTAAATGGGATAAAACCCATTTTTGGATGGTCAAACTCACTCTCCTACCCTTGCCAGCCACCCTAAGCTCCATTTGGATAAGAGGACCACTGGCTCACCTGACCCAAAGCTAGTTGGGTTAGCCATGAGCCAAGTGGAGGTGAGTTAACACACTTTCTCCCATTGGCACACATAGGAAATCAAGGATAGCCGCCTCAGCCATTGGCCACTACTCTCCCTCACTCATCTACTCAAATCGAGCCACCTTACTGATTCCCTACCATCCACGGCCATTTGTGCTGGCCGAATGCCTACAATTTGTCGAATTCATCCAAGCCATCAGTTTGGATGGGGAGGAGGGAATACTCCTCCCCAATCAATTTCATTCCATAGAACGCACGTCCTCAGAGAATAAGTGAGTCAAGAGGAGCTTCCCGAGCATTCCCTTGAGTTCCTTGAGTTTCCCTATCACCGGTGATGATGAAATTGAGCAAAATAAGGCACCTACTCCATCCAACCTCACTAAATCTCAACCATTCTCAAATTAACTCTACCCACACATTCACCAAGCTTTGACGAGATGAAACAAAATAATTCCAAATGATTTGAGCACCAGAGACCACTCCAATCCTAACTCCTGTGAGGATTCCAATGACGTTTGATCCATAGAGCCACCTACGAGGAGGAAAGGTGCAAGTTTCCTAACAAGGTTTCATCTCTTCAAGATGAAGCTACCTCGATCGGTTAACTACCAGTCCTGAGCTTCGGTGAGGTAAACTCTAGAAAACAGTGAAATTTTAATTTTTTTTTGTTTGTCCATTGTTAAAGAAATGATTATTTCATGCGATTTTCACTCCTAGATCCCTCTAGATTTCTTTCTTGAAGCTTTTAAAGTAAATCTCAAGCCTACATGAGCTTTGGGGAGCTCAGATCGAGTGAGGGAGGGCAGACGGTGTCTGTCATCCCTCCATTCTGTGTGATTGGAACAAACAACTGTGATTAATTTGGTAAATAATCTCAATTTAATCTTAATATGAACCACAGGATTAATCCCCACCATCCGATCTTAGATCTGACGGTGGGGATGAAAGCACATTTACCATCGTATTAGACCATTTAAGTGGCCAATCCCTCAGCACCACGTCGAAAGGGCTGCCACATCAGTCGTCTGCGTGGTGCCGATGGGATTAGGGATTAATTAGTATTTAAAAATGCAACTAATTGGTTGAAACTTTATAAAATCATAATTAATTGTAGAGAAATCTAAAAAATGCAATTAAATACATTTTGGAAAGATTAAACAAAGGAGAATTTAATAAAAATAATTTCATTTGATTTTGAATAAGGATTAAAGCTTAATTAGGGTTTGAATACTTTCTTAATTAGCTTAATTAATCCCTAATTATTTATGCAATAAATCTCAAAAATTGACATGTTGATTTAATGGGATGATCTCTGCCTCCCATGATTTTATTGGGATTTATTGCCTATGTAATTAGAGAAATTTGAAATTCAAATCTTAATTACTATCTCAAATAATTTAATGTTTAATTAAAGTTCAAAATAATAAAAATTAATTAATTAAAGTTCATTAATCATAAATTAATAGTGAGATGATAAGGGAGAGTGATTAGGGCCTCTTTCCTTATTACTTTCGCAAATTCATTTCATTAAAGAGAGTTAATTAAAACATAACTTGGTTAAGGGATTAATTAATTAATTAATGGCCAAATCAAGCCAAAATTAAGTTGGTAACCCTTTCAGATAATTTACATTTAAATTAAGGCTGTTTCTTTTTGTGTTTAATAACATAAAAATACTTAAGGAAATTATGGTTAACCCATAAGTGTGGGAAAATCATAAGAGTACTTAGTTAGTTTTTTTAATTTAATTAATCTCTAATCTTGAGCCAATTGCACTAGGTCCTTTAGGAGCATTGTAATTCTATTTATATCATGTTCATATCCTTTGTGGGTCATTATTAAATGATTAATTTAAATAAAGAAGCATAGGAAAGGGAAATTAAATGGATGGCTTAATGACTCTACCTAATTAATTCATAAAAATCACTTAATTATCTTTCCTTAAACAAATCAAGATCACTAACGTGGGAATGGGATAAAAATAGCAAATGATCTCTTCTTTTTAAGCTTAATCAAAATCCAAAATCAAATTAATAAGAAGTTTTGGTTTTCCTTAAATAATTTTATTTAATGTGATTGTCCTTAGGAATTAGTGTAGTTAAATAAATTATGTGAAAATGTTTGGTTATTCCTTTCTAATCACTTTAAATGTTATATGTCATGTGACTTCAAGCATTCATATTTTTAAAATTAAATGGATTTAGCTTATGTAAAATTGCATGTGTTGGCTTAACCTTATTATATGTGTGGTTATTATCACTAATAAATCCAAATTTATTTTCCAAAAGTTATAAATTGGTAAGAAAATGTGGAGTGATATTAGCTATGAATATATACATAGGATTGGCATGTGTTTGATAGCTTAAGAATTTTAAGTTTGGCTTTCTTTCCTACATTCATGTATGGATTTACATATATTTGAATGATAATAAGTATATAGTTTGCACATCCTGATAATATGAGGCTTTAGGTAGCCCCAAGGAGGTCATTTGATTACCTCACATTCATGGTTTAACAATGACATGTACTTAATTATTTCATTCATATGCATCTTTTATTAGAATTTGTATAAAACTTTATGCTTTATATGCATAAATAAGTCAATCAAATAAAATATAATCTTTTACAAAATTTTCATTCTTTTAATCATTCATACATTCATATGTATTTAAGATAGAGAGTATATAGTCTGGACATCCCAGGAATACAAGGCTTTAAGTAGCCCCAAGGAGGTCATTTGATTACCTCACTTCCCTAGTTTAACAACAACACATACTTGCTTATATTTTTTTATACATGTGTATGCGTATTTAATTAAAGAATCAAAATCTTATTTTTTACTAAAAATACATGCATCCATAATCACTTAAGCATATAAAATACATGACATCTAAAGGTATTTCTTTCTTTCCTATGTTCTTATATAAATTTACATATATTTGAATGATGATAAGTATATAATCTAGAGATATCGAGAATACGAGGCTTTAAGTAGCCCTAGTGAGGTCATTGGATTTCCTCACTTCACTGGTTTAGCAATGACACGTACTTATTTAGATTCATTTTTATGTACATTTATATTAGAATTTGGATAGAGCTTTAATTTACATGTATAAATAATTAAATCAAGTGAAATACAATTTTCAAATGTATACATCCATAATCATTTAAGTGTACCAAAATATATTATATGTATAGGTATACTAAGTGTTAAATCATATGCATGTTATGGGTGATGGAAATGAATGGTCAAGCATATACCATGTGATTGTAATTCAACTACATTAGTCTTAAGATGTATTTCATATTGAATAGTATTCTTTATGGTTAACCCAAACTTAGGATTAATAAAGTATTTAATTAATCATTCACTAAAGAAGACCAAATTATAATAATGTGCTTCAGAAAGTATTGGTTAACTATTCACTAAAGTAGTGATGAAAAAGGTTAAGCCTCTTTATTCTCTTTATAACATTTAGATACTAAGTGTAAATCAAATGAAACAGAATAAGACAAAAAGTTAAAACTTACAAATCATTTAAACAACTTGAAGTGAAACCAACCATCATATTAACTTGAACAATTTCAAACTTGAAAAATTACAATTCAAAAGCCTAGCTATAACATACCACATGAAGCCTAACCACACACATTAGAATGCCAAGTCGCCTCTTCTAGCTTTAGGTTAGGACAGTGTATGTAATGATGATGTGTTTTATTTTATGATGTAATATTTTAGACTGGATGTTAAGAATGTGAATCGTAGAATGGATGTTAGGCCATTTATGGTTTTTATTCTTGGGTGTGGGACACCACGTAAATTTTAGGGGATACTTATTAATGTGATCGAGTATGACATTAAGGTATAATGTACTATCTTGAAAGATAGAAGACATCACCCTACAATGGACCTAATCACCTAATAAAAACTCATAAGACATGTTGGGTCTTTGAATATACTAGAGATATTTCTTCTACTTTATATGAATAAGTAAAGTAAGATTTATTTTAAGCCAGTCTCTTACGTTTCCTATGGAGGCATGCCTCCATAGTTAATTACATCCTAGGAAATGAGACTTTCTAAGAATACTCTTGATTAAAGTAGGAATTATTATCTCCAAAGATTTCAAGGCTAGACTATCAAAGAATTGGTTATTTTGGAAATTCAAATGGGATTGTTCAATTGGAAAGACTTATTTTGGAATCCAAAGAGAGATAACTAGAGAGCACTCATGATACTAGGAAGCCTAGCAAGAGCTCTAATCTATCCTATGGTGAGGCTTTATATATTTGAAAGTGAAGAGGATTATTTTGTTTGAGTTGGAATTTTATTAGATTGCTAAGGCTTATAATCCATCAACACAATATTGTGAAAATGCCTAAGAGATAAGGATTTATGCTTGTATCCCAAATGAAATAACTACCTCGATCCTAAATCTAAGGAGCTTTAGCATGAGATAAAACATGACCTAAATCTAAGAGAAATATGGATATAGGGTTTATCTGCACAAGAGAGAATAAACTCATCTGACTGCTGGACTTACAACTGCTTGGAGTGGCCACCATCTAACACTTCCTACGATTCAAAACCATGTAGCTCGATCTTATGAAATTATAAGATGGCTGGGTTGTTATTTAATTGGAAGGAAACGAAAGTCTTAAACTCACTTCCTAAGAGACTAGAGCATGACTGGTATGAGCATATGACTTAATTTCGAATACAAAATTATACAATTTTCTATTTTATTTTAACACATTCATTTGGACAAAGGCTTGGGATTTTTATGCCAAAATGCATGATGAAATAAAGTTATTGGTTAAATCAGCATGAAGGGGGTGTTCTCCACCACAAGGGATGCCCTAATAAGTTAAACATTCCCCTATCGTACAAGGATGGAGATCCCCTATATTAAAGGAAGAATGAATATGACAATTATGATGAGAGACATACAACATACAACTAAGTGGTTACTAAATCTTTAAATTAACTTGTTTAACACCTAAGCTTTATGATGAGGTTGTTAGTTGATCAAAATTTAATTATGATTGATTAGTTTGGGTAGAAAATTAATTTTATCCTAAGAGCCTAATGCATCTATGCCACACATTCAAACATCAAACATGAAGAAACTGGGAGAAACACGCAATTATATTGTGCAATCTAAACACAACATCAATCAAACATGTATAAATTATGTAAAGATTAAGGCCAGTGTGGTCAGGTTTCACCATACACCTCGAAAAGAGAAAAGATAGGTAGCCGAGCTCTACCCTTATACAACCTAGATTATAAAAGAATAATTACTTTGGGGGTCTTTATTTCTTTATGTCTTCATGTCATCTTCTTTCTTCCTTTAATTTGGTTTACTTCAAGGAATCATAGGGCACCCCAGGGACTAAGCCTTTTGGCCACTGCTCATCCTAAACCCCATAGCACTAATCCTAATTCCTATTTATAAAAATTACATTTTTTATGAAAAAGTAAATCTAACTACACTTGCAAAAAAAAGGTTGGCTGAACATACATACAGCCCTAGCAATTATCATTCATAATTTAGACTTAGCACCCTCCATATGGATAACCAAGCCCACATGTACTAACTTGGATTATAGTTATGGGCATAAGTAACCTGCAAGCAAAACATTTATATTTATTTATGAGCAGCAACTTTAAGCACAGCCCCATGCAGAAAATAATATTAGGTTAACAATAGCTTAACATCCAGTCTATGAGTCATACACCCTAACATCCAATCTAAAAGATTACATCACAAAACAAAGCATAACATCAAACATACACTTTTAACTTTGGACTAGAAGTGGTGGCCTAATTCTAGTGTGTGAAAGAAGGCTTGTGTGGCAGGTCTGTTCTAGACTTTGTTCATTTTAAGTTTGATTTGAATTCAAATTTTGTTTAATTTTACCATTGGATGGTTTTGATTCAAATGATTTAGTGATTTATTTTCCACTTTTTTATTTTGCTTTTATTTGGTTAAAGTGACATTTAGATTTTCAAGAATAAAGAGTAGAATAAATTCCATTTTTGGATGGAACTCACCCTATTCTACATCTTAACTCCTAATGAAAAGAAATCTTCATCCTAAGATGAAGATTCATTCTAAAAAGTCTAACTGAGGTACTTATGTATCTTAATTAGCCCATTTGAATTTATGTAATTGATTTGATTTTATTAATATTTATTTGATTTGATTTAGATTTTGAGTTTATTTAACTTCATATATTTTGATTGATTAATTTTGGATTAGATGTTGTGATTTAATTAAATTTTGATAATTCAATATCCTTTAAATTAATATATAATAAAGTTTGAGTTTGTTTGATTTCATGTATTTTGATTAAATAATTTTGGATTAGATGTTTTGATTTAATTAAATTTTGATACTTCAATATCCTTTAAATTAATTTCTAACTCCCTTCTCTTAGGTTTCGATTTAAGATTCTAAAATATATGATTAATATTGATTAGATTATTTTAATGTTATTTAGATTTATTAATCTTATCATTTCACTTAAACTTGATTTGGATCGATAAATATATTCCAATTAACTTATGATTTAGTTAAAGTTTAACATGCTCTTTTATTTGAAATACAATTAAGGCTTAATTCCCTAAATTTAGTCATTTAGTTTATACATTTGTTATTTTGGTTTGATGATCAATTTAATTTAGTTTAATTAACTACTTATCAATTTAATTTAGAAGTGTGGAAATGTTTAGGAGATCAAGGAATTTTTTGGCTTACAAATCTTTTTAATGTTATTTTAAAGACTAAAAAGATGCCAGATGAGTGGAGAAAGAGTTTGTTGGTTCCTATATTTAAGAATAAAGGTGATGCACAAGAGTGTGCAAATTATAGAGGTTAAGTTAATGTGCCATACATTAAAATTATGGGAGAGAGTAATTGAGCATAGATGTGATAATGAAGTTTCTCATAACTTTGGTTTCATGCCGTAGATCTACTATGGATGCTATACATTTGTTAAGATGTTTGATGGAGAAGCATAGAGAAAAATAAGAACAATCTACATATGATATTTATTGATTTAGAGAAAGCTTATGATAAAGTCTCAAGAGATGTTCTTTGGAGAGTTCTAGAATAGAAAGAAGTTAATATTGGTTATATTCAAGTCATTAAGGATATGTATACTAGAGCTGTTACTTGTTTCCAAACACAAGAAGGATCAACATTAAGCCCTTATCTTTTTACTTTAGTTATGGATGTTCTTACGAGGCATTTACAAGAAGATGTACCTTGGTGTACCAAGTCAAAGAAATTGCGTATGACAGTCGGTGGGTGCTTTTTGCTGATGACATTCTTCTTGTTGATAAGACTAGAGAGGGAGTCCAACAGAAACTTGAATTATGGAGGTCAACTTTAGAGTCTAAAGGTTTTGTTTAAGTAGATCTAAAACTGAATATATGGAGTGTACTTTTAGTTGTAGAAGTTTTAGTGGTAGTTGGTGATCAAGTCATTAATAAGAGTGAGATCTATATTTAGGCTCTAATGTTCAAAATGATGGTGAAATAGATGGAGATGTTATTAGTAGAATTCAAGTTGGATGGTTGAAGTGGAGGAATGCATCTGGCATATTATGTGATAGAAAAGTTCCACTTGAACTTAAGGGAAAATTTTATAAGATGGTGGCAAGACCTGCAATGACTTATGGTGCAGAATGTTGGCCAATAAAAGAGAAACATAAGACTAAGTTAAGTGTTACAGAGATGAGGATGCTCAGGTGGATGAGTAGCTTTACCCTTAGAGATAGAATGCAAAATGAGTATGTCGGTAAAAAAGTTGGAGTTTGGTAGATAAGATCGGAGTCACCTAGATGGTTTGGTCACATAAAGCGTCATTCGATGACGATTAGGAGAGTAGATGCATTAGATTTAGATTATGAAAGGTAGAGGTAGACCTAAAAAGACATGGTTAAGATGTATAGAAAATGATCTTAGTATACTTGAATTAAATGAGAATTTGACACATAATAGGACATAAGAAAGGATTCATGTACCACAAGTGGGATTAAGGCTTGTTGTTGTTGTTGTAACTACTTATCATTAACCTTGGTATATTTTTTTTTGCCAAACAATTGATTAAATTTCATGTTAGTTGAAGATTTATTGAATTGATTAATCAATATTCTAAGTTATTCATTTAACTGAGATTGGATTAATAATCAAACAAGCTTAATTTCTAATTAAATGATTCACTTATTTAAATGAATAAATTTAATTAAGAAATAAATATTAAACTTAGTTAAATATTACCTGAGTATTTTAATTAAAGTTTAATTATTTCATTATGATTTGGTTAATTAAGATTTAGCCATGGGTTGATCATAAACTCCTTGTCAAATTAATTAGAGTTTTATTTAATTTAGATCATTGGGCTAAGTGTTTTAAGGTTAGGATTTATGTGATATTATTTGTTTATTATTTGTTTATTTGGTAATTTATTCGTCTAATATCTATTGCAATTATTACTTAATTAAATTTGACAACGTTTACTTGATTAAAAATCCACTTAAAGAAATGCATTTGTCATATAAATTAGGGTTTTGTTTAGTGTCTTTAAATAACAATTCAATGTTCAATTTGATTACTTTAGTTAAAGTTCATCAATCATTTATTTATTTATTAATAATTTAACCTGTCAAATTGTGGATTTACTTTAGTTTTACTTGATTAAGTTGCTTATTTGATTAAGGCTCAAAGTAATTGCTTATTTAAATTCTAATTAAGGGTTTGATCATTTTGTTTATTGAACTTGGTGATTTGATTTATATGTTGGCTTTAGTTGAGGATTATCTAATTTAATCTTGTGATTAGACTTAATTAATTTGATTTGTTAAGTTTTATTAATTTATGGATTTGATTGAGCGTTTGACTTAAGCTTGATTTAAGATTTAGTTTTAATATATTTTGTTTAAATCAGATTGATTTATTAAATGATGGGTTAATTTATTCAAATTACGTTCATATTAATTAGATGTTTTAATTTGCTTAGGTTCAATGTGATTAACTTAATCATATAATTAACTTAATTAAGAGGTGTGATTGAATTAATTAAAGATCTGATTAATCATTATTATGTTGATTAAAACTTGATAATAAATATAATTAAGCATTTGATTTAAGCTTGATTTAAGATTTGATTAACAATTGTTTAGGTATTATTTCATTTCTAATTTTAGTTTAACATTTAAATTATTATGAGTTTAGCTTTAATTCATTCAATTAATTTTAGCTTTAACTTATTAAATCTTAATCATAAGTGTTTCTTTTAGGTTTATCAAATTTTAGAAGATCATATTATTTTCTTAAGGATCTTAGATGTTAATTGAAGTGGTTTAAGCTATTTTTAGGATTTTTATAATTTTCTATAATTTTTAATTAATTAATTCATGATATTAGCCATTTGAACTTTGAAATTTAATGTCTCTTACTCCATTCATTATTTTCATTTGAAATTTTTATGGTATATGTATTTTAACCTTAATTTCAATCTCTAAAAGTTTCAGATCAATTTGATTAATATTTTTTGTTTAATTAATAAACTTTTATTTTCTCTAAAACCTAAATTAATCTCAAAATACCCAATAAAAATTGGGGATTTTGAGCTTATTAGATTCCTCTTGAAAAGATGAATCCAACAAGACTTCACTTGTAATTTTTCATTTAGTATTTTATTTTTTTATAATTTTTTGAAGTTTCATGTGAATTTATGTATTTTTTAATTTTAGAAAATCCCTTAATTTCCTACTTAAACCGGTCAGCGCCACGCGGTGCTGACTGGACATGTGTTACACATGTTAGTATTTGATTGGGCCATGCAATTCTACATGGCAAATGAGGGGGAAAATCGCTCGTTCGATTGAATGGTCCAAATTAAAAGGAGGGAACTAATGGCTAAAATCAAAGTTTCTAGTGCTCTAATCTCAACTGTCCATCCTTATTAATGGGGGATTAGATATTTGCTAGGTTTTCTTCCTCCCAGCCGACAAACTGAGCAGGCAAACTGGGAAAACCGACCCCCATGGTCCATCCGAGGTTAATTTTTTGACGAATATCGCTGGAAAAACTCCCATTTTCACATTAGGATCATGTAAAATGGAAAGTGCAAGGGATATCTAATGGATATTCCTAATATCATGTAAATATTATTATAAACAAAGAAACCTAAGGCAAGCTAAAGATTGATGAAATTACCTCACTCGAGCTACTGTCGAGTGGTCGAATAAATTTGAAAGTGCTCCCTGATGTGAGACAAGCTTTGGAATGAATATGGGCTCTTGCCTCCCCTTGAAACATCGTAGCCACTGACGGCCGCCAATCCCTATTGTACTTCATTAGAATCTACTCAGTTTGGGTGGTCTCACTGATAAGAATGAAGGAAAAAAAATGGTTTATCTCCTCTCTCTCTCTCTCTCTTAAAAATGCCTTGGAATTCCTTAAGATGGTTGGAATGGCTTCTGTTTATCATAATCCAACCCCTCCACATGGAAGAAGTTAATGTTGGCTTGCCATGGATGATTGGAAGTCTTGGAAGTTTCCTCCCAAAAGTCTAACTTTGTTGGCTATGAGTTCAGCCTCACTTAATGGAGTGGAGAGGAGTTAGAGAGTAGTTTTTATGGATGTTAGCCCCTTTTTATTTTTTTCATATTGGATTTTACCTCTTGAAATGATCACATTTTCCATGGCAACTCCACCTCACATGGCTTCCATTCCACATGATGGTTGGCTACCCAAATCATGCCCAAATGGGCTATGGGTTGGGTTGAGTTCACTTGAGTTAAGTTGGAGTTTTTTAAAGTTCAACTCATTCCATTGGTATGCGTTGTGCACACTTACATTTTGAGCATCTAATCTTCTATGGATAAGCTTAGCAAGGCCCAACTCAAAATGAAGCAAATTCTTTCTTAAAATTTTCCAAATAATTAGCAATCGCCTTGAATTTAGATTTAGTTTAAATTCATTTGAACCATTTTAATTGTATTTCTTTTGGCTAATTGATTTCAAATTTTAGTTTCCATTAATGTTTCATTGATCCTATATAAAATTTATGATCAATTGAATTTTATTAATTTGAACTAAGTTTTAATTCTTTTGGCCTAAATGAATTAAGTTAGCTTTCTTAACTCAATTAGCCATTTTAGAATTTAATTTTAATTTTATTTACATTTGATTATTCGTTTATCATGTTTTGCATTTGATTAATATAAATTGGTTTAAGCTTGATTTAATTGATTTCAATTCAAATTAATTTATTTTGACTCAAATAGATCAAATTGGTTTCAATTAACTTAAATGTCTAAATTGGTTAAATTGAATCCAAGGAAAGATTGGATTATGTTCATTTATGAATTTCAATTGGTTTTGCATGTTTGATTTAGAATCATTTTTAATTTGATTTGGATTTGGCTTAATAAAGTTTATTTGAGTTTATTTGAGTTAAGTGGTCAAATTAACCCACTTAAGACCTCTTTTGATTCAGATTTGTTTAGAGTTATGTTTGAACATTTTCATTTCATGATTTTTGAATTATTTTAGTGGTTCAATTTGGCTACATTTTGATAGTTTAACTTTTGACTTGGTGGGGCCCATATTGGTCAACTTTAGGTCAAATGACTTATTTTCCACTTTAAACCTCATTTGGAATTTTTTTTTTTAGTTCATTTACACTTTTACATTGGTTTTGTGCTTTTATTTTGATTTAATTTGGTTTACTTTTGATTTAATTTGATTTTATTTAGACTTAGAAGATTTTATGCTTAAAGGAGTTAATTGAGTTAATCAACCTAATTACCTCAACCTAGGCTCAATTGAAATATGTTTGATTTAGATCTATGTTAAGTTTCATTAGTTTGGGTTTAATTTGGGTTCATCTAATCTGATTGGGTTAGGATACGATGTTGGATTCAATTTATATTGATTTGATTAAATTTGATGCTTGGTCTTGCGCTAATTTCAAGTTGATCTTGGCTAAGGAGGTAGGCAAAAGTTTGGTTTAACCCATAGGATTGGTACGTTATCTTCTACTTTAAGGCATGGTCTAAACCTAAGGCTAATTCTCTTATGGTCTCTAGGTTTAGGTTAAGTGTTCACTTTACCACTAGAAGTGTCCTATGATTAAGGAGCTCTTTGTGTCTAGAAGACTCCTAGACCTATGAAGGGAAGATTGAATCCTCACTCCAAAAGTGAGGTCAACACCGTTGTTAGCCTAATCTTTTTTTTTTTGCAAGGGATTATGTTTGAGGGGCCATCTAAAATAAATATAAATATTCTCTTTACAGGTCACTTATACCCCTAAGCATGATCCACATTAGGATATGTGAGCTTGGTTACCCATGCAGGGTGCTAAATCCAAATTATAAAATATAGATGTTTAGGATTGTATGTATGTTTAGCTAATATTTATTTTGTAGATGTATTTAGATTTACTCTTTCCATAAAATATAATTTTGCAATAGGAATTGGGATTAGTGCTATGGGGATTATGATGAGCAATGGTTAGAAGGTTTAGTCTTGGGGTGCCCTGTGATGCCTTAAAGGATCAAATCAAAGGGAGGAGGAAGAAGAAAGAAATAAGAAGTGAAAAATGAAGACCCCATAGCATGTATTCAATTCTAAATTATCATATATTTAATTTTCATGATGGGTAACCAAGCCCACCTGTCCTAACTTTGGTTATGCTTAGGGGTTTAAGCAACCTGCAAAGAGAGAATTCATATTTATTTTTAAGCAGCCCCGTAAGCACGATCCCCTGCAGAAAACATAATTAGGCTAAGAGTGGCCTAACATCCAGTCTACAAAGAATACACCCTAACATCCTATTTAAAATATTACAAAACAAAACAAATTATACATCACATCATACACAACCCTAACATAGAGCTAGAAGTGGTGACTTAATCGTAATGTGTGTGTTAAAGCTTTGTGTGGAAAGTTTTAACTAAGCATTAGAGTTGTATTTTTCCAAGTTCAGAAATTATTCAAGTTAACATGATGGTGGGTTTCATTTGATGTTGTTTAATCATTTGTGGATTTTAATTTGTATTTTATATTATTTCATGAGATTTACACTTAGCAACTAAGTGTTATGAAGAGAAGAAAGAGGATTATCCTTTTTCATCCCTACCTTAATCCACTTTCTAAAGCATATTAATTTGATTTAGTTCTCTTTAATGATTAGATTATTAAATGATTTTTGATTAATCCAAAGTTTAGGTTAACCTTAAATGACCTTATCTAATATGAAAGGCTTCTTAAGATTAATCTAATTGAATTACTATCACATAGAGTATACTAAGTCATTCATTTCCATCACATGTAACATGCATATGATTTAATACTTAGCATATCTATAAATGCAATATGTTTTAGCACATTAAATGGTGATGAACATGTATGTTTGGAGTATATATATATATATATATATATTATGCAAAAGATATAAATCACATGAATATGTATACTAAGTTCATATTTATTTTTAAGGGGCCCCTTAAGCACGACCCCCTTCATAAAACATGATTAGGCTAAGAGCGGCCTAACATCCAGTCTCAAAACCATACACCCTAACATCTAATCTAAAATATTATATCACAAAATAAAATATACATCACAGCATGCACTGTCCTAACATAGAGCTAGAAGTGATGACTTAATTCTAATGTGTGTGTTAAGGATTTATGTGGTATATCTTAACTAAGGATTAGAGATGCATTTTTCTAAGTCCAGAAATTATTCAAGTTAACATGATGGTGGGTTTCATTTGAAGTTGTCTAATTGTCTTGTGGATTTTAATTTGCATTTTATTTTGTTTCCTGTGATTTACACTTAGCAACTAAGTGTTATGAAGTTATGGAGAAGGATTACCCTCTTTCATCCCTACCTTAAGCCACTTTCTAAAGCAAATTAATTTGATTTAGTTCTCTTTAATGAATGTCTTATCAAATGTTTCTTGATTAATCTTAAGTTTAAGTTAACCTTAAATGACCTTATCCAATATGAAAAGCTTCTTATGATTAATCTAATTGAATTACTATCACATTGAGTATACTAAGGCATTCCTTTACATCTCATGTAACATGCATATGATTTAATACTTAGCGTATCTATACATGAAATATATTTTAGCACACTTAAATGATAAAGAATGTGTATGTTTTGAGTTTATATATATATATATATATTGGTTGAATTATATAAATATATAAATTAAAGCTCTATCCAAATTCTAATACCAAAATACATAAGGATGGAATCACATAAGTACGTGTCATTATTAACCAGGGAAGTGAGATAATCAAATGACCTCATTACGGCTAACTAAAGTCTCATATTCTCATGATGTCTAGACTATATAATTATTAACATTCCAAACCTATGTAAATCTATATATGAATAAGGAAAAGAGAGCACTAATTTATATATAATATGTGCTAATGACTTGGGTGATTTTGGTTGCATGTATTTTTAATAATGAAAGGGGATCTTCATCTTTTAATTAAGCATACATACACATGTATAAAAGATGTAAGCAAGTATGTGTCATTGTTAACTAGGGAAGTGAGGTAATCAAATGTCCTTCTTGGGGCTAGATAAAGCCTTGTATTCCCGGGATGTTCAGACTAAACACTTGCTATCTTAAATACATATGAATATATACATAATTATAATGATGAAAACCTTGAAAAGATTATATTTCATTTAGTTGAATTATTTGCCCATATGAATTAAAGCTTGTGCTAAAATTTTTATGTTTCTAAAGAATGTATGCTTCCATCTTCAATCTATGTAGAATAAAATGAAGATAGAAATATACTATCTTTTTAATGCATTTTTGACACCACGTAGATCTACAAATATTCTTATTGAGGGTGATCGAGTATGACATTGAGGAGAGGTGTACTATCTCAAAAGATAGAAGTCACCACCCTACCTAATCACCGCAACAAGGACTCTTAAGGACAATGAGTCTGCATATGTACCAGAGATTCTTCCCCTACTTTACATGGAAAAGTAAAGTAGGGTTTATTTTAAGCTGGGTGCATTAAGTTTTATATGGAGGCAAGCCCTCAAAGTTAATTACATCCCAAGGAAAGGGATTCCTTAGGAATACTCTTGATAAAAGTAAATGATCATTGTCTCCAGAGATTTCAATAGGTAGAGGACTATCAATTGATTAGTTTATTTTGACAGATCAAATAGGATTAATCAAAGAGAGTGAGTTATTATTGAAGTCAAAGAAAGATAAGTAGAAGATGCTCATGATGCTAAGAAACCTAGCGAGCATCTCAAACTATCCTATGATTGTCCTTTATATTTTTGAAATTGAATTATTTATTTGAGCTGAATTTTTATTAGAAGTTTAGGACTTATGATTCCACAATACAAGATTATGGAAATGCCTAAGAGGTGAGAATTTATGCTTATGACCCATAAAAGTGAAAAGTAACCTTAGAACCTAAATCTAGGGACTTTTGGCGAGGGCTAAAAGCATGACCTAAATCTAAGGAAAAAATGGGCATTTGGTATGCCTCCACAAGAGAGGACAAACCACCCGACAACTTGAACTTACAATCGCATGGGGGTGGCCGCCAACTAACTACTAGTATAATTTTGAATTCATGTAGGAAAATCATATGCTTTATGTAAGATAGCTAGGCTATTCTTTAATTAGAAAAATACTTAGTCCTTAAACTCACTCCCTAAGAGACTAAATCATGTAAGGGCATAAAAATGACCTAGGTCTAATGCAAAATATATTGCATTTTGTTTTTATTTTTGGACAATCTTTTAACTCGGGCTTATAGCATTCATATTCCTAATGCATGAGAAGTAAGATTATTGGCCAAAATCAGTGAGAAGGGAGGAGATGTGTTCCCACCATGGCTCTCAAAGGTCAAGCCAAGTTCTCTAGCTAAGGTGTAAGTCCTCCAATCAAGAGTGCAATAATATGCTTTTATGCATGATGTTATAAAAGAAATACACACCCAGTTAAGGGGTTGCTAATTCTTTTATCTTAATTTTTAACTTAGGCTTTAAATGAGGTTATGAGTTATTTTTTCAATTTTGAGTTGATTAATTTGATAGAAGATTTATTTTTTCCTAAGAGCCTAATCGTAATCTAAGACATACATCAAGCAAGGAAGAAACTAGAAAAATATGTCATCTTAATGCACAAGCTAAACAAAACATTAAACATTTTGTAAAGCTAGCATAAAAGAATAAAATGCCATTTGTGGTTGGGCACCACCGCACAAACCCGAAAACAAATTGGGTAGCTGAGCTCTGGCCTTATACAACCCACATTATAAATGAATTAATTTACAATCAAGTAAGGAAATTCATTTTATGGGGTTCTTCATTTCTTCTTTTCGTCTTTCTTCTTTCTTCTTTTGGTTCCATATTTTGGTTCCTTCTTTTGGATGGTTGGAAGGTGGTTGCTCCAAAGGCTTCACATGATACATAAGATATAATCTTATGACCAATGCTCATCCTAATCCCCCATAACATTTATTCTAAAATCTTAATTGTAAGAATTGCATGAAAAGGAAAAGTAAATCTAACTAATACCTGCAAAATAGAGATTAGCTAAATAAATCATACAAATCCCAAGCATGTATATTGGACTTAGCACTCCACACATGGGTAACCAAGTCCACCTAACTTATTGGATTATTCTTAGGGGTATAAACACCTGTACAACAGAAATAGATATATTTTTATTACAATGCCCCTTAAGCACAATCCCTTGCAAGAAATAATGATTAGACTAAATCATCCTACAATTCATTCTACACACATTCATCCTAACATCCACACTAGAAATAATATATCACAAAATAAAAGCAAACATTAAGCCATGCACCACCCTAACCTAAAGCTAGAAGTGGTGGCTTAACCTAATGTGTATACTTTAAAAGGTTTGTGCGGTATGCTTAGTTATGGCTTTAAGTCTTAAGTTTTCTAAGTGTGAAGATGTTCAACTTAGAGGGGTGGTTTCATTTAAGATGTTTAGTTGATTTGGATTGATTTTATTTGATGATTTATTTTGTTTTAAGTGAACCTACTTAATTACTAAAGGTTGTAAAGAGAAGGAAAAGAGAAGATAACTTCTCCTTCATTCCATATCCTAAATAATTTTTAAAGTGGATTCATATTTGATTCTTATTTAGTGAATATCTAATTATGTGTTTTAATTAATCTTAAGTTTAGATTTTTTTCCTAAATAAACCTATTCAAAAAGAAAGGCATCTTAAGATTAAGTAAAGTGAACTCATATCACGAAAGACACACACTTTATTTCTTTCCCAACATGTAGAAGATGCACATGGATGTATCCTAAGCATATCTATACATACAAATGGGAATGTTTAGCACACTTTATGATGAATGCTAAGAAATGTTACTTAAGAAAATTGGAATGCTTTATTATGCATGATTTCATTAAGTAGAAAAATTGGTTTCTTTTATCCATTATTCACATGCACATGTACATATATAAAAGGCATAAGTGAGTTTGACATCATTGTTAGCACCAGGGGTGTAAGGTACAAGACTTACTTAGGGCTACTTGAAGCCTCGCAATCCCGAGGTTGTCCAGACTAATATACCACTTTCCTTAAATTCAAACACATGTACAAAAGAAATGAATGGAAAAAGAAAGATCCAAAATGTAATTTTTTATTTTTTTTGTTTATGTAATTTATATGTGCAAATGTGGATGCCCTTCTTAGGTAGTATCATAGGAATGAGATTAGTCAAATGTTGTATTCTTTTCAAATGAACTATACACTTTTCCAAATCCTATTCAAAACTATGCCAAAAGAAAAGAGAAGGAGAGCTACACTATGCACATCTTCATATTTATATTCACATGCAAGCTTATAAATGATTATAATCAGCACACTTTCAATTTTAGTTATTTTATTTATTAATTTTAAAAATATTTTTGGATTTAGTAGTGATAATAGCCATTCAATTTTTTTACTTTAGCCAAAACATGCAATTTGACATAAAGAAAATATTTCATTTTCAATTTGATTTTTGAAAAGCAAGAATGTGTGAAATTCATATGACAAATACATTTAGCATGTTAAGAAAGAACTAAAGTGATGAAAGCATGTAAACACATTCATCCTAATTAATTTCTGAAGACAATCTTATGAAATAAGAAAGCTTAAAGAAAATCAAGTTATTTTTAAGGAATATTTGATTTTCTTTTGAGTTTGATTTAATTTGAGAAATGTGAGGTAAGTTTGCTGCTCCTAACCCATTCTCACATATGTTTGTTGATTTAGTTTATTCTTAAGATTATTAGATGATTTTTTATATGTTGCTTAGGTTAAGGTATGAATTAAGTGTGTTATTTACCCCTTTCCTACACCACCTTAGCATAGTTAATCAAATAATTATGAGCCAATGATATGACATAAAATCACATAAAGAATTTAAATCAGCAATGCACCTAGGAAAGAAAGGTATCTAATGCAATTGGCTCATGATTAATGACTAATTAAGCTAAGGGGTTCATTTTAAGTAATTTTATAACACCTCTCACACATGTGAGTTGAGTTTTGATTTCCTTAATTGTACTTAAGCTCTACCCAAGATAGAATAATTGAGTTATGGAAAGTTTTAGAGTTTAATAAAATTAATTAAGGGGGTAATTAGTGAATTAACCCTTAATTGAGGTTGGATTAAGAAAGAAAAGGGGGTTTAAGGATTATCTTAAGAAAAGTATCCTAGAATTATTCCCAAAACCTCATATTCACTTAATTAGAACCTAATTGACTCAATCAGAGGGTTAAAACATTAATACCCTTAATTAAGCTTAACTACATTAAGAAAGTGATTAAGCAATGAACTAGAAATTTTCTTAATTAAGCCATCAATAAATCCCAAGAAAATTAGGTGAGGCAGGAATCATCCCACTAATTATGCACAAGAAGTTTGTGATTAATCAGTGGAGTAATTAGAGAGTAATTAGTAAAATAACATTCCCAATAAAACCCAAATGCAGAGAAAATCACTAATCAAAATCTATTGAAATTATTTTTAAAATATTCTATGTTCAATTATCTATCAAATGCAATTTATTTCATATTTTTCTAATTTTTCTAGGTTTAGATATGAATTTAGAAAGTTTCCATGGTTAATTAATGAGTAAATAGCCTAATTAAAATGTTTAATTCTATTGGCACCATGTGGGCTGCTGATGCGGCATGTGTTTTCCACATGGTGCGATAGGATTCGATATTAAAGTAGGTACATTGTAGCATCGCGTCAGCAGCGACGCTATGTGCTTTCTCCTCATCAGTCTGATCAAGGATCGGACGACTGAGGTTAAAGCCGCAGATGTAAGGGATTAAAACATGGATCTACATGTCTTGAATCATGGCCGCCCATCCAAAATATGTGGATGGATGGCCCATGATCTATCCCTATATTTCTCTATGAAGAATATACACCATCCATCTTCTAAGGGATGATCCGAGCTCGAATGAGCTCGGATTGATCCCAAAACTTACCCACACCATCTAAGCACAAAGGAAAACACATATAATGGCTAGATTTTTCATGGGATTAAACTTCAATTCATAAAGCTCCAAACAATATTAAAAATGTGCTCAGTTTAGTGGCTAACCTCGCCTGAGGTGATCACCGGCTCTCGATTCCCTTGGAGAAGCTTCGTCTAGTGGAGATAAAGCTTTATTGGGAGTTTGAGGTCTTGAGATTGGGTGGATTTTCCTATGGGACAACTCCTCCTTCACTTGAGCTTGGTCTTGATCAAGGTAGCACCTCCCTTGCCTTTGGAGCTTGGGAAAAGGCTTGGACAAGTTTGATTGAGCTCACTGATGGTGCTTGGAAAGGGAATTTGATTGATATTTAATGTAGGATAAGTTGGATTTTCAGTGGAGCTCCCTATTTTCAAGCTATGAAAATCGAGAAGATGGAGTTTGGGAAATGCTTGAGAGAGCTTAGGGAGGCTGGGCAATGACTTCTCCGTCTTCCTCTTACTCAATCCAATTGGGGCTCATCGAATGAATTCAAATTAGGGGGAGTATATCTCCCCCTTGAAGGATCGGACGGTCGTGCCTCTCCCTTCTATTTTGATCCAATTGAGCTCATGCAATGGGTTGTTAGGCCATTTACGGCTTGCACATGGGTCATTTTGGCTAGAGGAGGGTAGTGGGAAAGTGGCCATGTGTTTAATTGAGTGGAGGAAGGATTTCCATGTGCTCAATTTGAAAGAGGTGGCCAGTTTTGACCTTAGGCTAGAATGAGCTGACCCAAACCCATTGGGTTGGGTGCACGATGCTCCTAGTGTTCACTTGATCCACTAAGAGGGTGTCAAGTGGTTATAGAGAGGATTTAACCAAAGTTCAAGTGAATTTGGCCAAAATTTATCCTTTGACCAAGGGGTAAAAGAGTCATTTGGATTAGGTTTCAATTTGAATATGTTTGATATGTTTGAAAAATGGGTTAGGCCAAGTTTCATTGAATTTGGAATTGGTTTGATGTGATTTGGTACATGTTGACCCATTTAGGTCAAATGGGTCAACTTGGGTCAAGTTTATCAATTGGTATAATTGGGTTAAACCAAAGGTTGGGTTAAGTTCATATAACCATTTGAAATATTTTTTTGGTTTTAGTTTGATTCAATTTGATTTATATTTGGTTTTGGTTCGATTGAGTTCATTTAGGTCAAATGGGTCAAGTTGACCAAATTGGCCCATTTGATCTATTTTGGTTAGTTCATGGGTTGGTTCATGTTTGGTTGGTCATATGATATGGATTGGTATCTTTGTTTCCAATCAATTTTGTTTATGTTTGAGTTTGGCTCAATATGACCCTTTAAGTTAAGTTGGGTTCAATATCAATTGAGCTAGGTTAAGTCTAGTTGACCAATTGAGACTTTGGTCAAGTTCAACAATCAATTTGGAATAAACTTGATCCATTGGTTTCAATCAATTTGGCTTAGATCAAGTTTAGACACATTTGGCCTTTTTAGGTCAAGTTGGGTCAATTTGGGTCACGTAGCCAATTGGGTTAGGTTGGGCTTAAATATTGACTTGGTCAAGTCCAAACATTGATCATGAATAAACTTAGATCATTGGTTTCAATCAATTTGGCCTATGGTGGATTTTGGCTATGTTGAGTTTTATTTTGGCTAAGTGTTGACTTGGTAAACCCTTAGGTTTGACTTGGTTTGACCCAATTTTAGTGATTGATCATCTCATGATGATTGTTGATAATGATGAGGGGCTTAGGTGGACTTAGGTCAATCCAATTTAGTTAGGATTAGAATTTGGCTCATAAGGGTATTTTAGGTCACTTTGGGTCAAGTGAGCCTAAGTAGGTCAAATGGCTTGTTCAAAGCTTGATTTGAATTTTATTGAACTCACATATGGACTTATGATTGAAATATAAGTCCATTTGCAAGTGGTTTTAAGTCAAATGAGTTTTGATTCATTTGACAATTTCAAGTTCAAAGGGTAAACATGAGTTTGACTTGGGTTTGATTTTTGAATTGAGTTTTGATTTGGTGATTGAAGTTTGTGTTTATATTTGGATTCATGATTGAAGGACTGATTGAATCATGAAGAAAAATCAAGGGGTTGGCTTGATTTGAAATTGATTTGTCTAAGTTCAAGATTTAGACTTGAAAGGCTTAGGTTAGATTTTGATTGAATTTGAGTTTGATTTTTGGAGTTAGTTTTGGTTGTTTGAATTCATATTTCATTTATATATGAAAATATAAATGAGAATATAATGGGTTATGAGAAAATTTCTAGAAAGTGAGTTGAACTTTATTTAGGCTAAGTCCTTAGGAGGAATCAAAGGACTTAAGAAAGATTGGTGATTTGGATTTGAATTTTGGATTTAGTTTGATTGATTTGAATTTATATTTCATTTATATATATGAATATAAATGAGAATATAAATGAGTTCTGAGAAAATTTCATGATTTTAAGGTGGTTTGAACTGATTTAGATTTGATTTAGACTAAGTCCATGAGAGGAGATTTAAGGACTTAAGAAATATTTGGAATTTGGAATTTCAATTTGGAATTTGATTTGATTGATTTGAATTTATATTTCATTTATATATGTGAATATAAATGAGAATATAAATGTTGTGAAAAATCTTATGAATTTGAATTGATTTTAGATGACTTAAACTAGAGAAATAAAGGACTTAGGAAAGATTTGGAATTTCAATCATGGGATTTAATCTTAAGTTTCAATTATGGGTTTCAATCATTTGGCATTGATTTGAGTTTGGAGAAAATCAATTAATGTGGAATTGATTTAGGTTTGATGTTGATTTGATTTGGAGTTTGACTTGAAGGAAGAAAGTAAGGAATGTCGTTAAAGATACAGGGTAGGAAAATTTTCCTATCACCCCTAAGGCATGACCTACTCCTATGGATAACTCTTCTAAGTCTCTAGGGCTAGGTTGAGTGTCCACCTAATCACTATATGTGTCTTAAGACTAAGGATCTCTTAAAGTCTAAGAGGAGTCATATGCCTAAGATGGAAGGGTTGAGAGCTTATCCTAAAAATGAGGTCAACAAAGCTCTATCCAAATTCTAATATCAAAATAAATAGGAATGAAACTAAATGAGTACGTGTCGTTGTTAAACCAAGGAAATGAGATAATCAAATGACCTCCTTGGGGCTACTTAAAGCCTCGTATTCCCTGGATGTCTAGACTATATACCCATTATTGTTCAAACTTATGTAAATCTGTATATCAATCATAAGAAAGAGAGCTTTATTTAATATGCTTAAGCTATAAACACATGCAAATCCTATATTTATTCATAACTATTATCACTCCACATATTATTATCAATTTATAATTTTTGGAAAGTAGATTTGAATTTTATTAGTGATAATAGCCATACATATATTACGTTAAACCAACACATGCAAGCTTACATAAAGAAAATTCATTTTAATCATTTAGATTTGAAAATATCAATGCATGAAATCATATGGGTTACATTTAAAACCACATGGTTCATTTAATTATACTAATTTTGAAGGACAATCATATTAAATAAACTCATTTAAATAAAACCAAAGTTCATTATGAATTTATGATTTAGGATTTTGATTAATTTCAAAGGGGAGAAGAGTTATTTTTTGTTTTAATCCTATTCCCATATTGGTGAACTTAATTGGTTTAAGAAGAGGTAATTAAGTGGATTTTATGAATTAATTAAGTTGGATCCTTAATTAAATCAGTTAATCACCATTACCTATTCTTCTTTAATTTGATTAATCACTTAATTATGAACCACAAATGACATGAACATGTTAGAAAATAAAATTGCAATGCTCCTAAAAGGACCTAACGTAAATGGCTCATAATTAAAGGATAATTAAATTAAAGAACCTAATTAAATACTTTTATGATTTTCCCACACTTATAGGCTAATCATAATTTCCTTAAGGGTTTTCATGTTATTAAACACATAAAGAGGAATCCTTAATTACATTGCTTATTATTTGATGTGATCATGAATTTAATTTGATTAATTAAACCACTTAATTAACTAATTAATCCTTAATTAATCTTCATATTAATTAACTTTCTTTCAAAATGAAGTGGACTTAGGAAAAGAAGTTAGGAAAGGGGTCCTACCCCACTCCCCTTGTTCATTCACTATTAGGCAGTGATTAGTGAGTTTAATTTATTAATTTATTATTGTGTAGGGTGTTAATTAGCCATTAAGTGGATTAAGAGAGTAATTAGGGCTTAAATGATCCATTCCCCTAATTAACCAAGCAATAAATCTTAAGAAAATTATGGGTGGCATAGGTCATCCCATTAATCTAGCACATAAAGTTTGGGATTAATTACCTAAGTAATTAGTGCTTAATTAAGCTAATTATGTTTTTATTCAAATCTTAATTAAGCTTTAATTACTATTCAAAATTAATTGAAATTAATTTTAATTAAATCTCTCTTATTTTACCTTTAAAATGAGCATTTATTTATGTTTATTAAATTTTTCTATAATTTGTTATGAACTTTCAAAGATTCAGCCATTAAATCAATTAATTAAGCCCTAATTAAGCATAATCCCATCAGCGCCAAGCAGACCATTGACGTGGAGCGCTTTCCATGTGGCATCGCAGGATTGGCTACTTAAACTTGTCTACGTCAATGCTTACATGGTTGGTCACGGATGCAGTTTTGTCCCTGCCGTCTGATCTAAGATTAGCTAGTGGAGATTAAACCCGTGGTTCTTAATGGATAAATTGGATTAAATCTAATGGATTAATCACAACCGTCCATTTTGATCATGAGAAATGGATAGTACGTGATCTATCATCCCCTAAGCGATAAGAGACGAACATCGTCCACCTTTCTTCGCTCGATCCGAGCTTACCCGTGCTCGAATGACCATGAAAATGATTTCACACATTCACAAGGAAGATCTGAAGGGATCTAATGGTCAAAATCTCATGACATATAATTTTTCTTCGAAAAGGCCGAGAAAAATCTGCCTAAAGCTTAATTTAATGGAAATTACCTTGCCGGAGCTCAGGACCAGCAGTGGAATGCTTGAGGAAGATTTGCTAGGATGAGGTGAGTCCCTGTTGATTATCACGCATCATGGTTCCTCGTCGTTGGCTCTGTGGACCATGAATTGATGATTTATAAAAGTACGTTGATTGAAATGGAACCTATGGTGCTCATGGAGCTTGAGGGAAGTTTCGTTCTCACTCGAAGAAGGTAGTGGAAGGTGTGTGTGAAATTAATTTGAGTTCGATTAAGATTTGAGGGAGTTAAATCGAAGAAGGCCTTGCCTTATTTTGGATCAATGGAGTCCACCATCGGGAAGGAATATGAAGGCTTGGGGCTTGGGGAAGTGCTCAGGGAGTTCATTTTGGTGTGCTCAAGCTCTCTGAAGATTCAATTATTTGATTTGAGTCAAAATGAATGATTTGGATTGCTCTCTTGAATTTGGTCTTTAGCTGTCATTCGAGCACCGGAAAGGTCAAGGTCAAGCTGAGGTGGCTCAACTCACCTCCCTTTGGTCTATGGCTAACCTAGCCCACTTGGGTTAGGCTAGGCATGTAGGTTAGGTTCCATTTGGGGCACTTGATGGTAGCCAAGTGACAAGAGAGGGAAGTTGACTTGCCAATTTGGTATAATCCCATGTGGGAGGTTTAGCTAATGGGTAATGGCTTGGATTGGGTTCAATTCAAGTTGGTCTAATTTGGGGTTGACCCAAGGTGTGTCTAGGATGGGTTGGGTCAGATTTTAGTAGGTTTGAACTTATTTAAGTGGGTTTGGCTCAATTTGACCCATATAGGTCAAATTAGGCTAGGTTGGGTCAAGTTGACCAATTGGTCAAATTAGATCAAACCAAGGCTTGGGTCAAGTTCAAATGAGTATTTGAAGTATTTTAGTTCAATTGGTTTGAGTCAATTTGTCTTGGATTTGATTTTGGCTCATTTGAATTTATGTAGGTCAAATGGGTCAAGTTGATCAATTTGACCAAATTAGCTAAATTGGCTTGTGTTAGCGGTTGATTTGGGTTTGATTGATCAATTGAAGTTAATTGTAGGCTTTAATTTCAATTAATTTGGATTTGGTTTTGATTTAGGCCAATTTGATCATGGTCAATTTGGGCTAAATGGGTCAATTGAGTTCAATTGGTCAAATTGAGTTCAATTGAGGCTTTGGGCAAGTTCAATAATCAATTGGGAATGAATTTTAGCCATTGGTTACAATCAATTTGGATTATATTTTGATTTGACCCAGTTTGGTCTTTTAGGTCAAATTGGATCAAGAGGGCCAATTGTGTTTGTTTTGGCTCAGTTGAGGGTCATGTTCAAATATTAATTATAGATTGATGTGGATCATTGGTTTCAATCAATTTGGTTTAGGGTAAAATTTGGCTAGTTTGGTTTATATGGGTTAACTTGGTCAATGACCAAGTTGACTTAGTTTGACCCAATTGATGATAATTAATCAATTAAGGATGATTGCTGATCATGTTAGGAGGCTTTGGTAGGTTTGATTCAATCTAATTTAGACAGGATTGGAATTTGGTTCAAATAAGTCAAATTGGTCACTTTGGGTCAGGTGGACCAATTGGGCTAAGTTAAATTGATTTTGGGTTGAATTGAGTTTAGTTGGATTTATATATGGATTTTAGATTGATTTATAGCTTTGATTACAATTGATTTGGGTTTGAATGGATTTTGGTTTATTGAATATTTCAAGTCAAATGGGTTAGGCTATGTTTGATTGAATTGGTTTTGGCTTGATGATTTGATTGTTGATTTCATTTATATTTAGTATGATGATTGGGGAAATAATTGATTCAAGAGAAAATCAATTGAGCTTGGCTTGGATTAGAGGCAATTTTGGTTAAGTCCATGTGATCAAATCATATGGCTTAAGAAGGATCAATTTTGAGTTGTTTAGGATTTGATTTGGTTTAGAGTTTGATTATAGGTTTTGGTAAATTAATTGAAGGGTTAGCTTGATTTTGATAAAATTAATTGAATTTGGATTAATTTGAATTTGTCTTTGCTAAGTCCATAAGATTGAATTATGGTCTTAGGATAGGTTTGATTTGGATTTGATTTGGTTTAAAATTTGGAGTTGAATTTGGATGAATTAAGTTTGAGGTTTGGTTTAGGGAAAAGAGATAGGTATAGATTGGGTTTAGGCTATAGGGTAGGTAAGTCTCCCTAAGTCCTAAGGCATAGTCTAATCCTATGATTATCCCTTCTAAGTCTCTAGGCTTAGGATAAGTGTTAAGTTAATTGCTAGAAGTGTCTTTTGGCTATAGAGAATCTAGTGTTTAGAAGACTCTTAAATCTAAGGAGATGAGATTGAGTCCTCACTCCAAAAGTGAGGTCAATAATCATGAGCACTTCCTACTTATTTTCATTTCGAACCCATAATAAGTCTTCCAATTGAGCAATCTCATTTTATTTTCTAAACATAGCCAATTTATTGATAGTCTTAACCATGAAATCTTTGAATATAATAATTGTCTGCTTTAATCAAGAGTATTCTTAAGAAATCCCATTTCTTATGATGTAATTAACTATGAAGGCTTGTCTCCATAGGGAACTAAAAAAAATGGTATAAAATAGACCCTACTTTACTTTTCCAAGTAAAGTAGGGAAAGATCTCTAGTATATTCAAAGACCTATCATGTCGTAGGAGTCCTTATTAGGTGATCAGGTCCATTATAGGGTAATATTTTCATCTTTCAAGATAGAAAATCATACCTTAATGTCATACTATGGTGTTTCTTTTTCATAGATAGGGGACTCCACGTAGATCTTAGGGAGGTACTTATTGAGGTGATTGAGTACGACATTAAGGAATGATGTACTACCTCAAGAGACAAAAGTCACCATCCCACAATGGACCTAATCACCTAATAAGGACTCCTAAGGACAATGGGTCTTCAAATGTACTAGAGATCTTTCCTCTACTTTATATGGAAAAGTAAAGTATGGTTTATTTTAAGTCGGGTTTGTTAAGTTCACTATGAAGGCAAGCCCCATAGTTAATTACATAAGGAATGAGGTTCCATGGGAATACTCTCGATTAACGTAAATGATCATGTGTCCAAAGATTTCAAAGATGACTATCAAGCAATTAACTATTTTTAGATAATCAAGTGGGATTGATCAAAAAGGAGAGAGTTATTATCGAAACTAAAGGGAGATGAGTAGGGGATGGCTTATGATACTAGGAAACCTAGTGAGCATCCCAAACTATCCTATGGTTGGGCTTTATATTTTTGAAATTGAGGAGAATCTTATGTTTGAGTTGAATTTTTATTAAAAATCTAAGGCTTACAATTCTAATATACAAGATTGTAGAAACTCCTAGGAGGTGAGGATTTATGCTTGTTTCCCCAAAGGGAAATAGTAACCTCATCCTAAATCTAAGCTTTAGCATAAGCTAAGCGTGACCTAAATCTAAATGGCAAAATGGTATGGTTTGCCTCCATGAGAGGATAAATTATTGGACTTACAACCACCTATGGTGGCCTCCAACTAACTCCTCCTATGATTTTAAATACATGTAGGCAAGTCATATGCTTTGCAAGATGGTTAGGCGTTATTTACTTAGAAGAGAAACTAAGTCCTTAAACTCATCCACTAAGAGACTAGATCATAAAGGGAATGAATAATGACCTAAATCTAATGCAAATTTTGTCAAGTTTTATTTTGATTCTGGACATTTTTACTTGACATAGGCTAAGGGAATTTTAATACATAAGAAAATTAGTTATGGGCCAAAATAAAAAAGAAGGAGGTGTGTTTCCTCCATGGCTCTCAAAGGTCAAGCCATTTTCTTTAGCGAAGGTGGAAGGCCTCCATTGGCAAGAGTGAGATGATATATTTATGCATGATATGAGACATACAACATCGGCTAAGGGGTTGCTAAATCTTTTATTATCTTGATTTGTGTCTTAGGCTTTAGGTGAGGTTATGAATTATTTAGTTTAATTTTGAATTGATTAATTGGATAGAAAATTTATCTTTTCTAAGAGCCTAATCGCATCTAGGCCATTCAACAATCATCAAACAATTAAGAAACTAGGAAAATAATGTCATCCTAATTTCACAATCATAAACATAACATCAATCAATTTATAAAATTAGCACAAAAGAGTAAGAGGCCGATGTGGTTGGGCTCCACTGCACAACTCGAAAGAAATATGGGTAGCCAAGCTCTACTCTTATACATCCCAATATAATAAAGAATAATTACAATTATGAAGTGACAAGTGTTATGGGAGTCTTCAATCTTCATCCTCCATTCTTCACTCCTTGTCCATCATTCCTTCATCTTGGTTTGCTCCATTTCTTTTTTTTCTTTTAGTTTGACTTGGGATGCAGTTTGCTCCAAAGCCTCACATGGTATATAAGACATGGTCTTATAACCAATGATTACTTTAGTCCCCATAACACTTATCCTAATCCTAATACAAAATTACATTAAAAGGAAAGAAGTAAATCTACCTATACACGCAAAATAAATGTTAACTAAACACATCATACAACCCAAGCAATTATAAGAATAATTTATACTTAGTGCCCCACACATGGGTATCCAAGCCCACATGTCCTAATTTGGGTTATGCTTAGGGGTATAAGAACCAAATTGGTAAGAAATCGTGCAAAAGATTATGTTTAATTTAGTTGTATAATTTACATGTGTAATATGAAGGTCCTTCTTAAGTCTTAATATATAGAGGTGCATAGGAATAGATTTAGGCAAGTGTTGTGTTCTGTTCAAATGAATTAAACACTTGCAAATCCTATGTGAATCCATGTTAAGAAAAGAAAATAAAACTTCATAACACACATCTTATGCTAGCATCACATGCAAGATTATAAATATTTATAACTAGCTTCACTTAATCTATAGTCTTTGATTTATAGATTTTTTAAAAAATAATTTTTTGATTTAATAATGATAATAGCCACTCATTTTCTTAATTTTAGCCAACACATGCAATTTGATAAAAAAAAAAGGAAACATTTTATCTAATTAATTTTTAAAAGGAATGAATGCATGATTTCATATGGCAAACAATATTTAGCATGATTGGAAAGAAATAAAGGAATGTAAGCACATGACTTCATTCACCTAATTAATTCTAAGGACAATCAAATGAAATAAGATCATTTAAAATGAATCAAAATTCTTTAATGAGATTTTTATCTTTGAATTTGATTTGGCTTAGGAAATATAAGAAGGGTTTGCTAGTCCTAACCCATTCCCCCATGTGTGAATTGGTTTGGTTTAATTTAAAATAATTAGGTTGATTTTATGTTTTGATTAGGTTAAGGTATGAATTAAATCCATTAATTACCCTTACCTATACCACTTTAACATAATTATCCAAGTAATTATGAGCCAACATATAATATGCAACCACATGGAAATTAAATCAACAATGCACCTAAGAAATGAAGAGGCCTAATGTAATTAACTCGCAAATATTTGTTAATTAAGCTAAAGGGGTTTGATTAAGTACTTTTATAACCATCCTACACATGTTGTTTGATTAGAATTTTTGTTGGAATTCTCTTATGTTATTAAACACTTAAGAATCTGCCCAAGAATTGAATGATTGAGTTTTAGGATGATTTGGTTTTGAGTTTGATTAATTGAACTATTTAATGAAGTGATTAAGCCATTAATTAGTTGCAAATTGATTAAGTGTTAACCAAATGATATAAACTTAAGGAAAAATTTTAAAAAGAGGTCTTAATCTCATTCTTTATGTCCATTCCATATTTCATAATGATTAGCAAGTTTAATTAATGAATTCATCACTATTTAACATGGTAATTAATCATTTGATTAGTTAAGTGAGTGATTAAGAATAAAATAAGCGATTCCTCTAATTAATCAAGCAATAAATTTCAAGAAAATCATGGGAGGCACTAGTCATCCCATTAATCAATCTCAAAAATTTTGGAATGAATTGCAAGAGTAATTAGAGAGTAATTAACTTAATTACATTTCTAATAAAACTCAAATTGAGTCAAAATCATTATTCAAAATTAATTAATTTTATTTTATTTATTATTCTCCTATGAATTACCTTTAAAATGAGTATTTCTTTGTATTTTTTAGATTTTTTACTGAGTTATGAATTTTAAAATTTTCACCATTAAAATTAGATTAATCAAGCCTAATTAAAATCCTAATCTCATGACAGCGTGGTGGTGAGCATGCTTTCCATCGCGGAGATTGGTTAATTAAGTTATCATATCGTGGTTGAGTCGGTTGGCGGTAAAGCTCTTTCGTGTGGGTTGTCCAATCTAAAATCGGATGGCTGAGATGAATCCCACAGTTTTGAAGGAAATCAAAAAGATCTAAAGCATGATTTGATCAGGACCGTCTGATCCAATCATGTAGAATGGAAGGTCTGTGATTCGTCTCCTCCTGAGCTACAAGAGACGGATGACATCCATCGATCGTCACTCGATTTGAGCTCACCCGAGCTTGAATGGGGCTCAAATTCATCTCACACCTTCGAGGAAGTACAAGAAATACATCTAACGATGGAGATCACGTGACTTGATCATTTCTTTCATAAAGGACCAAGCAAATTTCACTCTAAGGTCGGTTTCAATGGCATAACTCATCGGAGCTTGTGACTGGCAGTTCCAATGATTGACGAAGCTTTGTTTGGATGAAACGAAGCCCTGTTGAGACGCGTGAGCTTTGATTTGATGTAGTTAGCTCGAAAGACCAATCCATGACACCTAGTTGATCAGCTTTGATCGAACTCCAAGCTCCAATTATTAAGAAGCTCAGTATTTGATTCATTTTGACTCACCTTGGTCCAAGGATGGTGTGTGCACGGTTAATTGAACTTTGGTTGAGGATTGAATGAGTTGAACTTGGGATTAATCTCCTATTTTAATTTTGAGTAAAATCGAAACAAGAAGCAAGGAAGGTCGGAATGGCTTGGAAAAGTTTAGGAGGCTTTAATTCGACTCTAGAGCTCTGAGGAATGAATCTCTCTTTTGTTAGAGTGAGAATGAGGGGGTGGGGGGTATATCTCCCCTCCTTGTATCAGATGGTCGATGGTTGATTTGCCATTTTGGCTCAATGGCTTGGACAGGCTGGTCAATTTTAGCTGAAAAATATCTCACATGGGTCATTTTGGGTGGAGGACTGAGGGAGAGTAGCTGCCCATGTGATTGGTGAGTGAATTTAGTGAGCCAAGTGTCCAAGGGTGATTGGAGAGGTCAATATGGCCTCCCCTTGGGTCATGACCCAAGCTCATTGAGTCATGTTCACCACCCTCCTTGGTTCCCATGTGGACTAATTGGTGGGTGCCAAGTGGCCATAGGAAAGAATGGCCAAATTCCAATTGAATTTGGTCATGGGATACCCTTTGACCTAAAGGTAAAGTGGTCATTTGGCTATGAGTTTGATTTGACCAGATTTAAAATGATTTAAAAATGGGTTGGGCCAAATTTCAAGTGATTTGGAGATCATTTGATTTGATTTGGCTTAATTTAATCCATTTGGGTCAAGTTGGGTCAAGTTGGGTCAAATTGGGTTAGGTTAACTATTTGCTAAAATTTGGTCAAACCATGGGTTAGGTCAAGTTCAAATGATCATTTGGAGCCTATGGGTATCATTGGTTTGGTTTAATTTAGTTTAGATTTGGTTTTGGTTCATTTAGGTCAAATGGGTCAAGTTGAGTAATTTGACCCATTTAACACTGTATATCATGTGTGAATTTAGAAATGGAATATTTACTTAGCAAATTTGTGTATGCTAAATAAAGTCCAAATATATTTAATTTTTTTTTATTTTTAAAATAGGATCTTTACTTAGCAAATTAGTGTATGCTAAATGAAGCCCAAATGTGTTTGATTTTTATTTTGATTTTGAAAATGGGATCTTTACTTAGCAAATTTGTGTATGCTAAATAAAGCCCAAATGTGTTTGATCATTATTTTGGTTTTATAAATGGGATCTTTACTTATCAAATTTGTGTATGCTAAATTAAGCCCAAATATGTTTTATTTTTTTTATTTTTATTTTTATTTGTGTTATTTTTTGAAAGGGGTGATTTACTTAGCATATGGTGTGTTAAGTAGAATCCAATTTATTTTCAATTTTCTTTATGAAAAATGAAACTTCTCATTTGATAAATTTGGGTATGTCAAATGGAATTCCAATGTATTTTAATTTTCATGATTTTTACAAAGGAGATTATCATTTAACAAATATATTCAAAGACCTATCATGTGGTAGGAGTCCTTATTAGGTGATCAGTCCATTATAGGGTAATATTTTCATCTTTCAAGATAGAAAATCATACCTTAATGTCATGGTGTTTCTTTTTTTATAGATAGGGGACTCCACGTAGATCTTAGGGAGGTACTTATTGAGGTGATTGAGTACGACATTAAGGAATGATGTACTACCTCAAGAGACAAAAGTCACCATCCCACAATGGACCTAATCACCTAATAAGGACTCCTAAGGACAATGGGTCTTCAAATGTACTAGAGATCTTTCCTCTACTTTATATGGAAAAGTAAAGTATGGTTTATTTTAAGTCGGGTTTGTTAAGTTCACTATGAAGGCAAGCCCCCATAGTTAATTACATCCTAAGGAATGAGGTTCCATGGGAATACTCTCGATTAACGTAAATGATCATTGTGTCCAAAGATTTCAAAGATAGAACTATCAAGCAATTAACTATTTTTAGATAATCAAGTGGGATTGATCAAAAAGGAGAGAGTTATTATCGAAACTAAAGGGAGATGAGTAGGGGATGGCATGATACTAGGAAACCTAGTGAGCATCCCAAACTATCCTATGGTTGGGCTTTATATTTTTGAAATTGAGGAGAATCTTATGTTTGAGTTGAATTTTTATTAAAAATCTAAGGCTTACAATTCTAATATACAAGATTGTAGAAACTCCTAGGAGGTGAGGATTTATGCTTGTTTCCCCAAAGGGAAATAGTAACCTCAGATCCTAAATCTAGGGAGCTTTAGCATAAGCTAAAGCGTGACCTAAATCTAAATGGCAAAAATGGGCGTATGGTTTGCCTCCGCAAGAGAGGATAAATACAACTGACTATTGGACTTACAACCACCTGTGGTGGCCTCCAACTAACTCCTCCTATGATTTTAAATACATGTAGGCAAGTCATATGCTTTGCAAGATGGTTAGGCCGTTATTTACTTAGAAGAGAAACTAAGTCCTTAAACTCATCCACTAAGAGACTAGATCATAAAGGGAATGAATAATGACCTAAATCTGCAAATTTTGTCAAGTTTTATTTTGATTCTGGACATTTTACTTGACATAGGCTAAGGGAATTTTAATACATAAGAAAATTAGTTATGGGCCAAAATAAAAAAGAAGGAGGTGTGTTTCCTCCATGGCTCTCAAAGGTCAAGCCATTTTCTTTAGCGAAGGTGGAAGGCCTCCATTGGCAAGAGTGAGATGATATATTTATGCATGATATGAGACATACAACATCTGGCTAAGGGGTTGCTAAATCTTTTATTATCTTGATTTGTGTCTTAGGCTTTAGGTGAGGTTATGAATTATTTAGTTTAATTTTGAATTGATTAATTGGATAGAAAATTTATCTTTTTCTAAGAGCCTAATCGCATCTAGGCCATTCAACAATCATCAAACAATTAAGAAACTAGGAAAATAATGTCATCCTAATTTCACAATCATAAACATAACATCAATCAATTTATAAAATTAGCACAAAAGAGAGGCCGATGTGGTTGGGCTCCCGCACAACTTCGAAAGAAATATGGGTAGCCAAGCTCTTATACATCCCAATATAATAAAGAATAATTACAATTATGAAGTGACAAGTGTTATGGGAGTCTTCATCTTCATCCTCCATTCTTCACTCCTTGTCCATCATTCCTTCATCTTGGTTTGCTCCATTTCTTTTTTTTCTTTTAGTTTGACTTGGGATGCAGTTTGCTCCAAAGCCTCACATGGTATATAAGACATGGTCTTATAACCAATGATTACTTTAGTCCCCATAACACTTATCCTAATCCTAATACAAAAATTACATTAAAAGGAAAGGAAGTAAATCTACCTATACCTGCAAAATAAATGTTAACTAAACACATCATACAACCCAAGCAATTATAAGAATAATTTATACTTAGTGCCCCACACATGGGTATCCAAGCCCACATGTCCTAATTTGGGTTATGCTTAGGGGTATAAGAACCAAATTGGTAAGAAATCGTGCAAAAGATTATGTTTAATTTAGTTGTATAATTTACATGTGTAATATGAAGGTCCTTCTTAAGTCTTAATATAGAGGTGCATAGGAATAGATTTAGGCAAGTGTTGTGTTACGTTCAAATGAATTAAACACTTGCAAATCCTATGTGAATCCATGTTAAGAAAAGAAAATAAAACTTCATAACACACATCTTATGCTAGCATGCAAGATTATAAATATTTATAAAGCTTCACTTAATCTATAGTCTTTGATTTATAGATTTTTTAAAAAATAATTTTTTGATTTAATAATGATAATAGCCACTCATTTTCTTAATTTTAGCCAACACATGCAATTTGATAAAAAAAAAAAGGAAACATTTTATCTAATTAATTTTTAAAAGGAATGAATGCATGATTTCATATGGCAAACAATATTTAGCATGATTGGAAAGAAATAAAGGAATGTAAGCACATGACTTCATTCACCCTAATTAATTCCTAAGGACAATCAAATGAAATAAGATCATTTAAAATGAATCAAAATTCTTTAATGAGATTTTTATCTTTGAATTTGATTTGGCTTAGGAAATATAAGAAGGGTTTGCTAGTCCTAACCCATTCCCCCATGTGTGAATTGGTTTGGTTTAATTTAAAATAATTAGGTTGATTTTATGTTTTGATTAGGTTAAGGTATGAATTAAATCCATTAATTACCCCTTACCTATACCACTTTAACATAATTATCCAAGTAATTATGAGCCAACATATAATATGCAACCACATGGAAATTAAATCAACAATGCACCTAAGAAATGAAGAGGCCTAATGTAATTAACTTCAAATATTTGTTAATTAAGCTAAAGGGGTTTGATTAAGTACTTTTATAACCATCCTACACATGTTGTTTGATTAGAATTTTTGTTGGAATTCTCTTATGTTATTAAACACTTAAGAATCTGAATTGAATGATTGAGTTTTAGGATGATTTGGTTTTGAGTTTGATTAATTGAACTATTTAATGAAGTGATTAAGCCATTAATTAGTTGCAAATTGATTAAGTGTTAACCAAATGATATAAACTTAAGGGAAAAAATTTTAAAAAGAGGTCTTAATCTCATTCTTTATGTCCATTCCATATTTCATAATGATTAGCAAGTTTAATTAATGAATTCATCACTATTTAACATGGTAATTAATCATTTGATTAGTTAAGTGAGTGATTAAGAATAAAATAGCGATTCCTCTAATTAATCAAGCAATAAATTTCAAGAAAATCATGGGAGGCACTAGTCATCCCATTAATCAATCTCAAAAATTTTGGAATGAATTGCAAGAGTAGAGTAATTAACTTAATTACATTTCTAATAAAACTCAAATTGAGTCAAAATCATTATTCAAAATTAATTAATTTTATTTTATTTATTATTCTCCTATGAATTACCTTTAAAATGAGTATTTCTTTGTATTTTTTAGATTTTTCTGCAACTAGTTATGAATTTTAAAATTTTCACCATTAAAATTAGATTAATCAAGCCTAATTAAAATCCTAATCTCATCGGGCAACGTGGTGGCTGACAGAGCATGCTTTCCACATCGTGCGACGAGATTGGTTAATTAAGTTATCATATCTGTCGGTTGAGTCAGTTGGCAGTAAAAGCTCTTTCTGTGTGGGTTGTCCAATCTAAAATCGGATGGCTGAGATGAATCCCACAGTTTTGAAGGAAATCAAAAAGATCTAAAGCATGATTTGATCAGGACCGTCTGATCCAATCATGTAGAATGGAAGATGTGATTCGTCTCCTCACCTGAGAGCGGATGACATCCATCGTCGTCACCGTTGAGCTCAGCTTGAATGGGGCTCAAATTCATCTCACACCTTGAGGAAGTACAAGAAATACATCTAACGTGGAGATCACGTGACTTGATCATTTCTTTCATAAAGGACCAAGCAAATTTCACTCTAAGGTCGGTTTCAATGGCATAACTCATGGAATTGTGGCGTTCAATGATTGTGAAGCTTTGTTTGGATGAAACGAAGCCCTGTTGAGACGCGTGAGCTTTGATTTGATGTAGTTAGCTTCGAAAGACCAATCCATGACACCTAGTTGATCGATCGAACTCCAAGCTCCAATTATTAAGAAGCTCAGTATTTGATTCATTTTGACTCACCTTGGTCCAAGGATGGTGTGTGCACGGTTAATTGAACTTTGGTTGAGGATTGAATGAGTTGAACTTGGGATTAATCTCCCCTATTTTAATTTTGAGTAAAATCGAGAAACAAGAAGCAAGGAAGGTCAGGAATGGCTTGGAAAAGTTTAGGGAGGCTTTGATTCCACTTCTAGAGCTCTAAGGAATGAATCTCTCACTATTTGAATGAGAGTGAGGGGGGTGGGGGGTTATATCTCCCCCTCATTAGATCGGATGGTGGATGGTTGATTTGCCATTTTGGCTCAATGGCTTGGACAGGCTGGTCAATTTTAGCTGAAAAATATCTCACATGGGTCATTTTGGGTGGAGGACTGAGGGAGAGTAGCTGCCCATGTGATTGGTGAGTGAATTTAGTGAGCCAAGTGTCCAAGGGTGATTGGAGAGGTCAATATGGCCTCCCCTTGGGTCATGGCCGACCCAAGCTCATTGAGTCATGTTCACCACCCTCCTTGGTTCCCATGTGGACTAATTGGTGGGTGCCAAGTGGCCATAGGAAAGAATGGCCAAATTCCAATTGAATTTGGTCATGGGATACCCTTTGACCTAAAGGTAAAGTGGTCATTTGGCTATGAGTTTGATTTGACCAGATTTAAAATGATTTAAAAATGGGTTGGGCCAAATTTCAAGTGATTTGGAGATCATTTGATTTGATTTGGCTTAATTTAATCCATTTGGGTCAAGTTGGGTCAAGTTGGGTCAAATTGGGTTAGGTTAACTATTTGCTAAAATTTGGTCAAACCATGGGTTAGGTCAAGTTCAAATGATCATTTGGAGCCTATGGGTATCATTGGTTTGGTTTAATTTAGTTTAGATTTGGTTTTGGTTCATTTAGGTCAAATGGGTCAAGTTGAGTAATTTGACCCATTTAACACTGTATATCATGTGTGAATTTAGAAATGGAATCTTTACTTAGCAAATTTGTGTATGCTAAATAAAGTCCAAATATATTTAATTTTTTTTTTATTTTTAAAATAGGATCTTTACTTAGCAAATTAGTGTATGCTAAATGAAGCCCAAATGTGTTTGATTTTTATTTTGATTTTGAAAATGGGATCTTTACTTAGCAAATTTGTGTATGCTAAATAAAGCCCAAATGTGTTTGATCATTATTTTGGTTTTATAAATGGGATCTTTACTTATCAAATTTGTGTATGCTAAATTAAGCCCAAATATGTTTTATTTTTTTTATTTTTATTTTTATTTGTGTTATTTTTTGAAAGGGGTGATTTCTGTTTAACGCATATGGTGTGTTAAGTAGAATCCAATTTATTTTCAATTTTCTTTATGAAAAATGAAACTTCTCATTTGATAAATTTGGGTATGTCAAATGGAATTCCAATGTATTTTAATTTTCATGATTTTTACAAAGGAGATTATCATTTAACAAATTTGGGTATGTAAAATGGAAGTCAATCATATTTATTTTTCAAAGATGAAATTTTTGTGTGTGATTATTGCTTTTTTGAAAAGAAGGAAATTCCAACTTAACACATGTGAAATGTGTTGAGAGGTGTTTCAAATGGTGTTATTTTATTTGAATATAAAACCTCCATTCAACAAATCTGGATATACCAAATGAATATGCTTATTTTTCAAATTTGTGCTTTTTGAAAAAATAAAGAATCTCCAACTCTAATATATATGGAATATATTGGGTGGGGTTTCAATTTTATGATATGATTTTATTTGGTAATGAGATCTTCATTCAATAAATTTGGGTATATTGAATGAGGATTTTCATTTTCAAAAATGTGCTTTTGAAAAGGAAGAAACTCCAACTTCAACATATGTGAGATATATTGAGTGCAGTTTCAATTTTATGAAATGATTTTACTTGGAAATGAAACCTTCATTCAATAAATTTGGGTATGTTGAATGAAGATGTTCATTTTCAAATATGTACTTCATGAAAGATGATTTTGATTTTAGTTTTGAAAAGAACCTACATGTAACAATCATGAGGATTGTTAGATGTGGTTGAGTTAGATATTTTGTGAAAAAATTTTGTGCAAGTATCTTATTATGTGAACTTTGGGAAAGTTCTTTTGAAAAGTGATATCTTTATAAAGGATTTATTTTTTTCATTTGTGGAATGAATGTTACCTTACCATAGAGATGGTAAGGAGGTTCAAAAAAGGTCTTTGGTCATCTATTTTGGTTAAATTTTATTTTCACCTATTGGGGGACCCATAAGGGTTCCCCATAAGGGTTTTAAGACCTACAAGGAGTGAGATCTTAAAACCTAAAGAATATTGGCTAGCATAGCTTAAGAATGAAATGAGCTAAGTACCAACAGAAAAGAAGGATCGTCTCAAACTTATATGAATTACAAATCCACTATCGATACTTGGAGACAATAATCATTTACCGAAGATGGACAAAGGAACTCTCCCCAGCGGATTTACCAAAAAAATCCGTGGTGTTTATTTTTCATAGATAGGGGACACCACGTAGATCTTAGGGGGTACTTATTGAGGTGATCAAGTATGATATTGAGGAATGATGTACTATCTCGAGAGATAGAAGTCACCATCCTACAATGGACCTAATCACTTAATAAGGACTCCTAACAATAATGGGTCTTCGAATGTACCAGAGATCTTTCCCGTACTTTACAAGAAAAAGTAAAGTATGGTTTATTTTAAGCCGGGTTCATTAAGTTTTCTATGCACGCAAGCCCCCATAGTTAATTACATCCTAAGGAATGAGATTCCTTGGGAATACTCTCGATTAAGATAAATGATCATTATCTCCAAAGATTTTAAAGATATGACTATCAATCAATTGATTATTTTTGGAAAATCAAGTGGGATTGATCAAAAATGAGAGAGTTATTATCAAAACCAAAGGGAGATGAGTAGGGGATGCTCATGATACTAGGAAACCTAGTGAGCATCCCAAATTATCCTATGGTTGGGCTTTATATTTTTGAAATTAAGGAGAATTATATATTTGAGTTGAATTTTTATTAGAAATCTAGGGCTTACATTTCTACATACAAGATTGTAGAAATTTTTAAGAGGTGAGGATTTATTCTTATAGCCCAAAGGGAAACAACAATCTTATATTATAAATCTAGGGAGCTTCGACATAAGCCAAAGTGTGACCTAAATCTAAGCTACAAAAATGGGCGTATGGTTTACCTCCGCAAGAGAGGATAAACCACTCAACTATTGGACTTAAAACCTCCTCGGATGGTCGCCAACTTACTCCTCCTATGATTTTAAGTACATATAGGCAAGTCATATGCTTTGCAAGATGGTTAGTCCATTATTTACTTAGAAGAGAAACTAAGTCCTTAAACTCACCTCCTAAGAGACTAGATCATGAAGGGCATGAATAATAACCTAAATCTAATGCAAATTTGGTCAAGTTTTATTTTGATTTTTGGACATTTTTATTTGACACGGGCTATGGGATTCTATATTCCTAATGCATAAGAAAATTAGTTACGAGCCAAAATCAAAAAGGAGACGTGTTTCCACAATGGCTCTCAAAGGTCAAGCCATTTTCTCTAGCAAAGGTGGAAGCCCTCCATTGGCAAGAGTGAGATGATATGATTTATGCATGATATGAGACATACAACATCCAGCTAAGGGGTTGCTAAATATTTTATTATCTTGATTTATATCCTTGGCTTTAAGTTAGGTTATGAATTATTTAGTTTAATTTTCAATTGATTAATTAGATAGAAAATTTATTTATCCCTAAGATCCTAATCACATCTAGGCCATTCAACAATCATCAAACAATTAAGAAACTAGAAAAATCATTTCATCCTAATTGCACAACCCTAAACATAACATCAATCAATTTATAAAATTTGTGCAAATGAATAAGAGGCCGATGTGATCAGGTTCTGCTACACAACCTAAAAAAGAAATGTGGGTAATTGAGCTCTACCCTTATACATCTTGGTATAATGAAAGAATAAATTACAATTATGAAGTGATAAGTGTTATGGGGTCTTCATTCTTCATCATCTGTTCTTCACTTCTTGTCCTTCATTCCTTCATCATGGTTTGCTCCATTTCTTTCTTTCTTTTGGTTTGACTTGGGATGTAGTTTGGTCCAAAGCCTCTCATGGTATATAAGATGTGGTCTTATAACCAATGTTCACCTTAGTCCCCATAACACTTATCTTAATCCTAATGCAAAAATTACATTAAAAGGAAGGGAAGTAAATCTAGCTATACCTGCAAAATAAATGTTAGCTAAACACACCATACAACTCAAGTAGTTATAGGAATAATTTGGACTTAGTATTTCACAAATGGGTAAGCAAGCTCACTTGTCCTAATTTAGGTTATGCTTAGGGGTATAAGCAACTTGCACAGTAAAAAGTATTTATATTCTCATTACAGCGTCCCTTAAGCACAACCCCTGTAGAAAGCATGATCAGGCTAATATCGGTCTAACATCCAGACTACGCACACACACTCTAACATCTAGTGTAACACAATACATCACAAAACTAAACATTCATCAAACCATGCACTGCCCTAACCTAAAGCTAGAAATGATAACTTAGTTTAATCTGCATGTGTTAGAGCTTGTGTGGTATGTCCTAGCTAGGCTTTAAAGTTATGATTTGCTAAGTGTGAGAGGTTTAATTTATAAAAGATTGATTTCTCTTTAAGTAGTTTAGTTGATTCGAGGAATTTTACTTAATGTTTTCTCTTATTTCATGTAACATACACATAGCAACTAAGTGTTATAAAGAAAAGAAAAAGATGGAGAGTATCTCTTTTATCCCTACCTTAAGTGATTTTTAAGGTAAATTGATTAATGAATTTCCTTTAGTGAATGGTTTATTATGTGTTTTAATTAACCCTACATTTAGATTTGCTCTAAACAGCCCTATTCAGTAAGAAAGGCATCATATGGTTAGTTAGGGTGGATTACTATCACATAACACACACACACACACATTCATTTCTTTCCACCATGTATGTCATGCATATGAATAATCCTAAGCATATCTATACATGCAATGCAAATCTTAGCTCACTTTGATGATGAATTCAAAGAGATGTGATTTGAAATTTTGGATATTACATTTGTTAATTGGATCATTAATGCATGTCTTTGTTATGTAGAAAAGAGGAATTTCTCATCCATTAGCTAAATGTACATTCGCATATATAAAAGTTATAAGTGAGTACGGCGCCATTATTTTCTACACCAGGGGAGTAAGGTACAAGACCTACTTAGGACTACTTAAAGCCTCGCAGCCCCGGAATGTCCAAACTGATATACCGATTTTCTTAGATACATGTAGATGTACAAAAAGAACAATATGGATAAGGAATCATGAAAGAGATTATGTTTGACTTGGTTGTATAATTTACATGTGTAATATTAAGGTCATTCCTAAGTCTTAATATAGAGGTGCATAGGAATAGATTTAGGCAAGTATTGTGTTTTTTCCAAATGAACTATACACTTACAAATCCTATGTGAATCCATGTTAAGAGAAGAAAATAGAACTTCATAATACGCATCTTATGCTATCATCACATGCAAGCTTATAAATATTTATAACTAGCATCACTTCATTTATAATCTTTGATTTATAGGTTTTTAAAAAAATTACTTTTTTGATTTAATAGTGATAATAGCCACTCATATTCTTAATTTTAGCCAACACATGTAATTCGACATAAAAAGAAACATTTTATTTAATTAATTCTTAAAAGGAATGAATGCATGATTTCATATGGAAAATTTAGCATGATTAGAAATAAATAAAGGAATGTAAGCACATGACTTCATTCACCCTAATTAATTCCTAAGGGCAATTATGTGAAATAAGATCATTTAAAATGAATCAAAATTCTTTAAAGAGATTTTTATCTTTGAATTTGATTTGGCTTAAGAAATATGAGAAAGGTTTGCTAGTCCTAACCCATCCCCCCATGTGTGAATTGGTTTGGTTTAATTTAGAACAATTGATTGATTTTATGTTTTGATTCATTTAAGGTATGAATTAAATCCATTAATTACCCCTTACCTATACCACTTTAACATAATTATCGAAGTAATTATGAGCCAACATATAATATGTAATCACATTCAAATTAAATCAATAACACACCAAAGAAATGAAGGGGCCTAATGCAATTGGATCACATTTATTAGTTAATTAAGCTAGAGGGGTTTGATTAAGTACTTTTATAACCCTCCTACACATGTAATTTGATTATAATTTCCATTAGAATTCTCTTAGGTTATTAAACACCTAAGAATCTGCCAAGAATTGAATGATTGAGTTCTGGAATGATTTGGTTTTGAGTTTGATTAATAAAACTATTTAATGAAGTGATTAAGCCATTAATTAATTACAAATTTATTAAGTGTTATCCAAATGAAATAAACTTAGAGAAAAAATTAGAAAAGAGGTCCTCATCTCATTCTATGTCCATTCACTTTGTTTCATAATAATTAGCAAGTTTAATTAATGAATTCATCACTATTTAACATGCTAATTAATCATTTAATTAATTAAGAGAGTAATTAAGAATAAAATAAGCCATTCCCTTAATTAATCAAGTAATAAATTCTAAAAAAATCATGGGAGGCAGAGGTCATCCCAATATGTGAATCCATGTTAAGAGAAGAAAAGAGAACTTCATAATACACATCTTATGCTATCATCACATGCAAGCTTATAAATATTTATAACTAGCATCACTTCATTTATAATCTTTGATTTATAGGTTTTTAAAAAAAATAATTTTTGATTTACTAGAGATAATAGCCACTCATATTCTTAGTTTTAGCCAACACATGCAATTTGATATAAAATGAAACATTTTATTTAATTAAGTTTTAGGAATGAATGGATGATTTCATATGGCAAATTTAGCATGATTGGAAAGAAATATAAGGAATGTAAGCACATGACTTCATTCACCCTTATTAATTCCTAAGGATAATTATACGAAATAAGCTCATTTAAAATGAATCAAAATTCTTTAAAGAGATTTTTATCTTTGAATTTGATTTGGCTTAAGAAATATGAGAAGGGTTTGCTAGTCCTAACCCATTCCCCCCATGTGTGAATTGGTTTGGTTTAATTTAGAACAATTAGATTGATTTTATGTTTTGATTAGTTTATGGTATTAATTAAATCCATTAATTACCACTTACCTATATCACTTTAACATAATTATCCAAGTAATTATGAGCCATCATATGATATGCAACCACATTGAAATTAAATCAATAATGCACCTAAGAAATGAAGGGGCCTAATGCAGTTGGGTCACATTTATTAGTTAATTAAGCTAAAGGGGTTTGATTAAGTACTTTTATAACCCTCCTACACATGTAATTTGATTATAATTTCCTTTAGAATTCTCTTAGGTTATTAAACACCTAAGAATCAAGTGAATGATTGAGTTCTGGAATGATTTGGTTTTGAGTTTGATTAATAAAACTATTTAATGAAGTGATTAAGCCATTAATTAATTACAAATTTATTAAGTGTTATCCAAATGAAATAAACTTAGGAGAAAAAATTAGAAAAGAGGTCCTCATCTCATTCCCTATGTCCATTCACTGTTTCATAATAATTAGCAAGTTTAATTAATGAATTCATCACTATTTAACATGCTAATTAATCATTTAATTAATTAAGAGAGTAATTAAGAATAAAATAAGCCATTCCCTTAATTAATCAAGTAATAAATTCTAAAAAAATCATGGGAGGTAGAGGTCATCCCACTATGTGAATCCAAGTTAAGAGAAGAAAAGAGAACTTCATAATACACATCATATGCTATCATCACAAGGAAGCTTATAAATATTTATAACTAGAATCACTTCATCCATAATCTTTGATTTATAAGTTTTTAAAAAAAAATTAATTTTTTTGATTTAATAGTTTTAATAGCCACTCATATTCTTAATTTTAGCCAACACATGCAATTTGACATAAAAGGAAACATTTTATTTAATTAATTTTTAAAAGGAATGAATGCATGATTTCATATGGCAAATTTAGCATCATTGGAAAGAAATAAAGGAATATAAGCACATGACTTCATTCACCCTAATTAATTCCTAAGGACAATTATATGAAATAAGATCATTTAAAATGAATCAAAATTCTTTAAAGAGATTTTTATCTTTGAATTTGATTTGGCTTAAGAAATATGAGAAGGGTTTGCTAGTCCTAACCCATTCCCCCAATGTGTGAATTGGTTTGGTTTAATTTAGAATGATTCAATTGATTTTAAGTTTTGATTAGTTTAAAATATGAATTAAATCCATTAATTACCCCTTACATATACCACTTTAACATAATTATCTAAGTAATTATGAGCCATCATATGATATGCAACCACATTGAAATTAAATCAATAATGCACCTAAGAAATGAAGGGGCCTAACGCAATTGGGTCACATTTATTAGTTAATTAAGCAAAAGGGTTTGATTAAGTACTTTTATAACCCTCCTACACATGTTGTTTGATTATAATTTCTTTTAGAATTCTCTTAGGTTATTAAACACCTAAGAATCTACCCAAGAATTGAATGATTGAGTTTTGGAATGATTTTGTTTTGAGTTTGCTTAATAAAACTATTTAATGAAGTGATTAAGCCATTAATTAGTTGCAAATTGATTAAGTGTTATACAAATGAAATAAACTTACCAGAAAAAATTAGAAAAGAGGTCCTCATCTCATTCCCTATGTCCATTCACTGTTTCATAATGATTAGCAAATTTAATTAATGAATTCATCACTATTTAACATGCTAATTAATTATTTAATTAATTAAGAGAGTGATTAAGAATAAAATAAGCCATTCCATTAATTAATCAAGTAATAAATTCTAAAAAAAATCATGAGAGGCAGAGGTCAACCCACTAATCAATCTCAAAAATTTTGGATTTAATTACTAGAGTAATTAGAGAGTAATTAATTTAATTACATTTTCAATAAAGCTCAAATTAAGTCAAAATCACTATTCAAAATTAATTAATTTTAATTTTCTATTATTCTCCTTTGAATTACCTTTAAAATGAGTATTTATTTGTAATTTTTAAATTTTTTTATAATTAGTTATGAATTTTGGAAGTTTCATCATTAACATTGGATTAATTAAGCCTAATTAAACTCCTAATTCCTTCAGCCCACGTGGCGGCTGACGTGGCACACTTTCCACATGGCACGATGGGATTGTGTAAGTTATCACACCCATCGGCTGAGTCAGCTAGCGGTGGACACGCTTTCTCTGCGGGCCATCCGATATTAATCTCATGGTTTATGAGAAAGTCAGAGAGATCTAAACCATGATTTGATCAGGACCATCCACTCTGATTACACATAACGGATGGTTCGTGATCTGTCTCCTCCCAAGCGATGAGAGACAGATGTCATCCATCGATCATCGCTCAATCCGAGCTCACCCGAGCTCAAATGGAGCTCAAATTCGTCCCACACCTTTAGGGAAGCACAAGCAACACATCTAATGGTGGAGATCATGATACTTGACCATTTCTTTCACAAAGGGCTAAGCAAATTTTACTCTAAGGTCAGTTTCAATGGAATAGCTCACCGGAGCTTATGACTGGCGATTCTAACGATCAAGGAAGCTTCGTTTGGATGAAATGAAGTCCTGTTGAGCTGCACGAGCTTTGATTCAATGTAGTTAGCTCGGAAGACCAATCCACGACACGTAGTTGATCGACTTCGATCGAACTCCTAGCTCTGATCATTAGGAAGCTCAGGATTTGATTTGTTTCGACTCACCTTGGTCCAAGGATGGTGTTTGCAAGATTAATTGCACTTTGGTTGAGGATTGAATGAGTTGAGCTCAGGATTGATCTCCCCAGTTCTGATTTTGAGTAAAACTGAGAAATAAGAAGCAAGGAAGCTCAGGAATGGATGGGAAAAGCTTGGGGAAGCTTTGATTTCACTTCTAGAGATCTAAAGAATGAATCTCTCTCTCTCTCTCTTTGAGTTAGAGTGGGGAATATCTCCCCCTCTTTGGATCGAATGGTGGATAGCTGATTTGTTATTTTGGTTCAATGGCTTTGATTGGCTGATCAGTTTTAATTGGAAAACATCCCATATGGGTTATTTTGAATGGGGGAGTGAGGGAGAGTGGTTGTCCATGTGATTAGTGAGTGAATTTGGTGAGCCAAGTGTTCAAGGGTGATTGGAGAGGCTAGTTTGACCTCCCCTTGGGTCATGGCCGACCCAAGCTCATTGGGTCATGTTCACCACCCTCCTTGGTGCTATTAGTGGGTGTCAAGCAGCCTTAGGAAAGGAATGGAAAAATTCCAAGTGAATTTGGTCATGGGATATCCTTTGACCTAAGGGAAAAGAGGTCATTTGGCCATAAGTTTGATTTGGGAAGATTTGAAATAATTTAAAAATGGGTTGGGCCAAATTTCAGGTGATTTCGAGGTCATTTGATTTGATTTAGCTCAATTTGACTCATTTAGGTCAAGTTGGGTCAAATTAGGTTAGATTGACCAACTAGTCAAATAGGATCAAACCATGGGTTAGGTCAAGTTCAAATGATCATTTGGAGCATATGGGTATCATTGGTTTGGTTTAATTTGGTTTAGATTTGATTTTGGTTCATTTAGGTTCATTTGGGTCAAATGGGTCAAGTTGACCAATTTGACCCACTTGACCTAATTGGGTTAGGTCCTGGGTAGGTTTATGCTTGGTTAATCATTTGAAATGTATTGCAAGCTTTGGTTTAATCAATTCTGATTTGGTTTGATTTCAAGTTGATTTGACATTTTGCATTAAGTTGGGTTGATGATCAATTCATCTAGGTTGGGTCTAATTGTTCAATTGAAGCTTTGGTCAAGTTCAATAATCAATCAAGAATGAATTTAACCCATTAGTTGCAATTAATTTGGCTTAGATCAAGATTTGACTCATTTTGGCTTTTTATTGGTCAATTTGGGTCAACTTGGGATAGGAGGGCCAATTGGGTTTGGTCTAGCTCAAGTGATAGCTTGGTCATGTTTAATAATTAATTATGGATTAGTTTAGATCAATAGTTTCAATCAATTTGGCTCACAGTAAATTTTGGCTTGTTTAGGTATCATTTAGGCTCAAAAGCTAGGTTGGACTTGGTTTGACCCAATTTGGGTGATTGATCATTATAGGATGATTGTTGATCACAATGTGAGGCTTGGGTGACCTTAGTTCCACCCAATTTGAGTTGGATTATAACTTGGTTCAAAAATGGTTTTTAGGCTACTTTGGTAAGTGGACCTAAAAGAATGAATTAGCTTGATCATGGCTTGATTCAAGTTTGGTTGAACTTACATATGGGCTAATGATGGAAATATCAATCCAGTTGTAAGTTGTTTGGAGTTAGAAGGATTTTGGTTCATTTGACAATTTCAAGTCAAAAGGATGGACATGGATTTGACTTAGGTTAGTTTGATTTTTGCATGGTGATTATCGTTTATGTTTATATTTTGGCATGTTATTGAAGGAGTTATTGTTTGAAGATAAAATCCAGGGGTTTGGATTGATTTAAGAATGGTTTGGCTCAATCTAAGAAATTGGCTTAAAGGATATAAACTGGGTTTGGATTTGAGTTTTGAATTTATATTGATTTTATTTTGGCCTATTAAATTTATATTTCATTTATATTTGTGAATATAAATGCGAATATAAATGATCCATGAGAGAATCATGTGAATTAAGAGTGATTTGATTATGAAAAGGGGGTTTTGATTTGGTTTGATTTATATTCATTTGATTTGGATGATTTGGATGCCAATTTCATTTATAGTTGTGAATACAAGTGATGGAATAAATGATTTATAAATAAATCACTTGTCTTTGGATTGATTTGATGGGTTTGGCTAAGCTTATGGATGTGATTCATAAGGCTTATGAAGGTTTTGGATTTGGAATTGATCATGGGGTTCAATCCTCTATAATTGGATTTAGATTTAGAATTGATTTTGGATTTGAATCATTCAATTGAGTTAGGGTAGATTTCAAATTTGAGAAATTGAGTTGGAATTGATTTGAGATTTTATTTAGATTGGTTTGAAGGAGTGTACATGGGCTAGATTTTAGCTATAGGGTAAGTGGTTGCCTTAAATCCTAAATGTAAAGCCTTATCCTATGATAAATCCTTCTACGTCTCTAGGGTTAGGTTAAGTGTTCACCTAATCACTAGAACTATCTCAAGATTAAGGAACTCTTAGTGTCTAGAGGAGTCCTATGTCTAAGATGGAGAAGTTGAGAGCTCACTCCAAAAGTGAGGTCAACACATACCCAATCACTTCAATAAGTACCCCCTAAGATCTATGTGGTTACCAACCAGCCCATCTAAAAATAAACACCACACTGACCTACATGGTTTTGAAGCATAGAGTTGTAAGTCCAGAAGAGTCATGATGGGTTTATCCTCTCTTGTGGAGGTAAACCATTAAGTCCCATTTTTTTGATTTGACTTAGGTTGTGCTTTTAACTTATGCTAAAGCATCCTAGATTTAGGATCTGAGGCAACTTATTTTCTTCGAGCTACGAGTATAGGTCCTCACCTCTTAGATAATTCCATAATCATGTGTTGATGGACTATAAGCCCTAGTATTTTAATAAAACTTTAACTCAAAGTAAAAAATTAGGTCTCTCTTTCAAATATATAAAGCCCCACTATAGGGTAGTTGGAGTATTCACTAGGCTTCCTAGTATCATGAGTGCTCCCTATTTACCATTCTTTGAAATCCAAAAAGTAAGTCTTCTAAATTGAACTTGTCCACTTGATTTTTAAAATATCCAATTTTTTGATAGTCTAACTTTGAAGTCTTTAGAGATATTCATTGACTACTTTAATCGAGAGTGTTCTTAGAAAATTCATATTTCCTAAGATGTAATTAACTATGGAAGCTTGCTTCCATAGGGAATTAAAGAACTCGACATAAAATAAACCTACTTTACTTCTCTATGTAAAGTAGGGGAAAGATCTCTTGTATATATGAAGACCCATCTTCCTTAGGAGTCCTTATTAGGTGATTAGGTCCATTATAGGGTGATGTTTCCATCTTTTGAGATGATACTTCATACTTGATGTCATACTTGATCACTTCAATAAGTACCTCTTAAGATTTGCATGGTGTCCCTATAACTACAAATTAAAACACAACAGATTTTTTTAGCTACTCCACTATGAAAAGTTCTTCTCTCCATCTTTAGTAGTCAATCATTATCTCCAAGCATTGAAGTCCAAGACTATCATTACTTTTGTTGGACACCTTTATTTATTATATAATTAAGCAAGGGTGTCCAACATCATTTAAGTTTTAGGACCTCACTCCATGTAGGTCTTAAATCCCCTATTAAGCCTCCAAAAGGTAAAATAAAATTAACTAAGGAAATCACCCAAAAATAAATCAAACAAAATCAAGAACCTCTTGCCACTAACTTGGCTAAGTACGGTTCATCCAATATTTTCTCAATTAAACTCACTTCTATCGAAGTTCAAAAAAAGATTCCTCCCCAAAATCACAAATCTCTCCAACATACACATGAACCCAATCTAACATAATCAAATTTATTAAATGAGGGTTCTAATTCAAAAATCAAATCAAAACAACAACAATTAAAGCAAAAGTCTAATCCTAAGTCATTCCTTTCTCTAACAGTGAAGAAGAAATCTTCATTCCCCTTCCTTGCAAGCAATCAGTCATCATGACTGTTGGAAACTCATCTTTTCCTTTTCCTCTGGTGTTGATTTATCCATGGATCATACTATACTCACCTCGGCCCCCGTCATCAAGTTAGGCCTCGATTTGAGCATTTCAAGGTTACCTGTGATGGCCCTACTCGTAGCATTATCTGTAGGGAGGAGGTGGCCAATAAGAAGCCACTTCTACAGTTTGATCTCCATTCAAATATTGAGTTCTCATCTTTATAGAGAAAAGCCTTAGAGGTTACCTTGCCATGAGTACCATATGTACCTGACATAGCTTCAGTTAGGACTAGTACAGGCTCTACAGTAGCCCCAATCTTTTAGGGGAAGTCCATCATTACTTCTGAGATAGTCTTCCCTATTTTTGAGGTTAGTTCTAGCTCCCTCCCGGTACCATTGACCAAGACCCAGTGTCATAAAAAAATAGGAAGATCAAGAGGTATTATAAGTGCATTGTAAAGAAGGTTAAGGAGGCCTCCCATGTGGCTGAAGAGGGATCTATTCGTAAGACCTCTCCTCTTCTTGGTGGCAGTAGGTTTCACCTCCTTTCAGTTGCAGAGGGAGAGGAGGATGTCAAGAAGATTGTAGCATCACCCCCACAGCCCTTGGAGTATGAGACACCGGATAGGGAGAGGAGGAAACCCTATGATGGTCTGAGGTCTGTGCTTAGGAGAGTAGAGAGAGTCTACGGGCACTCTAAGTCCACTTCCTTACATGATTTGAGATGAGTGATCCATAAGAGTGGTAGTGATCATATCTATAGGGAGAAGGTCATGGAGGCCAAGATAGTTGCCCAAGTAGGCAAGAGGGATAGAAGGAGGTTTTTCAGATAGTCTGTAGCCTCAGCTTTAGGCAGATGGTTGAGAAGCAAGTGATGGAAGCATTGGTCAACTTAGAGTATTTCAATACCCCAAGGGAGTTCATCAGTTCCAAAGGGTAGACCCTACCCAGAGGAATTCGATGTAGTTTAATACCCCAATGTTGTTGTACCAACATCCTTCAAGGTATTTGATGGCAGTGGGAACCTTAGGTAGTATATAGCACACTTTAGAGCCATTTGTTATAACACGGGTGGTAGAGATGGTTTACTCTGCCAGTAATTTTTTAGAAGTTTTTCTGTAATAGCATTTGATTGGTACACTGAACTTTCCAACAGTTCAATAAATTTCTTTACAGATTTAGAGAAGTCTTAATTACAATATTCATAGGAGCTCAACAAAGGGTAACTGCAGGGGACCTCATTGTAGAGACATAAAAATCCAACAAATCCCTTATTGATTATATTCTCATATGGTGAACCTATGAATGAAATGTGAATCATAGCTGCAAGAGTAGTATGCCATTGATATTCTTCTTAAGAATATCCATGGTCTAGTTGCCTTCATGGTCAAGGGTTTTATCACAAAGACTTTTGAGAAACTAATCAGCAAGGCTCATATATAAGTTCAACTAAACTTGAATCAAGACAAAACCAAACCAATTGACCCATTTAGGTCCACTTGACCCAAGGTGGCCTAAAGAATACTTTTTGAGCCATGTTCTAATCCAACCCAAATTAGATTGGACCTAGCCCATGTAAGCCTCATATCATGATCAATAATCACCCTAGGATGATCAACCACCTTGAATTGGGTCAAACCAAGTTAACTTGGTCCTTTGACCAAGTCAACCTTTAGCCCAAATGAAGCCCAAACTATCCAAAACCTGCCATACACCAAATTGATTGAAATCATTGATTCACACGAACCCATGATTAATGATTGAACATGACTTGACCCTCAATTGAGCCAAACCAAGTCCAATTGGTCATTTGACCCAAGTTGACCCAAATTGGCTTAAAAGACCAAAATGGGTCAGATCATAATCTAAGTCAAATTGATTGCAATCAATAGCTCAAGTTCATTGCAAATTAATTATTGGACTTGACCAAAGCCATAATTGGGCCCAATTTGACTAATTGGTCAACTTGATCCAAGATAGCCCAATTTGACCTAAAGGGTCAAGTTAGCTAAAATCCAAATTAAATCCAAATTGGTTCAAACCAAAGCCTACAATAATTTTCAATTGACCTATTAAACTTGTTCCAACACCCAACACAAGCCAATTTGGCCAATTTCATCAAATTGGTCGACTTAGTCCATTTGACCTATATGAATCTAAATGAGCTAAAATCAAACTTAGGCCAAATTGGTTGAAACTACTTGAACTAAAACTCTTCAAGTCATCATTTGAACTTAACCCAAGCCTTAGTTTGACCTAATTTGACCAATTAGTCAACCGAACCCAACATGACCAAATATGAACCCATTTGACCAAATGAAGCCAAAACCCATGAAACCAACCCATGACCCATTGGAGGATGACCAAACCCATCTTGGATCAACCTGAAATTAGGCTAAAACCATTTGGTGCCATGTCCAATGCAATTCCTCCATCGATCCTCTCCCATATTAGATTCTTTCCTTATATGGAAAAGACCACTTTTCATTTCACTTTGGCAGCCCTCACTCATCCAAATGAGGGATCCCTAAACCTCCTAGCCCACTCTAAAAGGTGCTAGGACTAACCATGGACCAAAGGGAGGTGAGTTAACTCACCTCCCATGCAAATTGAAAACCAAAGGATCCAAACAAAGACAATCTGCCATAATCAAGCTTAGAGCCTCCTGCCATGGCTTCTTCCAATCCATACAAGCCACATTGACTTGTGTGCAGCCACTCCGGTGCTCTGATGGTGGTTGGTTGGCCAAAAAACTAGAATCTTTCCTGTTCTTCCACTTCTACCCCCTCAATTTGCATAAGAAATGCATCAATTTGAATCGTGAGAGCTCCCTAGTGCAATTTTAAACCTCTTTGCAATCCCTAGAGCCATTCCAAGCTTCCCTCATTCAGTATTTCCTCTTCCAGTGTGAAACTAAAATAGGGGAGGCTAATCTTATTCCAAGCTTGCTCATTCCTAAACCAAAATCAAATTCCTCTTTCACACACCTTCCACGCATGTCATGGAAGCCACTCAACTCATTTCCCAAGCTCCAAAGCCACCAGAGGAGGGAATTTGATCACCATTGAGCTCCATAGTGACAAAAGTTGATCCATTGAGTGAACTAAGAGGAATTTGCTTGCGTGCTACTCAACAGGGCCTCATCTCTACTAAATGAAGCTACCTCCATCGATCCCACTATCGGCCTCGAGGTCTGATGAGGTAATTCCTTAAAATCATAGAAATAGGAAATTTTTATTGAAGCTTTTCGAGGGAAAGTTGCATGTGAGTTGGTCTTGACCATTGGATGTGTGCAGTTTCCTTCCCTGATGGTGGGGTTTAATTGAAATTTTAAATGGCCTAATTACTCCCTAATTAATTAACAAATTAATTTCAAACTTTCTGAGAATGTTTAGGGGAAAGACCTCTACCTCAACTATTTTTCTTAGAATTTATTGGTTGATTAATTGGGGGAATTGATTGTTTAAACCTAAATTACTCTTTTAACTTAATTAAGCAATAAGTAAGCATGTGAATAATAATTAATCAACAAATTGGACCCCTTTATTACTATTGAACAATTTTCTAATCTTTTTCCCTAAATTTCCTTCTCTTTTTCAACCAACATGCTAATTAATGATTAACTAATTCATTTCAAATCATGTTTATTAAATTAATTAATCTCTTTCCCAAAATCATTTCATTTCAAATGTAATTGGAAATTAAGATTAATGGATTAATGACTTGCTTAACCAAATTAAAAGGGTAATTGCATATGATTTCCCTTAATTGATCCATGGGTAGAGCTTTAGGTGTTCAATAACCTAAAGATATATAATGAAATTATGGTTAGCTCACATGTGTGAGAAAACCATAAAAGTAATTAAGTGAGTTCCTTAAGCTTAATTAATTAATGATTGTGTGCTAGTTGCATTAGGCCCCTCTCATTTCATGGGAGCATTGCTATTTACTTTTCAATTCATTTGCATAGTACATTAGCTCATAATCATATAATTAATTATCTTCAGGTAACATAAGCAAGGGCTTAATTAATTAATTTAATGCATACCTTAATCTAATTAATCCATAAATCAATCTAATTCATTTTCATTAAATCAAATTAACTCACACATGGGGAGTGGGATTAGGATTAGCAAACACTTCTCACATTTCCTAAATCAAATCAAACATGAAAATAAATGTGACATTAAGAAATTTTGGTTTATTTTAAATTAGCTTATTTAGTATGATTGTCCTTAAGAGTTAATTAGATTGAATGAAATCATGTGCTTATGTCCCTTTATTTCTTTCTAATTATATTAAATGTTATATGTCACTTGCTTTATACATTCATCTCTTACAAAATTAATTAAAAGTAAATGGTTTCCTTTATGTCAAGCTTGCATGTGTTGATTTAAATTAATATATGTGTGGTTATTGTCATTCTTAAATCCAAATCTATTTTACAAAACTTATAAATGAATAATTATACATGCTATGAATGCTAGTTAAAAATACATAAGGGGTGTATGTTATTATAACTTAAGTGTATGACATGAAGTTTCTTTTCTTTCATTCATGTATTGATTTGTGTAAGTAAGAATATTAATGTGTATATAGCTTAGACATCATGGGAATACGAGGCTTTAGTTAGCCCCAGAGGTCATTTGATTACCTCACTTCCCGGGTTTAACAATGTCATGTACTCCATTTGATTTCATTCTTACATACTTCAATACTATAATTTAGATGAGACTTTATTCCATATGCATAAATATTTTTAAAATGTAAATTTAGCATTATTATTCCATTCTTGTAGTTGTTTGTACATTCATGTGTATTTAAGAGTAGTGGGTATATCTAGTCGAGATATTTTAGGGATGAAAGGCTTTAAGTAGCCCTAAGGAGGTCTTTTCCTCACTCCCCTAGATTAATAATGGTGTAATATCCACTTAAAACTTTTATACATTTGAATGTGTATTTAGCTAATGAATGAAAATCCCCTTTTTTTTCTACTAAAAAATACATACATTCATATTTATTCAAATGATTGAATTGATTGATCACATAGTTTAAAAATTTCTTTCTTATATTAATGTGTATAAGCATACATATGTTTGAATGTAATGGGTATATAGTTTGGACATCTCGGGAACAAGAGTCTTTAGTTAGCCCCAAGGAGGTCATTTGATTACCTCACTTCCTTGGTAAACAATGACACGTACCTCTTTAATTTCATTCCTATATTTTTTATATAAGAATTTAGATATAGCTTTAAATTAATATGATAAAATGATTCAATCAATTAAAGCATCTAAAATCTAAAAGTACATATTTAGATCCATCATTTAAGTGTGTTAAAACATATTGCATGTACAAGTATAGTTAGGATTTAATTATGTGCATGTCACATATGATGGAAAGTAATAAATGAATATGTGTCATGTGGTAGTAATTAACTCCAATTAATTTTAAGATGCCTTTCATATTGAAGGAGATTATTTAAAGTGAACCTAAACTTAGGATTAATTTAAAATATGTAATAATCCATTCACTAAAGAGAATTGATGAATTAATATGCTTTAGATGTGGCTTAGGATAGGAATGAAAGAGAGCAACCCTCTCTTTTCTTCTCTTTATAACACTTAGTTGCTTTAGAAGTAAGTCACCACTTTTAGCTTTATGTTAGGGTGGTGCATGGAGTGATGTATATTTGGTTTTATGATGTATTATTTTGGACTGGATGTTAGGGTGTATGCTTCGTAGATTAGATGTTAGGCAACGATTAGCCTAATCATGTTTTTTGTAGAAGACTGTGCTTAAGGGGTGCTTAAAATAAATATAAATGCTCTCTTTTGCAGGTTGCTTAATCCCTAAGCATAATATAAATTAGGACAGGTGGGCTTTATTACCCATGTGCAGGGTGCTAAGTCCAAATTATTCATATAACTGCTTGGGTTGTATGATATGTTTAGCTAACACTTATTTTATGGGTGTAGCTTGATTTACTTTTCTTATTTTTAATGTAATTTTATATTAGAAATTAGGATTAGTGTTATGGGAGATTAAGATGAGTAATGGCTAGAAGGCTTTATCATGTAAGGCCCTGTAATGCCTATGAAGCAAGCAAATCCAAATGAAGAAATGAAGAAGATATGAAGAATGAAGATAAGAAGACCCCCATAGCATTTGTTCATTTATAATTTGTAATTATTCTTTCATATTCTGGGTTGAATAAGGGTAGAGCTCGGCTACCTAATTTCTCTTTTTGAGTTATACTGTAGCACCCGACTGCACTGGTCTTTTATTCTTTTGCATTGGATTTATAAAATGCTTGATGTTTTGTTTAAATTATGCAATAAAAATGACATGCCTTTTATAGTTTCTTTATGAATGATGATTTAATCTGTGGCTTGGATCAGATTAGGTTCTTAGGGAAAAATTAATCTTTCTACCCTAACTACAACTCATAACTAAATTTTCTACATAACGCATAACCTTATATAAAGCCTAAGCATTAAATCAAGATAATTAAAAGATTTAGCAACCCCTTTGCTGAATGTTGTATGTTTAATATCATATATTCATATTGCTTCACTCTTATTAAGAGAGGATTCACGATAGGGGAAGACTTCTCCTTTGAGGGTCTTATCTGTGGTGGAAAACACCTACTTCTCTCTGATTTAGCCAATAACTTAATTTCATCATGCATTTGGGCATATAAAAAATCCTATGGCCCTTGTCAAAATGAAGAGTCTGAAATCAAATAAAATTTGAAAAGATTTGCATTAGACTAAGTCATTACTCATACCACTCATGCTCTAGTCTCTTAGGGAGTAGTTCTAGGTACTTTAATTTCTTTCTAAATAATAACAACCCAGCTATCTTGCAAAATCATATGACTTGCCTACATGGCTTAAAAGCATAAGAGCAGTTAGTTGGCTACCACTCCATGTGGTTGTAAGTCTAGTAGTCGGATGGTTTTTTCTCTCCTATGGAGGTAAACTATATACCCACTTTCTCTTAGATTTAGGTCATGCTTTAGCCCTTGATAAAGCTCCCTAGATTTAGGATCTAAGGTTGTTGTTTTCTTCATGCTTTAAGCATAAATCCTTACCTCTTAGGCATTTCCAAAATCTTGTATTATGAGATTATAAGCTCTAGAAATCTAATGAAATATCAAATCAAATAAATTATTCTCCTCAATTTTAAACATATAAAGCCCAACCCCAGGATAGGTTAGAATGCTCACTAGGTTTCCTAGTATCATGAGCATTCTTTACTCATCTCATTTGGCTTCGATAATAAGTCTCTCTCCTTTTGATCTATCCCATTTGATTTTTTAATATAGCCAATTTATTGATAGTCTTATCTTTGAAATCTTTGGAGACAATAATTTCCTACTTTAATCGAGAGTATTCTAAAAGAATTCTCCTTCGTTAGAATGTAATTAAAAATGGGGGCTTGCCCCCGTAGAGAACTTTAGAATCCAGTTTAATATAAAGCATACATTATTCATTCATATAAAGTATGGGAAAAATCTCTAGTATATTCGATGACCCATCATGCCTCAGTCCTTATTAGGTGATTTGGTCCATTATAGGGTGGTGACTTCTATCTTTCGAGATAGTGCACCATTCTTTAATGTAGTACTCGATCACTTCAATAAGTACACTCTTAGATCTACGTGGTGTCCCCCATACACATATCAAAAATAAACACCACAATCTTGTCTACCTTTGATGAACTCATTGATTTTATTCCTATTGATAGCTCTCCAAGTCATAATGATAATAATCTAAATAATTTTGATTATTTCCACTCTGATTTTGAGATTGATTTCCCTTTTCTGAATCTTCGAGGTTCCACTTGAGATTGACTTGGAGTCATTCGACTCTTATGATCCTTTAGGAGAAGCTGTAGGTATACCTGATAAGCAGGTAGAACTATCTATAAGCTCCTCATCACAATAAGTCATTGAAGTCTACCTTCATAGTGGTAAAGTTCTACCCCTTAGGGTAGCACCTAAAGATAAAGTAAATAGGTCATTGGTTATATTGAGCAGATAGCCCCTACATAAGATGCTTTACCCTTAGATAAACTTGTAAAGGACTAAACCAAAGTAGATTTCAACATCTTAGCACACCTTAGAAAGTTTCCAACTAAATTGAGCATATAAGATGCCCTTGACTTATCCAAAGAGATGAGGAAGTCACTAGTCAAAGCATTACATGACCCAAAAATATGCTTAGCTCAATTGGCTGCTATGGATCTAGTTGGAGAGGAGGAATGCTTTTCAAAAGAAGTCCTAGGAGTCACATTACCAAATGAAAACCTACTTTTAAGGATAATAGAACATAATAACCCCTCTCCCTTACCATGGATGCTGGAAAGTTCAGGCTATCCAGAGTGTTGGTTGATCTGGGTGCATCAGTGAACATTATGACTCAAAGAGCCCATGCTTGCTTAAGGATCTACATCTCTAAACTCTAAGCAGAGAAAATGATGTTGAAAGAATTCAATGAACAAGGCGGAGGGCCTTAGGCTCCATAGTGTTACCTTTGTAGATAGACGATTAGAAGACAGAAGTTAAGTTTCACATAATAGATTTTAATACATCTTTTAATGCTTTTCTAGGGTTACCTTGGATTCATGAGAACAACATGGTTGCATCCTCCCTATATCAGTGCATTAAGTTCTTCAGGGAAAGAATCGAGTATTATGTTAAAGGAGATCGCAAGCCATTTGCAATTCATAAGGTTAGGATTTATGAGAATGTGGCCTATTACCTCCCTAAGAAACAAAATGTCTTCTCTCATGAACTCCATCTAAATAAAAAATAGAAAGAAAAAAAACAAAAAAGAGAAATAAAAGAAAATGAAAAAAAAATGAAAAAAAAAGGGAACAAGAAGAAGATCTTAAGGAGGATATAGAGCCTGAGATTAGGTTCCACCCACAGTTTGTTACAACAATTGAACAAGTGGGGAGTATGACCTGACCTCCACCAGGATGAGAAAGAGGCAATCCAAATGGAGCCCCAAAGGTGGAAGACCTTCATACCTACTGCCTACTAGGAGATTCATCCCATCATCCAAGGGTACACATGCTATCTACCTTGACTTATAATCTGATTTAGAGGATGAGTCCTATGTAGTTAGCATGACAGCTAGCTCTTCTCATTAGCGGATCCCATTGGATGTGACATTAGAGCCCAACAATGATGAAGATCATATCTCCAAGCAAAGAATGAGTGTATCTAAATCTTTCTTATGTGAAATTTTCAGACAGCATATGGGCTTTCCTTACAAAAAGTTAAGAGTTTGGTAGTTGAGGTAGCCCACAAAGTATGTACAAATACCAAGCCCCATAGTTTTATCTAGGAGCAGCATCCTCATGCAAAGAAGTTGATGTAGAGCTTGAGGATGAATCATTTAAAGAATTAATAAAATTACCTTTTGATTGGTACTCGTCTTGGGTTCTTAACTTAGTAAAGAAAGATCTAATTCCACATACATGATCCAAGCATAGGTCAGAGTACTTTGAAAGATTATGGGACAACAAGTGGAAGAGCTCCTAATCAAGACCAAGACTAGGCTTTGGTACAGTGGGCCCAATTGATGATGATGATTATTGTCTAGTCATCACCAATCATCTTGAATTTGATAGATTCTTCTCAAATCACATTAACTCATATAAGATGGTGTGATTAGAAACTTTAGATGATTTAGATGATCTCCAAGTCAAAGATGCACTTCTAGAATTTGAGGAAGAAATCAAATCAACCATTGACAAACTCAGAGAAATCAACTTAGGGGCTAAAGACAATCTGCACTCGATGTAGATCAGTTCCTTGTTGAATGAATCTAAAACCAATGACTTAGTTAGGCTACCCATTGATTTTAAGGAATACTTTACATGGAGTTATGAAGAGATGCCCATAGTAGCTCTTAAAATAGTAGTTCATAAGCTAGCAATATAGCCTAACATTAACCCGATCAAGCAAGCTCTCAGATGCATACGATTGGACATTGAACAACAAGTCATTTCTAAAGTCAAGAAACTGATCGATGCTAGTTTCATCCAGGAGGAAAGATACCCCACCTAGTTGGCTAGTGTCATTCCATTTAAGGAGAAGAATGGCCAAATTCACATAAGCGTTAATTTTAAGGATCTTAATAAGGCATGTCCAAAAGATGAATTTTCACTACTAATACTAGAACTAATGGTGGATATTGTCTCATCTCAAGCAGTCTTCTCTTTTATGGATGGTTCATCTAGATATAACTAAAAAAAGATGACACTTGAAGATAAAAGAAACACTGCTTTTATAACCTCAATTGAAATTTATTATTATAAGATCATACCTCGGCCTCAAAAATGCCGGCGCCACATACCAGTGGCTCATGACTTGAATCTTTGATGAACTCATTCAACACCAAGTTGAGTGCTACGTCAATGATCTTGTGGCCAAAAGTAAAGAAAAGAAAGACCATCTCTTTGACTTGAGAGTAATTTGTAAGCAGTTAAGACAATACAATCTTAAAATGAACTTTCTAAAGTGCACATTCAGAGTATCTTCTGGAAATTTTTTTAGGTTCATTGTCCGACACCGCAAGATTGAAATTGACCTAAAGAAAATTAAAGCAATATTGGAAATGGACCTCCTAAAAGTCTAACCCAACTCAGATCATTCCAAGGGAGGTTGGCATATCTGAGATGCATTATATCTAACCTATCAGACAGATGTCAACCATTCTCCAGACTAGTCAAGAAGGACACCAATTTCAAGTGCAATGATAAGTGGTAACACACATTTAAGAGCATCAAGCAATATCTCATGACACCTCCAGTCCTAACCGCTCCTATCCCGGACAAACCTTTGATACTCTACACTGTTGTATTAGACAACTCCCTTAGAACTTTATTGGCCCAAGGCAATGATGAGGGGAAAAAGTACGCACTCTCTTATCTCGGCCATCATATGATATATGCTTAGGTAAACTATCCACCCATTGAGAAGCATTGTCTAGCTTTTATCTTTATATACCAAAAGCTATGACACTATATGCTCTCTCAAAAAGTAAACTTGATTTTTATAATCAATCCACTACAATATCTCATGAAATAGCGGATGCTATCAGGATGATTGGCATGATGGTCCATGATCTTTTAGTAATTTGACATTACATTCATACCCCTCTGTGCGGTGAAACAATAAGAACTCGCAGATTTTCTAGTGGCACATCTACTTCCAGTGGATTCCCCACTCAGTGATGATCTCCCTGATGAACGAATCATGAACTTAGGGGATACAAGCATTCTCCACTAAGAGATGTACTTTGATACTGCGGCTTTCTCTCAAAGAGGAGAAGAATCACAATCTACTCTCTCAGGTAAAGCAGGGGTAGGGATAGTCCTTCTTACGCCAGACCTTGATATGATGAGATTCTCATATCATTTATTTGAGCCTTGCACCAACAATAAAGCTGAATATAAGGCTCTGATCTTCGGTTTGGAGTTAGCTATCTTGTGAGGCATTCAGAATATCAACATTCATGGGGATTCACAGCTAGTCATCAACCAGACTGATGGGTCATATAAAGTCGTCAAGCCCAAACTCCATTACCACCACAAATACACCATAAAGTTACTAGCATAAATCCCAAAGGTCATAATCTACAAGATTCCCTAAGAAGAAAATGATATAGCTAATTCTTTAGCCAAGCTTGCCAAAGAGTTGGCCTATCTGGAGGATGAGTCCATATCAATAAAGGTCTACAATAGACAAGGTTGGCCTCTTATTGATGTCAAACTCATCAATAATACTCTCTTGAAGGCTAAGTTACTATCACCAAAAAGGAAGAAGAACCAAATTGAAGACAACCCTCATTGATTACCTAAATAAAGGCAAACAACCTTAAGATAAACCTCAAGCACATCATGTGAAACAAAGGGAACTCTCCTACACTCTCGTGGATGGTGTCTTATACTGACGGTCCTTCGATCATATGTGGTTACATTATTTAGACAAACATGAAGCTTGTAAGATCGTGACTGAAGTACACTCAGAACTATGTGAACCTCATCAATCTAGACCTAAGATGAAAGCCAAAATCAAAAGACTTGGGTATTACTAGCTGATGATGATCACAGATTGCATGGATGTGGCAAAGTGATTCCTTCAATGCCAAGTACATGGAGTGGTCCTACATTAACCGCCAAACATTCTACATCCAACCTTAGCCTCATGGCCATTTGAGTGTTGGGGCGCCGACATAGTAGGTCCGATTGATCCCGCTGCGTCCAAGGGTCACCGTTTCATTCTTGCAGCAATGGACTGCTTTTCCAAGTGAAGGAGGTGATTTCACTCATGAAAGTTAAAGCTCAGCATGCACTCCAATTCTTTAAGAATCATATCATGTATAGATTCAGGGTACCCCATTGAATCATATTCGATGGTGGTACCACTTTTAAGAGCATTAAAATCAACAACTTCGCTTGAAGACACAATATAGATTGGAGATATTCTACCATTTACTATCCATAGGTGAATGGTTTGGTACAAGCCTTCAACAAAACTCTCATCCTAATACTCAAGAAGGCACTCGATGGTAATAAGTGATACTTGCATGAACAATTAGTTTAAGCTTTATTGGCTTACCACACTACTTACAGAACTCCAACACAATATACCCCATTCTCTTTAGCATTTGGGTCCGAAGCCATTATATCATTTGAAGTTCAACTCCCATCGCTATGGATAATCATGCGTAGCAAAATCACAATCAAACAGAATGCCAAACTACAGTCCGAAGAACTTAAAGGTTTAGAGGAAAGATGCTTTCAAGCATGTCAGAACTTCGAGTTATACAAAGCGAAGATGGTTCAAGCTCATAACAAGTTGGTCCTCCATAGAGTTTTACGAGTTGGAGAGCTAATTTTAGTTCTAGGAAGACTAATTATGGCCTATTGAAAGATGGGAGACAAGTCTGAACCTACTTTGGAAGGCTTTTTCGCTATATAAAAGGCCTGCCAAGGTGGATCTTACCAACTCATAAATCACAAAGGCAAATGCCCGATGATTCCCATCAACAGACTTTATTTAAAGAAATATTATGAATAAATAATGTCCAAAATAATTTTCCATCAATAATTCCATTTTGATCAAACTTCTCTCCAAGTTAAAATATCTCCAATTACCAAATTCTCAATGCATTTAGGGTAGGTATAAGAGAATCCAAGTGACATCCTATCCCTCATTAGCACATCACAAACACAAATAAATCAAACATAAATCCAATCACATCAGGCTACCTTGAGTGAAGAGAAGACCCCCAGTGGCTCTCACTAAGAAGTTTCTCTCGGTCAGGCTTGATCCACTACTTAGCTAGTGTGTCGCCCTAGTGGTCAATATTTTTCTTAGGAGGATGTGACACCCGATGCTTTCTTCCTAGATTGACAACTACAAACTAATGAGCACCTTAGTCTCTAAGCTTTCTTCTTGAACTAGCCAACAAGCACTGACTGGGTCTGAGTTTATATTTGAGGATTAGGGTAAGGACCCCAGTGGATCTTCTTTCTCCTGACTACTCTAAGCTTGGGTATAGCCCTTCTTTGTGACTCCCCACTTAGTAGTCACCCTAGGTTAGATAGTAGCTATCTAGCTGACGATAAACTTTCCCGATGATTAGTTCCACTTAGGAATATGTGAGTCCCCCATGCTTTCTTCCTAGATTGATCATCGCAAACTGACAGGCACCTTTGGTTGTCTTGTGTTCACTTTGCTGATAGAACTCATCCAGTAGATAACACCACTCAGACAGATGTGAGTCCGCGCTTTCTCCCTGAGTCCACTATCGTATACCTATAAACTTTATGTTTTAGGGATCAGGATAAGACCCACAAAGGCACCTTTCCTATGGGCATTCTATTTGGATTACATTTTCATGACCCTATCTTGACATTACCCATGTTACTATTGGATTGGATAGTTCCCCTTTCTTAGTAACTACCCTTATGGTTGGATGTTATGTACTACGGATGTATGGACTATCTCTTGGGCTAGTAAATTTGGGATAGGCCAAAGCCTCTGTGGCTCCTTCTTAATGTGGCCCATCATAAACCAATAAGGTCCACACTAAACAAATAAAATAACATCCCTTAAGGATGAGGATAAGACCCCGAGAGGCATCTCTTCCTAAGTAAGCATGCAGTGTTAACAAAACTCTCAATAGGAACTGCCTCAAACTCACTTAATAGTCACCCAAGGTCAGGTTTAACTTGTTATGCCATCAGCAGGTCACCCGAATGGTTGACTCTGTGTTGGAAGGCAACCCTTAGGTTGGATAGTCTATACTATATGACTAGTAGACTACCCTTTTGGATAGGTAAATCTAAGATAGGCTTAGGCTCACATATCCCTTCCTTAGTGCAGTCTATCACAAACTGGCAGGGTCAACACTAAATCAATCAATAAACTCAAAATCAGAATGTATCACCAAACTCAAACCAAATCAATCAACATAATCAAATCAATACAAAACCCAAGTTTAAGTCAAAATTAATCAACATAATTTAGCTAAATCAAACAAATTCAATCAAATCTCAATCCCTAGTGAATCCCACATACACCCTCGGCATAAATCAATCTATAATCCAATAAAATTCATGTATAAATTCCCCATTGAATCTCTCTTCATGTCCTTGGCATGAAATCAATTCTTAGCAAATCAAACCAAACCTACTCATCTCTCACATGCCCTCTGCATGAAATGAATTTTAGCACATTAGGATCCATAGTTCCATCTACCTCTTCGCTTGGATATGGATAGCCATCATTAGTGCTTGTGATCTTCCCGAATGCTGTTGATCATCTCGGACAACTCTAATATGTGTGGTGTGCCTTGCTAGTTGCACCACACCTATTAGGGGCCCTTTTGTTGACCTCACTTTTGAAGTGAGAACTCATCTTTCCCATCTTAAACTTAGGAAACTTCTAGGCACTAAGATTTCCTTAGTGATAAGACACCTCTAGTGACTATGGAAACACTAAGCCTTAGCCTAGAGACTTAGGAAGGCATACCTTAAGCATAGGATATACCTTAGGACAATAGGTCTTACATATCCTATGGCCTTAACCAAGACCCATGATCATCCACTCATCCAAAATCAACCTCAAGCTAACACAACCAACTAGAATTGAATTTTGTTTCTTATCCAAGCTCCAGGTCAAATTGGCTTAAGTCCTAACCTAAGTTCAGCCCACCATGATCCCATAATCCTATCCCATTTAAACAAATCAAATCCAATTGATTTTCACAAAAACACTCCAACCATTCGATAGACTATTTCAAACCCTTACAATACTTACTATCAAACCAATTATGCCAAATGAGTCAAATCAACCCAAGATAGCCCATTTGACCCAAAAGATCCAAATGAGCCAAAATTCAATCAAACCAAAATCAATTGCAATCAAGGTCATCAATCAACCTTAAATCCATCATTAAACTCTTCTCAACACCTAACTCAATCTAATTTGACTTAATCAACCTGATTGGTCCACTTGACCCAAAGTGACCTAGATGACCAAATTGATTCAAACTTCAATCTAACCCAAATTGGATTGAATCAATCCTTCCAATCTCCACTATAATGGTTGTTGATCATCCTTGATTGCCCTATTGCAATCAATTGGGTCAAATCAAACTGATTTGATCATTTGATCCAAGTTGACCCAATCAACCCATATGGATCAAAAAGAACAAAATCTCATTTCAACGATAATTATTTGCAATCAATGACTCCCATCAATCATAAACTGAGTATTGAACATGGCTCAACCACCAATTGAACCCAACCAAGCCAATTTGGTCCCTTAACCCAAGTTGACCCAATTTGACCTAAAGGGCCAAATTGAGTCAAATCAAATCCTAAACTAAATGATTGAAACCAATGCCCCTAATCAATCATAAATTAATTATTGAACATGATCCAACCTTCAATTGAACCCAATTTGATCAAGCCAACCCAATTGACCCCTTAAGCCCAAATTAACCTAAAGGGTCCAATTAAACCAAATCCTTCTTAAATCTAAATTGATTCAAACCAACACCTACAATCATTCTCAAATGATCAATTGAACCTAAACCAACCATCCACCCAAGCCAATTTGGTGAATTTGACCAAATTGGTCAAGTTAGCTCATTTAACCTAAATGAACCCATATGAGCCAAAAATAAAATTAAATTCAAATTAAACCAAACTAATGGCTCCAATACATTCCAAATGACTAATTCAACACACCTAATCCCCTAGTTTGACCCCATTTAACCAATTGGTCAGCCTAACCAAATTGAACCCCATTTGACCCATATGGGTCAAATTGAGCCAAACCCAACCAAATCTAGCATGACTCATCTTTGGGTTGGCCCAAGTGGACCCAACACATGATAAACCCAATTTTGTTCAAAACCTTTGAACCAAGCCACCCAAATAGGACAAAATTCCCATTTGGGTGGGTTCTCCCACTCCCCAAGCCTTAGCAACCACTTTTAGCCATTCTTGGACATTAAGACCACTAACCCAACCTAACCCAAGGCTGTTCAGTTTAGCCTCTAGCCATGAGAGGGTGAACTCATCCTTGGCTCTCTATTAGTTCACTTGGAGGAGGAGGAGGTACTCCCCATGCCAGCCCACGCAACTTCCTGAGCTTTCAAGCTCCTCCGCCTCAGCAGTCCACTGCCATCTCCATCCACCTACCCCGGTTGGACGACTGCCAAAGGCTGAGCCAATCTTTGCACTTGGTTCACTTGGAGAAAAGAGTATACTTCTCCCCATCCATTCAAACTTCACATAAAACTTCCTCACAATTTGAGTAGTCCAAGACTCTTTCTAGAATCCCTAGTGCTCTACATCACCAGCGAGACCAACCACCAAATGAAACTGAGATCCTTATCTGTCCAACCTCACCAAATCCAAATTTACTCTTCCCACACCTTCCCCTCACTCGGGCGAGTCTAAACGAATAGATCCCCGATTGATTTGATCACCGGAAGCCACTCCAAGACCAACTCTGGTAAGCTTTACGGTGATGCTTGGTCCATAGAGGAATCAGCATGGAGGCAGCTCGAGATCTTCTCATATTATTTTTAGTGATAAAATGTCATTAAATAATGAGAACTTTGAGAATTCATAACTAATTGTAGAAAAATCCAAAAATACAAGTAAAACCATTTTGGTAAGGGTAAACAAATGAGAATTTAATAAAAATAATATATATAATGTTTGATCAGTGAATAGTGCTTAATTAGATTTTGAGGTTTAGGCTAATTTTCATAATTAAGGCTTAATTACTTGGTCAATTGATCCTAAATTTGGTGTGTTAATTCCATAGGATGTCCTCTACCTCCCAAAATTTTCTTAAAATTTATTAACTATTTAATTTGAATAATTTAAAATTTCAATCTTAATTACCCTCCTTAATCAATTTTATGTTTATTAAAATTGCTAAACATTAAAAATTAAATTTTTAATGATGACTAATTACTATTAATAGTGGGAATTATGAGAAAAATATAATTAGGACTCCCTTTCCAAGTTATTTTCTTAAATATATTTCCTTAGTCGGGTTACTTAATTCATGGCTTAATTAGCGATTAATTAGATAATTAATAGTAAGATTAGTTTAAATAAATATATGATTTTATTCAAATAATTCAAATTCAATTCGTGGGTTCCCCTTTATGTGTTTAATAACATGAAGATAATTAAAGAACTTATGGTTGACCCATGGATGTGGGAAAACCATTTAAGTAGTTAATTTAGATTCTTCTTTAATCTAATAAACTCTTAAGCATGAGCCTAATAGCATTGGGTCTCTTTAGAAGCACTGCAAATTCTAATTTCTTATAAGAATGTCATTGGAGGCTCAAGATTAAGTAGTTAATTGAATTAAAAAGGCTTAGGAAAGAGAAATTAAATTAATTGATTAATGATTCAAACTTAATCAATCCATGAATTTTACTTAATAAATCTTCTTTAAATGTATTAAGTCTCTAACATGGGATGGGGAAAATAACAAATATCATTTCTCCTCTTTAAGTTTTAATAATCCAAATCCAAAAATTAAACTTCGAAACAACTTTGGTTAATCTTAAAGATTTTTATTTAACTTGATTATCCTTAGAAATTAATGTGGTTGAATGTATCATGTGGCAATGTTTAATCATTCTTTTTCAATCATTATAAATTTGTATGTCATTTGTATCATGTATCCATATTTTCAAATAAAAGAATCGAATGAATATGGTTATACATGTATAAGTTGCATGTGTTGAATTGATCTTATTATATGGTGTGGCTATTATCCTTAATAAATTTAAAATTATTTTCAAAATTATGAACTAATTATGAAAATTTAAAGTGATATTGGTTATGAATAGTCTATGTGATTTACATTTTTTTTTATAATTTAAACATGTTAAAGGGTTGTTCTAGTTTCATGAATCATGTGTATGTTTACATATGTTTGAATGTTAGTAAGTATATAGTCTAAACATCCCAGGAATACGAGGCTTTAAGTAGCCCCAAGGAGGTCTTAGATTATCTCACTTCCCTGGTTTAACAACTGCATATACTAGCTTAGTTTTATTCATATGTATACATGTATTAGAATTTAAATAGGGCTTTACTTTACATGAGTAAATAATTTGCTAATATACAATCTTTTACATGATTTTTATTCTCATCTGTATGTATACATTTATATGTAATTAAGATAGCAAGTATATAGTCTAGACATCCCATGAACATGATGATTTAATTTTCCCCAACGAGGTCTTAGATTCCCTCACTTCCTTGGTTTAACAATGACATGTACTTGCTTAAATCTCTAATACATGTGTACATATACTTAGCTAAGGAATGGAATTTCCCTTTTCTACTAAAAATATATGCATTAAAAATCATTCAAGTGTGCTAAAATACACATATGTACATTTGCATGAATAGGTATGTTAAATTAAAAATCATAAATAATAATAAAATGAAAGCATATGTATGCTATTAATGATGAAAATGAATGATGGAATGTTATCCATGTGATATTAAATCAATCACATTAACCTTAAGATTCCTTTCATGTTGAATAGGATTCTTTAATATTAACCTGAACTTATAATTAATAAAATGTTTAATAAATCATTCACTAAAAGAGACCAAAACTATAATAACATGCCTTTAGAAAATAACTCAGGGAAGGGATGAGAGGGGGTCAATCATTTTTCCTCTCTTTATAATAAATAGGTGCTAAGTAAACTTTAAGTGAATAAAAGAAAATATAAATTAAAATCCATCAATCCTTTTAATGACTTGAAGTGAAACCTCCTCTCATGTATAACTTAAATATTTCAAAACCTTAGACAATCATAATTCTAAAGCCTAGCTAAGACATACCACACTAAACCTTAGCACACACACTAGAATACTAAGTCACCACTTCTAGCTCTAAGTTATGATGGTGTATGTTGTGATGTTATATTTTATTTTATGATGCAATGTTTTAGACTAGATGTTAGGATTACTTATGCGTGGACTGGATGTTAGGTCCTATTAGCCTAATGATATTTTCTGCAGGAGATTATGCTTAAGGTGCTGCTAAAATAGAAAAAAAAGGTATAAATGTTTTTGCTTGTAGGTTGCTTACCCCGTTTTGCATAATCCACAGTAGGACGGGAGGGATTAGTAACCCATGTGCAGGGTGCTAAGTCAAAATTTATAGAAAATAATAGCTTCCTTTGTATGTTTGTTTAGCTAACATTTATTTTGTAGGTGTAGTTGGATTTTATTTTTCATATATATGTAATTTTTACAATAGGAATTAGGGCTAGTGTTATGGGATTTAGGATGAGTAGTGGCTAGAAGATAAAGACTTGGGAGGCCCTATGATGCCTTGACTAAAACCAACTCAAAAGAAAGAAAAAAAGATGAAGAATGAAAAGCCCCATAGCATTTATTTCATTATAATTGTAATATTCTTTTATAATCCGGGTTGCATAAGGGTAGAGCTCAGCTACCCAACTTCTTTTATTTTTTAGGGAGTACGGCGGTATCCGGTCGTGCCGACCTTTTATTCTTTTATGAAATTTATGAATGTTTGATTGTCATGTTTAGCTTGTGCTATATAAATGATATGCTTTTCTTATGTTTCTTAAAGTTTGATGATAGAATGTGTGGCCTGGATGTAGTAGGATCTTTAAGATAAATTTAATTTTTCTACGCTCATTAAACAACTCAAAGCTAAATTTTAAATATAACTCATAACCTCACTTTAAAGCCTAGGTTATAATCAAGATAATTAAAATATTTAGTAACCCCTTAGCTGAATGATGTATGTTACAACAATCATGCATAACATCTTATTTCGCTCTTAAAAAGGAGGGTCTCCACTCTTACATGATAGGGGAATCCTTGACCTATGAGAGCATCCATTGTAGTGGAGAACACCTCCTTTCACCGATTTAACCAATAATTTTATTTCATCATGCATTTAGGCATAATTATCTCAGGCCTTTGTCCAAAAGATTGTGTCAAAAATGATATAAAGAATTGTAAAATTTTGCCTTTATTTTAAGTCATGCCTCCATGCCAGTCATGATCTAGTCTTTCAGAGACTGAGTTTAGTACTCTATTTTCCTTTCTAGTTAAACAATAGCTTAATTATCTTGCAGTTACATAAGATTGGCCTACATAGTTTTGAAGCATATGAGGTATTAGCTGGCAGCCACTCTAGGCAGTTGTAAGTCCAAAAGAGTCGAGATGAGTTTATCCTCTCTTTTGGAGGTTAACCATTATGTCACATCTTTTATTAGACTTAGGTCATGCTTTTAGCTTGTTCTAAAATATCTTGGATTTAGGATCTTAGGCTACTTATTTTCTTTGGGCTACAAGTATAAGTCTTCTTCTCTTAGGCATTTTTACAATCTCGTGTTGATGGATTATATGCCCTAGTATTCTAATAAGACTTTAACTCAAACAAAAATAAACTCTCTCCTTTAAATATATAAAGCCCCACTATAGGGTGTACTAGAGTGCTCACTAGACTTCCTAGTATCATGAGTGCACCCTACTTACCTTCTTTTAGAATCCTAAAATAATTCTTCCAAATTGAACTTTCCCACTTGATTTAAAATACCTAATTCTTTGAAAGTCAAACTTTGAAGTCTTTGGAAATATTTATTAACTATTTTAATCGAGAGTGTTCTTAAAAAATTCTTATTTCCAAAGATGTAATTAACTGTGGGAGCTTTTTTCTATATGGAACTAAAGAACCTAGCATAAAATAAATCCCGCTTTACTTTTCCATATAAAGAAGGGGAAAGATCTCTGGTATATATGAAGACACGTCTACCTTAGGAGTCCTTATTAGGTGATTAGGTCCATTATAGAGTGATGTTTTTATCTTTTGAGATAATACATCATATCTTGATGTTGTACTTGATCACTTCAATAAGTATCCCCTAAGATCTATGTGATATCTCTATAACTCCAAATTAAAACACCACATTATGTTTTACTACTTTTAAAGAAATTATGGACATACAGGATTTGAAATTTTTGAAAGATAGCCAAAATTTTCCAAAAAATTTCTATAAAATTCCTTTCTCTTCTCCAAATTCTATAATATCTTCTATCCGAGTCTCTAACATAATATAACTTTTTCTATCTAAACACTAGTTTTCATTGAGTAAAAGTGGATGGTTACCTTGGTATGAGTCCAAGTAAAGACATACGTTGAATATTGCTTAGATTTTAGCTACAAGATTGAAAAACTCAAAGATTAAATTAATTTTTTGCTTAGATCAAGCTCAAAATAAGCCAAGCTGCTGACCAAATTTATTATTTTTTCAAACTACTATGTCCATTTTAAGTTGAGCTTAGATTGGATCAAACTTGTTCAAAATTGGCTTGAAATATAAATAATATGCATGTTTTATAATACAATATATACATATATGCATATATAAGTATGTAGATATTACAAAATTACATATAGATAAAAAATTAAATATATTTAGCATTAGACTACAATCATTAATTTTACAATTACTGATATTCAACTAACATCAAGCATTTTTAAGCATTAGACTATAATCTATTATGAGCATAAAGTCGAATAACGGTCAACTTAGTTATGCTTCTAACAAGAGGGTTAAACATTGGTGGTTGATATGTGCCAAAGATTAGGTGTTAGACAAAGGTTGATAAGGAACATTTTAGTTCAAAAAGTAATTTGTACTATACTCAACTGACCACCTTATAGAAAAGAATATTATGTGCTCGGACGATGGGTGACAGACGTTGATCATTAGTACTATGATGACTTTTATAATATTAAAATTTACCTATAATTACTTGATTTATATTTGATAACTCTTAAATGTTTATTTTATGGTTTTTTTTATTTTATGTGAATATCTATATTTAGTTTTATACCTATTTTATTTGTTAATTTTTTGCTATTATAGTTTGGCAAAAAAACAGGACAATCCATTGAATTATTATATAATAAAATCAAACTTGGTGCTTTAGTCAAACTTTTAAATATTATACGTTTGAATTACAAATCACCTTTATCACATTATAGAGCATAATGTACTCAATTTTATGCATATTTTTATCTATTTTTATGATCATTATAATTGACTTGTCTTCTTTTATAATTAACATGTTTTTATATAAATAATATTTTTAGATAGTGCCCATTTTATAAATCATTTTTGCAAGTATATTTTAGATATGATGTTAATATTAGGTGAAACTTTCTCATAATTTGTTAACTTTTAAATTTTAAATGCAAAAACGTTGTATTATGTATATATATAATTCCTTAATCTAGTTTTTATTCTCAAGGGATGAGAGTTTTTAAGAAAAAGGAGAAAAATTAAAAAAATTTGAGAGCTTCAAGTTAATTTTACCCATCATGCTTGTTGAAAAAAAAATTATTTAACTCAAAGAATTTTACCTATCATCCTTGCTTAGCTTTTAATCTTATCAATCTCATGCGAATTCTGATATTTTCTTTGGTTAAATTTTATATAATTTTTTATCTATTAAACTTTTAAAATTTTTAATCATATAAATTTGGATTTGCAAAAGGGTTAATTATTTTAAGCAAATTGACATATATATATATATATATATATATATATATATATATATATATATATATATATATATATATATATATATATATTAGTTCATTTATAAACTTAGATAAATTTTTAATAAATAATGAAAATCTTGAAATAATATTGTGGATGTTGCATATAAATGATTTTTAATTTATAACTATTGAATTGTGTATATTGATTTACCTTATATACCCTATTATTTTGGTGCACTTATAATTTTTACAAATTTTGATACAACATTATATAAAATACATGTATGTTAAAACTGCAAATATTTTTACATTTATGAATTTAAAATGTGTGCATTAAAAAGGAGAAAAGTGCATTCTTCTAGTTAGCCATGCTCTTTATTCATTCAGACGGACACATAAGATCATGTGCACCCATACGATTATATCTATTTATACACATGGCACATCTAGATACATGTCAATAATTAATGCATAAGAGATAGAAAATAAACATAAATAAATGTAGTGGTATTAAAAACTATAAAATATTTTAAAGTAAAATTAAAATACTATTTCTTATCATGTTTTTGTATTCATATTATTATGCTAAAAATCCTTATATATATATATATATATATATTGTGTATTGAATATTATTGTAGGTTTTGATTAACCTATAGAGCTGTTGTTACTCAACATTACTTATATATGCTGTGAAGGGCGTAACTCACGAATTTGAAATTATTGGTTCCTATTGTAACTTTGATTTTATGTCTATTATTATATATTTATTATTTGAATAATTATGATAATTTATGCATTTATTTTATTAAGAGAGACTTTATCTTAAATGTTGTATATATCCTCTTTATTTAATAATTTACTAATATGAATACAAAAATGTTGATAATTTTTATTTACTATTAATTTGATGATTAAAAATATCTCTACATTCTTAAATATTAAAATAATTTTCTTCAAATTAATCTTGAGTAATCAATTGACTATTGTAGCCTTGACATGGAGCAACTTGGTGTTAGATCATTGTTGACCTCATTTTTAGTGAGGTTGATGACCCTCCCCTTAGACCTAGGATTTAATCTCAGCACTAAAGTTCCACTAACCTTAAGTGAGGTTAATAATAACCATAATCTCATTGAATTAGGATATCTGACCTTAGATTAGGAGCTTCCTAATTAGATACTTAAGATACTGCGATTAGTGACTAAGTGCACAACCTCAACTAAAGCAGAAGTGAAAGCAATAAATTAAAATGAAATCTGAATCCAACTAAACTTGGATTAAGGTAATTGAGTTTGATTAACTCAATTAACCGTTTGGGCTAAAAATCATCTAAAGTAAAAAAAAATCATGTGAAATTAAAACTAAATCAAATCAAGTCAAACCAAAAGCATCGAATAAATACATAAGTATAAATGAACCCAAAAATAAATCTAGATGGGAAAGTGGTCAATCAAGTCATCAGATCTAAAGTTGACCCATGTGAGCCCTGTTGACCTCACTTTCGGAGTGAGGATTAACTTTTATTATCTTAGGTTTAGGAACCTTCTAAACACTTGGATTTTCCTAGTGTTAGGACACTTCTACTGATTAAGGAAACACTAAAACTTGAGCTTAGAGACTTAGAAGGTGTGACCCTAAGCTTGGAGTCCACCTTAGGACAAATAGGTTTCATCCATCCCATGGCCTAAATCAAGACTCATACCTAGTAACTCATCCAAACTCAAGCTCATGTAGATGAAGCTAAACCAACTCCAATCCATTCAAATAATCTTACTTGCATTTGGTTTTTTAATCCAAGCTCCAAGCCAAATTAACTTGGGCCTTAACCAAAGTTAACCCAACAACAATCCTACAACTCAACTCAAGCCCATTCAAGCAAACTAAATCTAACTTAATTTTCTCAATCACTCTAATTATTCAATATATAATTTCAAATCATTCAAATACTTGCAATCAAGTCAATTGAACCAAAAGAAGGTGACCAACCCAAGTTAGCCCATTTGACCTAAAGGTTTCAAATGAGCCAAAACCTAATTAAATCCAAATCAATTGCAATCAAATACATTAGCCAACTTCAAATTTAACATTGAACACACCTCGACCATCTATAGCCCCAATTGGTCCAAGTTGACTTAACCAAGTCACTTGACCCAAAGTGACAAAAAATAGATAATTAAATGAAACTCCAATTAAACACCCATTAGATCAGATCAAGCCATCCAATCTCTTCATTGATGATTGTGGATCATTATTGAACACTCCACTACAATCAATTGGGCTTAATCAAGCCAATTGGACCCTACGACCATGTTGACCCAATTTGGTCTAAAGGGTCAAATTGAACCAAATCAAATCCTAAATCAAATTGATTGAAACCAATGCCTCAAAGAAATTAGGAATTCAATATTAAACATAATTCGACCTTCAATTGCATCCAATTTGGTCAACCTAACTCAATTAGCCAACTTAGCCCAATTTGACCTAAAGGGTCAAACTGAACCAATTCACTCCATAATTCAAATTAATTCAAATCAATTCTTCCAATCAATCACTAATGATCCATTGAACATAGACCTAACCCATGCACAAGCCAATTTGGCCAATTTGGACAAATTGGTCAACATTACTCATTTGATCCAAATTGAACCATATGAGCCAAATTCAAATATAATCCAAATTTAACCAAAGCAACTGCACTTATTCACTCCAATTGACCAATTGAACTCACCCAAATCATCACTTTGACCCAATTTGATCAAATTGATCAACTTAACCCAATTGAACCCATATGACCCATCTAGGTCAAATTAAGCCAAACCCAACCAAACTTGGCATGACTCATCATTAAGTCACCATGCGCCTATCCAAGTGAGCCCAACCCATCGTGAACCCATTTTGAGTCAAACCCATTGAACCAACACACCTAAATCAAACAAAATTCCCATTTGGATGGGTTCTCCACCTCCTCACCCCATGCTAGCCACCTTTAGCTCTTCTTGGACAAAAGGGCCACTGAACCAAGGCTGTTGGGCTCAACTTTTGGCCAAGAGAGGATGACTTCACCCATGGCAACCCATTAATTCACCTATGGGAAAAGGGTACACCCCATGCCATCCCACTACACTCCCCTCAGCTTCTTACTTGATCCAAGCTCGCCGGAGCTAGTAGGACATCAGGGTCAACTCCAAAATGTGGGGGAGGAGATCTAAGAGGATTCTACAATGGAAATCGCTTGCAATCACATTTTCCTTCATAAAAGACCAACACCTTCTAGATTTTCTATGGTTTTCTAGAGTTTTACCTCACAAGAGCTAGAGACTGGTGATCCAATAGCCTAAGGTAGCTTCATTTTTAAGAAATGAAGCTTTGTTGAGAAGATCTTGAGCTGCCTCCCCATCGATGCCTCTGTGGACCAAGCATTGCTGCTAAGCTCACTGCAGTTGGTCTTGGAGTTCCTTACGGTGATCAAATCAATCAAGGATTGATTCATTTTGACTCATCGGAGCAAGGGAAGGTGTGGTTAGAGTTAATTTAATTTTTGTAGAGTTTAGGTGAGGTTGGATGGATGAGGCTCTTGGTTTTGAATGGTGGTTGGTCTCACCAACGTTAGAGAGCATAAGGGAATCAAAAAAAGCTCTAAGACTGGTCAGAATATCGTGAGGAAACTTTGTGTAAATTTTTAATGGATGAGGAGGAGTATACTCTCCTCCCTAAGTGATCCAAGGGCTGATATTAGCTCAGCCTTAGCAATCACTCGACTGAGGTAGGTGGCCGGAGATAGTAGTGGACTGTTGAGGTGCAGGTGCAGAGAGGTTGAGGTAGTGCATGGGTTAGCATGTGGTGTACTTGCTCCACCAAGTGAACTAATGGTAGGCTAAGTTTGAGTTCACCATCTCATGACCCAAGGTTAAACCCAATAGCCTTGGGTCAGGTTAGGTCAATGGTCCTAGTGTCCAAGAATGTCCAAAGGTGTCTACCAAGGCTTGGGGAGTAGGTGAGCCCATTCAAATTAGTATTTTGTCCAATTTGGGAGGGTTGGTTCAAGGGTTTTGAACAAAATCAGGCTCACCATGGGTTGGTTCACTTTAGCTTGCCCATAGTGACCTAAGGATGAGTCTTGCCAAGTTTGATTGGGTTTGGACTTGGTTTGAATGGGTTTTCCTCAATTTGTCCCATATGGGTCAAATGGGGTTCAATTGGATTAGGCTGACCAATTAGTCAAATTGGGTCAAACTAAGGGTTTGGGTATGTTCAAAAGATGACTTAGAATGTATTAGTGCCATTGGTTTGGTTTAATTTGGAGTGGATTTAATTTAGGCTCATATGGGTTCATTTGGGTCAAATGTGCTAAATTAACCAATTTGGTAAAATTGGCCAAATTAGCTTGGCTTGAGAATTGGTTTAGGTTCAATTGATCATTCAAAATATTGTAGGTGTTGATTTAAAATCAATTTGGATTTGGGAATGATTTAGTTCAATTTGACCATTTAAATCAATTTGGGCTAAAGAGGTCAATTAGGTTGGGTTGATCAAATTGGGTTTAATTTAAGGTTGGATTATGTTCAATAATTGATTTTTGATTGATTAGAGGCTGTAGTTTCAGTCAATTGGGTTTAGGATTTGATTTGGCCCAATTTGGCCCTTTAGGTCAAATTGGGTCAAGTTGGGTCAAGAGACCAAATTGGCTTGGTTAGAATCAATAGGTGGTTGAGTTATGTTCAATAATCAATTTATGATTGATTGGAGTCATTTATTTCAATCAATTGAGGTTGGGATGTGATTTGGTTCACTTTGATCCATATGGGTTAATTGGGTCGACTTGGACTAAGTGATCAAAATGGCTTGGTTTGACCCAATTAATTGCAATTGGACTATCAAAGATGATCAACAATCATTATAGAAGAGATTGGATGGGTTGATTTAATCCAATTTGGGTTGGATTGAAGTTTGAATTAAATTGGTCATTTAGGCCACATTGGGTCAAGTGGGCCAAATGGGTTGATTGGGCTGAATTGGGTTGAATTGGGTGCTGAGAAGAGTTCAATAATAGATTTAGGGTTTATTGATGGCTTTGATTGTATTTGATTTAGATTTGATTGGATTTTGGTTCATTTGGACCTTTTGGGTCAAATGGGCTAACTTGGGTTGATTGGATTCATTTGGTTCAATTGGTTTGATTATAAGTATTGGAAGGGTTTGGAATTGAGTATTGAATAATTGGACTGCTTTTTTGAAAACCAATTAGATTTGGTTTACTTTAATGGGTTTTGGGTTAGATCATTAAGATCATGATGGAATTAACTTGGGCTAAGTTAGTTTGGCTTGGAGCTTGGATATAAGAAAATTTTAATTGAGGTTGGCTATAATGGCTTGAGGTTGGTTTTAGATGAGTGAATAAGCATGGGTAGGCCATAGAATAGGTAAGACCTATTTTCCCTAGGGTATAACTTAAGCTTAAGGTATGCCTCTCTAAGTATCTGGGCTTGGATTTAGTGTTCCCTTAATCACTAGAAGTGTCCTATGACTAGGGAAACCCAAGGCCTCAAAGGTTCCTAAGTCTAAGATGGGAAGGATGAGTCCTCACTCTAAAAGTGAGGTCAATAACTACTTTAATTGAGAGTGTTCTTAGAAAATTCTTATTTCCTAAGATGCAATTAACTATTGAAGTTTGCTTTCATAGGGAACTAAAGACTCGACATAATATAAACCCTGCTTTACTTTTCTATGTAAAGTATGGGAAAGATCTCTAGTATATATGTAAACTCATCTTCCTTTGGAGTCCTTATTATGTGATTAGATCCATTATAGGGTGATATTTCTATCTTTCAAGATGGTACATCATACCTTAATGTTGTACTCAATCACTTCAATAAGTATCCCCTAAGATTTGTGTGGTGTCCCTATAGCTCTAAATTAAAACACCACGTACTCATTCTTCTTTGGAATCGGTAAATAAGTCTTCCTAGTTGAACCTTCCCACTTGATTTCCAAAAGTACCAACTCCTTTGATAATCTATCTTTGAAATATTTGGAGATACTTATTGCTACTTTAATCAAGAGCACTCTTAGGAAATTATCTTTTTCTGAGATGTAATTAATTATTGAAGCTTGCTCCCATAGGGAACTAAAGAACATGTCATAAAATAAACACTACTTTACTTCTCCATGTAAAGTGGGGAAAATATCTATGGTACATATGGAGACTCATCTACCTTAGGAGTCCTTATTAGGTGATTAGCTCTATTATGAGATGAAGTTTCTATCTTCCAAGATAGCACATCATACCTTAATGTCGCACCCTATCACTTCAATAAGTACCCCCTAAGATCTATGTCGTGTCCTTACGGTCCAAATTAAAATACCATAATCTCTAATCTAGGCTAATTTTTAAAGGTAAATCATTATTAGTTTAACTTTTTAAGGGGCCTTTCATGAATTTATTTTAGCCTAAGTTTAGGTTAACCTTAATGAATCTTATCCAAATATGAATGGCATCTTAAGACCAATAAAATTGAGTCACCATCTCATGAATAATACTCCACTACTTCCTTTCATTATCAATAACATCTACATTATTTTCCTTTTTTTAGTTTCTTTAATGTTTGATTTATATACATGCAATGTACTCATATTTTTGTACACTTAATGAATGTTGATGCATGAATTTGATAGAAGAAATGGGGTTTCATCTCACATTTAAGCATATGCAAATATGTATAAGGAACTTAAGCCAGTATACTGCATTGTTAAGCCAGGGAAGTGAGATTATCTAAGACCTCCTTGGGGCTACTTAAAGCCTCATGTTCCTAGGATGTCCAGACTATATACTTATCAATTCAAATACACATAAACATAGAAATAAAATCATGAAAAGGTTGAGTATAAATATCTTTTATTTATATAAAGCTTAATATCAAAAAGAAAAGAGTTTTACTTTATGTTCTAATATATGCACACACATAAATGAAATTAAGTAAGTACGTGCCATTGTTAAACCAAAGAAGTGAGATTATCTAAGACCTTTTTGGGCTACTAAAAGCCTCATATTCTCGAGATGTCTTGACTATATAGTTTCCGATTCAAATACATGAATACATAAGTATAAACATTGGAATAAAATCATCAATTGCCAACTTTTAATTACAAGTAAATGAACATTTCATTTTTTTAATATAATTAATTATTTAAAATAAACATTGATTTAAGATTCAAAATTAACATATGGTTTCAAAATATTTTGAGATTTACTAATGATAATAGCCACACCATTTGATAATATTGGTCTAACTCATGCAATTTAAATGCAATCATTTTCTTTAGTTTTAAAACATGAATACATGAAGCACATGATAAGAACATTTATGATAATTTGAAAGGAAGTATTTGAATATCACCACACAACATACTTGGTTTCATTAGAACTTAAGAATAATCAAGTCAGATAAGTAACCCTTAAATCTAATCGAAGTTTATCTAATGCTTAATTTTAATATTCGAGTTATTGAAAACCTAAAGAGGAGAAACAATGCTTAAAATTCACTCCATCCCATGTTGGATATTTAATATGTTAAAGGAAGAAAATTAGATGTATTTTATGGATTAATTTAGTTCAATATTAATTATATCAATTTGATCACCCTTCCCAAGCTTCTTTAATTAATTAACTACATAAACACGAACCTTCAATGATATTGTTTGGAAAAATAAAATTTGTAATGAATCAAAAGAGATCTAATGCAATCAGGCTCATGCACACTTATGATTTTCTCATACCAATAGGAAAATCATAATTTATTTAATGACTTTATGTTATTAAACACATAAAGGGACTAATGGGTTGCACTTTAGTTACTAAAATTGATTTCATTCAAAATTCATTATTAAATTTTTTTAATTATTAAACATATTAATGAAACCCTTTAAGAGAATACATTTAGAAACCATTAGGAGAAGGGGTCCTAGTGAATTCTCATGTTATCCCCATTATTTTCAATAATTAATTAACCTTAATTATTTAATTTTATTGTTCATTAATTTTAATAATTATTAAACTATTTAAAGAGGATAATTAGGATTGAAATTTTAGAATTTCCCAAACCACATGATAAATAATTCCAAGAAAAGTATAGGAGGCAGAGGACATCCCTGAAATCAACATGCTAAATTTAGAATTAATTAGCCAAGTAATTTGGCCTTAATTATGGTAATTAGCCTAAGCTTCATACTTTAATTAAGCACTGCTCACTAAATATTAATTAGGAATTTTAGTTTTATTAAATTCTTTCTTGGCTAACCTTTCCAAAATGGCTTTATTTACAATTTTTGGATTTTTCTACAATTAGTTATGATTTTTTTAAGTTTTGGCTATTTAATTATATTTTTAAACCTAATTAAGTTGTTTAAACTATTGTCTCCACGTGGAAGATGATGCAGTAATGCTTTCCACATGACATCACGGTATTAGTGATGGAGGCGGGCATTTTTCTTTTGATGAGATTGAGAGAACGTAGGTATTGGAGGTGAGGGAATAAGATATGTTGAATAACTAGTGCTCCCACCAAGGATTGCCAAGGTTTGGCCACCAAGCTCTCAAACCATAAGAATAACTCAATAATTTGTAATTGCCAAAAGATCTCCTTCATTCTAGTAAGAGGGGTTATTTATAGCCATTACAAGCATCTTTCAAAAGAAAAGAATTCAAAACATGGAGGGAAAGGTGGGTGGCCATATTAATGTGAAGTTTTAAATTATCTCATTATTTTATGACATCCACCCATTTCACATGCTATTATTTTATGTGGATTCAACCACCTCACATGTCATGCTTTGAATTTTTAAATGCAAAGTTTCAAACATAGAGTTTCCAGAAGAAAATTAAAAATTACATAAATAAAAAAGATGAAATCATAAAATGGGTCTTAGCAGGCTAATGGGTTACATCTTCTTTCTTGAATTTTCTTGGGCTTTAGCTTGAGATCTTGTAAATGGAACTTGAGCTCTAATTTTTGGATTCTCATGATGTTCTACATTAACTCCCCTAGGCTCAATTGAACTCTTCTCCGTAGAGTTGAAATCTAAGAAGTCTTCTACTAATTGTGGGGCTAAAGTCTCCAAATCAGTACGGGTCAACCATGTGTCTTCAACGGGTGGCTTATTTTTCTAACGAACTAGAAAATGATGTTCTGAAGCTGGATTAATGGGTGCTTCCTCAGTGATAATATAGTCAACTTCAAAGGAAGAGGGCTTCTGCAAGTACAGTGTTATATCTCCTACTAAAGAGTTAGACTGAACAAGTGGAGGTTTGCTAATTTCTTCATATGATAGAATATCTTCAATATTAATAACTGGATGAATGAGCATATCAACAGGCAAATCAATGTGATAAGCATTAGTTTCAATTTTCTAGAGAATTTTAAATGGACCACAAGCTCGTGCATGTAATTTCTTATATCTAGTGGTTTGATAATGCTCAGGTTGAATGTGAATCATTACATAATCACATTCTTTATATTCTTTTGTTGAATGATTATGATTTTCCTTAGAAGCATAGTTTTCATTACTTATAGTAATTTGCTTTCTTATATCTTCATGGAGGATTTGAAAATCTTTAGCAAATGAGAATGTTGCATCAGAAGATACATGAGATGGTAGGTTTGCCACATCTATTGGTCATCGTGGGTTTTGACCATAGACTATCTCAAATGGTAATTTTTTTGTAGGTCTAGATATAGTACTATTATAGGCAAATTCTGAGATTGGTAAATATAAATCCTAATTTCTTAAACTTTTACCTACCAAACATCAAAGCAAATTTCCTAAGGTACGATTAACTACTTCAGTTTGTCCATCAGTTTGTGAGTGAAAGGCAAAAGAAAATTTTAATTTGGTACCTAACAATTTCCATAATATTTTTCAAAAATATGAGACAAACTTAACATCTCTATCAGAAATAATGGTTAAAGGGAGACCATGGAGTCGCACTATTTCATTAAAAAATAATTTGGCTATATAAGAAGCATCATTTGTTTTTGAACAAGGTAAGAAATGAGCCATTTTTGAGAACCTATCCACAACAACAAAAATATTATCATGTTCTCGAGCTGTCCTAAGTAATCCTAGAATAAAATCCATTGATAGGTCTTCCCAAGGACTATAAGGAACAGGTAAGATAGTGTATTATCCACCTTTATTTGATAGTTTTACCTTGTTTATAAATTAAAGATTGAGCCACTAATTTTTTAACATCTCATTTTAATGAAGGCCAATAAAATCTATTTTCTAATAAACATATGATCTTATCCTTTTCAAAATGATCAGCTACACCCCCAACATGTAGCTCAGTGATAAGGAATTCTCTAAGAGAATATCGAGGAATGCATAATTGTTTTTCTTTATATAAATATCCATTTTTTATCAAGAATGTCCCATGTAAAGTTATAGATTTATCTAGGTGTTCAAGATAAATTAGGTGAATGTCAAGGCATATAATATAATCATCTTTAATTCTATCAAATCCTGGGATTCTCAATTCTATAGAGTAAATCATAAGGTTTACCCTGGATAAAGCATCAGCAGGTTTATTCTTGATTCTAGGCATATGCTTTAGAACAAAAGAGTAGTCTTGTAAAAATTCAACCCATTTTGCATGCCTATGACTTAGTTTTTGTTGAGTATTAATAAATTTTAAGGCATGATGATCAGAATTAAGTATAAATTATCTATGTAAGAGATAGTATTGTCAATGCCTTAAGGATTGAATTACAACATAAAACTCTCTATCATAAGTGGAATATTGTTGTTTGGTTTGATTTAACATTTCACTAAAGAATGCTATAGGATCATTCTCTTGACTTAAAATTCCATCTATCACAATTCCTGAAGCATCACATGTCACTTCAAAGGCTTTAGAAAAATCAGGAAGCCTAAGGATTGGTGAACAAGTGATATGAACTTTAATTTGTTCTAAGGCCTTTTGTGCACTAGGAGTTCAACAAAATTTATCTAATTTTAGTATATCAGTTACCGGAGCAACAATGGTACTAAAATTTTTGATAAATCTCTGATAAAAAGTGGTTAAACCATGGAAGCTTCTAAACTTCAGTAAAATTTTTAGGTGATGGCCAATCTAAGATTGCTTTCACTTTAGAAGGATCAGGTTTAAGTCCAGTAGTGGATATTATAAAGTCTAAAAAGATTACCTCAACTTGTAAAAAGAAATACTTTTTTAAATTAATGTATAATTTTTCTTCTCTAAGTAGTTCAAAGATTTTTTGTAGGTGTTGTAGATGTTCATTTTCACTTGGACTAAAAATTAGAATATCATCAAAATACACCACCAAAAATTTACCTATATATGATTTAATAATAGTATTCATTAATCTCATAAATGTGCTAGGAGCATTTGAAAGTCCAAAGGGCATGATAAGCCATTCATAAAGTCCATCAGGGGTCTTAAAAGCCGTCTTCCACTCATCTTACGATCTAATCTGAATTTGATGATATCCACTTTTTATATCAATCTTTGAAAAAAAAATTTCTCCTGAGATTAAATCTAACATATCATCTAATCGGGGAATAGGAAAGTTAAATTTGATATTAATTTTATTTATTGCTCAACTATCAGCACGCATTCATCATGTTCCATCTTTCTTTGGAGTTAATAATGTTGGGACTGCACAAGGGATAAGACTCTCTTGAATAAAATCCTTTTTTAATAATTCCTCAACTTGTCTTTTAATCTCAACATGCTCGGTAGGGTTCATCCTATAATGTGGAAGATTAGAAAGTTGAGAACCGAGTAAGAACTCAATAGCATGTTGAATGTCTCTTAAAGGATGTAGCTCATCAGAAAGCTCATCGGGTGCAATATCTTTAAAATCAAAAATAAGATAAGAGAATATAGTATGTATGTGAGTCTCATTAGAATCTAGTATGACTTCTTTTACATATAATATGTGAAGAAGAAATAGATCAAAAAATTCTTTTTATAAAGCTCCAAAACCTATTATTTTTATCTTTGGGGTCAAAGGAGGAAGAGTAGATGTTTTAAAGTAAGAATCAGAAATGATAGTATTATGCCTAATAGTAGGATTTTTTTATGATTATTAATTGAACTTTGGCATTTTTCTTCAATAGAGGCTTAGGTTGCAAGTCAAAAGTTGTTTTGTGTGTTGTTATGGAGGGTATTTTTTTTACTGGCTTTATTAGTAGGAGTTTAATAGTCTTATTATTATGTTTAAAAATATAAGTATTTTTTTACCATAGTGAATAACATTCATATCATATAGCCAAGGTCGTCTTAAGGGAATATGAACAATGTCCATAGGGAGAACATCACACCAAATTTGATCCTCATAGCTTCCTATTTTAAACCAACATCGATTGGTGATGGGAAGAGATGTATGATTTACCCAACTAACATGAAATGGATCAGGGTGAGGTTCAGATTTTAGGTTGGCTCGAGTTAAGATGTGTGTTGAAATGGCATTCATAGCACTCCCTCCATCTATAACTAACCTACATCTCTTTTCATTACACAAAGCATACATGCTAAAAATGTTTTTTCTCCACCAATCTTTTGCCTCATTTTTTATTACAGTAAGACATCCCATCACATTAACATGAGGGTCATCAGTTAATTCCAATTCTTCATCAAATAATGGGGTGTCATCATAAATTTCTTCTAGATTATCATCTATTGGATTTTCAACTTCTTATAAAAATAAGATTTGAGCTTTACATTGATTTTGCATATGACCCTTTTTATGATATTTAAAACATATTACTTCCCTAGTGTTCTTAGAGCTCCCTTCAATTGAAGTTTTAGGCAAAGGGGTCAGGCCATTTGGATGGGCGGGTTTAACAATAGATCTATGGGATGAAATGGAAGGTATTTGAATTTTAGTTTTAGAGAGGGAGGTAGATTTCTTCTGTTGTTCAACCAATAATGCATAATGAAATGCTTCCTCTAAAGATTGTGGGTTAAATAATTCAACTTCATTTCTAATATTAGTCCTATGTCCAATAACAAATTTATTGCCTAATTTTCAATCATTATCAGCACAACCAGTTCTAGAAACTAGATCTTCAAAAGTATTCAAGTATTCAGTTACAAGATAATTACCTTGTCTTAAAGTTAATAATTGACTATGCAGCTTCTTATCATGATTCCTAGGACAGTACTTTGCTCTTAATATTTCTTTCATTTCTATCCAAGTGAAGTTTGTCCTTCCTAATCTTTATTCTTTAGCTAAAGTATTTGTCCAATAAATTTTTGCATTCCCTATCAATTTCATTTCAGCAAAAGTAACGCTTTGGTAATCATCCATTTTATATCAATCAAAGAAGTCATCCATTTGAACTAACCAATCGAGAAATTTATTTGGGTCCATGTATACCATCATAAGTTGGGGCTTCCACTTTAACTCTTCGAGATGGATCATTAGAGTCTTATAGTCTTAAAATAATTTTCTCCCCTTCCACCATTTTTAGCAATTGATTGTCTTCTAATTGGTTGATTTTCTCTATGGTTAGGATATGAATCTTCTTCATCTATTCTTATTGGCACAGTCTGAGCAAGTATTGGAGGAGGAGTTAGTAATCTATTATTTTGTAGATGCACAAAAAGAGTTGCATTTGTTGTTTAAGTTCTTGCATTTGATTCTTACTTTCTTCTAATATTTGTTGAGTTTTTAATTCATTGTCTTGGATCCTAAGATCTAAGGCATCAACTAATCTAGTCAAATTTTTAACTTGATCTTGAGAGATAAATTTTGCTTGAGATTTTTTTTAAAGGAAAAAAAAAGATATATGAAAAGGGACAAATGAAAAAAAGAATGAGTATAATATAATTGTGCAATCAAAGTGAAATTTTAGGCTAAGAGAACTTCCAGGTGAGGAGGGGGGTACAAGATCACTTAAATCCCAAGCTCTCCTTAGACTTTAGGTCTTTTTGATAAAGTTTTATTTAACTTCCAAAATCACCAGGTTTAACACACTTATATTATTATGCATGCATATTTTATTTATTTATTTATTTATGTAATGAAAAAAATGCCAAAATTTATCAAGCCTCTTTTTTTCTTAAGAAAGCAAGTTATCATAAGTTAATCAAAGAAAATTCTAAAATTAGTCATAAACAATAACAAAGATAATAAAGCAAGTAATCAGATTTTGATTTGCACTAATGGCTAAGTTATTTTTAGGGTGAAGCACTACCTCACTAAGGTGCCTCTTAAATTTTTTTTCTTCTATTTTTTGGAAGGGAGGCAAGTTCACACAATTGGAAAAGACTAAATATATAATAAAACTTACTAATTGAAATTTTATGCTATCACCATAAACTTGCAAGCAATATATATATTTTTAAGCTACTAATATGTATTTAAACTATCATATAAAAGAAAATTAATTAACCTGAGATGCTCCCTTTGTTGAAGCAAACTTTTGACCAAATTTGCTCCTTCCTGGCTTCGCTCTGATACCAAATTTTATGAAGGAGGGCGTTCTTCTTTTGATGAGATTGATAGAACGTAGGTATTGGAGGTGGAGAAGAAGATATGTTAGATAACTAGCGCTCGCACCAAGGATTGCCAAAGATTGGCCACCAAGCTCTCAAACCACAAGAATAACTCAATAATTTGGAATTGCCAAAAGATCTCCTTCATTCTATTAAGAGGAGCTATGTATAGCCATTACAAGCATCTTTCAAAAGAAAAGAATTCAAAACATGGACTATTGCATCATTATTTTATGTCATTCACCCATTTCACATGCTATTATTTTATGTGGATTCAACTACCTCACATGTCATGCTTTCAATTTTTAAATGCAAAATTTCAAAAATGGAGTTTTTAGAAGAAAATTAAAAATTACATAAATAAAAAAGATGAAATCATAAAATAGGTCTTAGTAGGCTAATGGGCTAAGACTTCTTCTTTCTTGAATTTTCATGGGCTTTAGCTTGAGATCTTGTAAATGGACCTTGAGCTCTAGTTTTTGGATCCTCATGATGCTCTACATCAATTTGTTATTGAAAACATCCAAGGCTGCTCGACTCTGACCGGATTTCATCTCATTTGCGATCTGTGAATGGTCGATTAATCCCATGATTATGAAGGGGTTAAATCAAGATTTCTAGCATGATTAATAATGGTCATCCATTCTAATCACGCGGAACAGAAAGTCGATGATTCTTCATCTCGTGGGAGTCAAAAGACAGACACCGTCTACCTTTCGCTGCTTGATACAAGCTCGTCGGAGCACATTTGACGGTAGAATAAAATACAAAATGATTAGGGAAAAGATTTAAGGAGATCCTACGATCACATGAAATAACATTTCATTTCAAAAATATCAACAGCAAGTGGCAAATATATGGTTGCCAGATTTTTTACCTCGCCGGAGCTAGAGACTGGCAGTTCATTGATAAAGGTAATTTTGTCTTGAAAAGATGAAGCCCTGTTGAGAAGATCTCAAGCTTCCTGGCTGATAGTCTTTGAACCAAGCGCCATAGTGGAAGTCACTAGAGTTAGTCTAGGGCTATCTTCTTATGGTCGATTCGATCAGGAATCAACTTATTTTCATTCATTAAGGCTTGGGGAACGTGTGGGAAGAGCTAATCTGGATTTCATGAGGTTTTCATGAGGATGGATAGATAGGGCTCTCGGGTTTGGGTAAATCTTGGTCTCATCAGTGATGGGGAGCACAGGGACCTCCAGGAAAGCTTGGGGACTGCTCGGAATGCTATAGAGATGGTGTCTGGTGAGTTTGAATGGATGGGGAAGAGTATACTCTCCTCCTCAACCAAACTAAGGGTTGAGATGGGCTCTTCATTTGGTAATCATTAGGATAACGTAGGTGGTCGAAGGTGGCAGGGGATTGCTATGGTGGATGTGTGTGAGAGGTTGAGGGAGTGTACACTCCTTCTTTGGTGGACCAATCGTTGCCCATGGGTGAACTCATCCTCTCTTGACCAAAGGATGAACCCAATAGCCTTGGGTTAGGTTGGGTCAGTGGTCCTTTGTCCTAGAAGGGCCAAAGATAGCTGCAAAGAAGTGGGGAGGTGGAGAACCATTACAAATGGATATTTTGTCCCATTTAGAGGGCTTGGTTAAATTGGGAACCCGGGTTCACCATGGGTTGATCCCACTTGAGCAGGCCCATAGTGACCCAAGGATGAGTCATGCAAAATTTGGTTGGGTTTAGATTTGGTTTGGTTGGGTTTAGCTCAATTTGATTCATGTGAGTCAAATCGGTTCAATTGGGCTAAGTTTATCATTTGGCCAAATTGGGTCAATGTGAGAGTAATGTGAGAGTTTAGTTAAATTTAATTGGTCATGTGGAATGAGTTATTGTAATTGGTTTGATTAAATTTGGATTAAATTTGGATTTGGTCCATATAGTTCAATTTGGGTCAAATGGATCATGTAGACCAATTTGACCAAATTGATCAAATTGGCTTGAGTATGGGTTAGGTCCATGTTTTGATCATTAGAAATTGATTAGAATAGTTGATTTGAATTAATTTGGGTCAGAGAGTGATTTGGTTCAATTTGACTTTTAAGGAAAATTAGGCTAAGTGGGTCAATTGGGTTGGGTTGACCAAGTTGGGTCCAATTAAAGGTTAGATCAGGTCCAACATCCAATTGGTGATTGATTAGAAGCATTGGTTTCAACCAATTTGGTTTAGGATTTGATTTGTCACAATTTATCCTTTTAGGTCAAATTACATCAACTTGGGTCAAGAGAGCAAATTGGCTTGGTTAGGTTTAATTGATTATAGTGGAGTGTTCAATAGTGACCTACAATTATCAATGAAAAGGTTGGAAAGCTTGATTTGATGCGGTAGGAGTTTAATTGAAGTTTGGTCTAATTGGGCCTTTTAGGTCACTTTGAGTTAAGTGGTTTGGTCAAGTCAATTTAGACTAATTGAGACTATAGATGGTTAGAATATATTCAATGATAAATTTGAAGTTAATTAGTGGCTTTGACTGAAATTGATTTTGGATTGAATGGGTTTTGGCTCATTTGAACCTTTTAAGTCAAATGGGTTAACTTGGGCTAATTAAGTTTAACTGATTTAATTGGCTTGATTACAAGTGTTGGAATAGTTTGAAATGATCCATTTGATAATTATAATGTTTGAGAAAATTAAATTGAGTTTAGGTTGGTTTAATTGGTTTGAATGGAGCTATAGGATTGAAGTGGGTTAACATAGGTTAAGATTCAAATTAATTTGGCTCGGAGCTTGGATTGGAAATCAAATTCAATCAAGGTCAATTGATTGGCTTGGGGTTGAGGTTTCAATTATTTGGTTTAAGTTTAAATGAATTGACGAGTATGAGTGTCAGTTTATGCCTTAGGATAGGTGAAGCCCACTTGTCATAAGATAAGCTCTAGACTTAGGGTCATGCCCTACAAGTCCCTAGGTATGGGTTTAGTGTCATCTTAATTACTAGAAGTGTCCTAGCACTAAGAAAACTTAAGTGTCTAGAAGAATCCTAGACCTAAGATGAGAGTGACCAATCTCACTCCGAAAGTGAGGTCAATAGTAATGATAATGATAGAATGTCGATGTTTGTTGATGGCTGATATTAGATAATAATGGTCATAACATTATAAGGGGCACTCCATCCAAAGTTTATAATTTAAAAATTTTGTTGAGTATCATTCTTTAAATTATTATTTAAAAAATAATGAACTAAATAATTGACATGTACTAAAATTATAATATTATGTTTAAAATATCAACATATCAAATAGTAGTTCAAATTATGTTTATTCAATTTTCATGGAGAAAAGTTAACATTATATTATATTATATATATATATATATATATATATATATATATATATATATATATATATATATAATCAAAATTAATATATACAGCGAGGCAATGAGTCTCACGTCACCATCGGTGCACATAGGCATTTAGTAACATCTGCGTTCATCTCACCAAAATCTCAACCCTGCCTCAGGATTAGGGGCATCACCTTAGTTTTCACATTCCATCACTAAAGGATCGATTCAAGGTTGAATCAGTCGGACAAGTTAATTTAAATTGATTTCTAGTAAAGTCCATTTTGAATCAAATTTAAAAATAATTTGAATCAAATTAATTAAAAATTTTAATATTTTATAATTATGTTTATATACATATTTTTTAAAAGGGGGCATCAAAATTACTTCGATAAGTGAAAAAGAATACTAACAAAATAATAAGAGGGAACGAGTAGCATGATTTCTCCCTATATAAAATTGCATTTTTTTTGTTAATTTACAATTTTTAAAAATAAGGTTTTTACTAGAGGTATTGTATTTGATAACATAATTTTTTTAGAAATAAATATAAAAAGCAATAATCTTTAATCTTATCCAAATAAAGTTTTTTTCTTAAATTAAAAACTTTTCTTAAAAATTTAATAATCATTAAAAAAAATTAATATTTAAACTTAAAATATATTTAAAGAATGTTTGATTAATAATCATGATTTAATTAATAATCTTAAAATTTTAAAAAATAAGTATATTTTTAAAATCATTTTTTGAATACAATCAAAGTTCATTAAAATTTAAAGTTTAATTGAATATGATTAAAATTTATTAAATTTTCAAGAATATTTTATTTTATTTATTTTTAGAAGAAAATTTAAATTCATTCAAAATAATACCATCAAAAATGAATTTTAAGGATATACTACAAATTTAGAAATTAAAATTTTATGACTACATATAAATTTAATTGCTATTAAAATATTAACTAACTTGTTACGTTAAATTTTCATTAGTATTTTTTTCTACAATAATTTACATTAATGTTTTATTTCAAAGAATATATATATATATTTGTTTTATAGCAAAATATTTGACGATGAATTAAATTTAAAATGGGTTAAATTAATTTGTATTCTAAATTTATACAACATTCACATGATTCTTCACCAGTTTGAGTCTATGCATAACAATTAGCACAATACAAAATTATCAGCCCCATACACGCTGTTTAGGTTTGATGCATCAACTTGAGGCCGGTTTACAACAACAACAAGCCTTTCCCATTAAGTGATACATGAATCTTTGTCTCCATTGTATCCTATTATGTCAAATCCTCATTTAAATCAAGTATACTAGAACATTTTTTATCATCTTAACCAAGTCTTTTTAGGTCTACCTCTACCTTTCTTCTTGTAAGGTAAATCATCATCTATCTCTGTCATTGGACGGCGCTTTATGTGGCCAAACCATCTAAGGCGACTCTCCCTAATCTTATCTATCACTGGAGCTACTCCAACTTGAGGCCAGTTTAATCATTAGAAAAATGTTTTCACAGAAAATCCTCCACATTATGGAGTTAAATAAAATCTAAATATATCAAAATACTATTTTATATTTTTGTGATATATTTTAAATAAATCGAATTCAATCAAGACATGTACAAATAGTAATAATTGATAGGGGTGTGAGATAAGTCAAGCTCATAAATTGGCTCAAACTCGACCGGCTTATAAGCTTGTGAGTTGAGCTTATCAAATTGTGAGGCTTCAATTTGAGCTCTTATTTAAGCTAGTATGATCAATGAGTTTGAGCTTATCTTTTCAACGTGTGAGTTGGCTTGCTTATTTAGACGCTAGTCATGTTGAAGCCTTCTTTGATTTGCTCATATAAAGACTTCTTCATCTTCTCCAATTGCTAGTCTTATTAATGCCTTTATTATTGAGCTTCAATAGCATTTTTCTTCAATTGCTCGAGTTCAAAAGCCAACTCACAAGTTTATTATTATTGTTGCAAGCTAAGCTCGAGCTGATCTTTTGAGCTCTACTTGAGCTTAAGACTAAGTTCAAGCTCATGATTTGAGAGGAGAGTCGAGCTTGAGTTAGGCATAACTTGAGCTCAACTTGATTCATTCACACCCATATTGATGGAAAATAGTGATGACTACCGATAGGTGATAATATGACTAGAGATAGCATTGAATTTGGAAATCATTCAATTTGTGTGATTTCAAATGACAAAAAGTAGGTATGAAATACCAAAAAAACTCTCAGTTTTTTTTTTTTTGAGATAAAAAAATTATAAGATACCAAAATTTATATATGGAAGAAATTTAAAGAGAAAAAATCGACAATATATAGCTTACTTAAAATAATTCACTATATAAATAATATTATAGAAGATATTCTCTTTCCTTAATTAAAGAAAATAGGATTATAAAGTTTAAAACTTTGCTTAATTTCATGTGATTAAACTTGATAATATTAGAGAAATAGAGAAAAACAATGACTACGACTAATTGATAAGAATTGGATGAAGTCATGAACATTAGATAATAATAATTTGGCAACAACGGATAGATAATAAATAGATGATAATCATCAGATGATTGTGATTAGACAAAAAAATGTTATACAACGAAGGTTGAGTGTTGATGATTAAACAACTATAAATGAATGATGAATTAAGTAATCAACAACGATGCTAACAATAATAAATAGATGATGATAGTTGCGTAAGGGCTATTATCATTTAAAATTTTTAATTTCTTAAGCCTCATCATAGCTCAAAAACAAGCCCCAATCCTTCAATTTATGAAATACTAATGACCTATTTATAATTTTTTGAAGTGATATATTAAAAATATTAGCAGAAATCTTTATAATGAAATATCAAATAATTCATATTAAATTTTTATCATCAATTATTATTTTATTATTTAAATATTTTAAGATTATTTGAATTAAATCTTCTTTGTTTCATTTTATTCTTTTTTTCGAGATATTCATTTTAGCTACAAAAATATAAAATTTGAAAATAATTTACTCTAATTAATATCATAAAATTTTTAACTATACTTCAAATGCTATAATTTTTGCATTTTTTTATTTGTATTAACAAGATATTCAATTTCTCTCTCTCTCTCTCTCTCTCTCTCTCTCTCTCTCTCTCTCTCTCTCTCTCTCTCTCTCTCTATATATATATATATATATATATATATATATATATATTAAATTTATTTATTTATAAAAACAAGATTAACAATTTATTTTAAACTAAATTATCTCTATTTTATAAAAAAATTTTAAAAAGATTGCTCAACTTTTACGACCACTGCTCTTTCATATATGAGGTTTATCATTCAGGTGCGATTGACTTAAATTATATCCTAAGTTTAAGGGGTGCAAATGAACCGAGCGTTCGACAAGCTACTCGAAGCTCGGCTCGATAAGAGATCGTTCATGATTGTTTGCTTAATTAATCAAACAAGCGAACACTTTAATGAATACTCGATTAGTAAATGAGCTCAACAACTCATAACTTGATTTGATTATGATCGTGAATAGTATTTAATGTTCATGAACAAGCTCGTTAAGAAGCTTCGATAAGGCTCGATTATGATCGTGAACAATATATCGTTTAATGTTCACTACATTTCATGACAAGCTCGTTTAATGTTCATGAACATACTCATGCTCGCTTCGTTCAAACTTGTTTAGGAAAAATATTTAACATTTATAAAAAAATGTAAACATTAATTAAATAAAATATATGTATATTTATATGAATTTAATTTTAATATTATATAATAAAAGTTTCTGAACTTTAAACTATAATAAAATTTTCTTAATTTTAATTTTAATATTACATAATATATATTAATCGATATTTTTTGATTCACCACGATCCGGTCAAGTTCTGGACTCGTCCGTTTGACTGCTCGGGCCGGCTCGGCGCTCGCTGCTCAATCAGCCATCCGTTTAATGATGGACTGCCGATCCCGATAGGTGATATGATAACCCTAAGTGAGTAAGCGGCTTACAGGCTTAGGCTCTTATTCAGTTATCCCTAATTCCCCTTACAGTCGCCTCATTTCTCTTCCTTTCGGTTCTTCCCCCAACTCATAAGGCGCAAAGAAAACCCTAAAGGCTAAAGCGCGGAGAGAAAGATTTTGGATTCTTGATAGAGTTTGACTGCTATATTTTGTAGGTAAGTGATTTATTATTTTCGCTTTAGGTTTATGTCGAGTTACGAATGAGAGGAATCATGTTCGTGTCATTTACTGTCGTGAACTCTAAGTAATGAGAGGAAAATCTTTGTGGAGAAGTTTGATTGATTTATTTCCATTATGTCATTGTTTACGGTTATCCGGTTATGCCCTAAATAATTTCCGATTGTTTTGAAAAATCATGGAGGCTCGGAGGAATTTTTGTTCGGCAATGTTAAGTTTATGTTTGTGATTTGAGACTTTGGGTTATACCCTCTTTCAATTTTTCTTACGTTGTTGAAATCGTTGCTTTATGTTTCTTTGTAATCATTGGTGGTTATTTGGTTATTTGTGAGATGGTTGTTTCATGACCAATTCTAATCACATGGGTAATAGAGCTTCTTTTCTATATTGTTGCATATTTCGGCCTTTCCCTCTTTCAATTTTCTTCGTTCGTGTCGTTGCTTTATGTTATCTGTAACTGTTGGTGGTTATTTGGTTATTTTGAGATGGTTGTTGCTATGACCAATTCTAATCACGTGGGTAATACTGAGCTTCTTTTGCTATATTGTTGCATATTTTCGGCCTTTCCTTCCTTCAATTTGTCTTCTAATTGGCTGTTTTAGGTTCTGCTATTGGTGGTTATTTTCTTAGTGGTGTTTTCGGCTCTTACTTGGTTATGGTCTTATCTTCTGGTCAGGGTTGTGGTGCTTTTCAGTTGGTAGACTCAAAATTTTGTGAATAGTCGAATGGACTCAAAAAAAATTTTAATATTTGGTTGATTCTGATGCTGAGATGGTTGTTGCTATGACCAATTCTAATCAATTTTGTGGTTATTACCTTATGATATTGATTCCAATCTTTTCAGCCTCTGTTGGCTTGATTTTTTTTTACTTGGTGGTTGTTGTTTACCTTATTATTCTAGTTGCTGGTGGATAAGTTTGGTTTTTTTATTCATCCTAGCTAGCTGTAGGTATTGCCTTTCTATGGTGGCCAAGCTTCTTTTAAATCTCTGTTGTGTGGTTCTTTGTTAGTTTTTTTACTTTTTCTTGGCTATTGCCTATTGGGAAGGCTTCCTTTGTTGGGTACTTATGGTGAGCTATTCTCTAGTGGTTGCCTTATGGCTATTTTACTTAGCTAGTTTGGTTGGAGGACTTTTAGTTGTCCTTAGAATCTTGCTTGGCTGAGTTTTTTCCTTGTTGCTCTTTTCCTGCTTATTGTACAATATGCTAGAGCCTTATAGTGTATTGGCTGATTCTTTGTTGATCCTTTTGGATTAGACTTTTTTTGGATTCTGGTTGTTGGTGGCTACCTTCGGTCCCCTTTTGTGTGGAATCTTGAATGGACTCAAAATTTATGTTATATAGGTTGGTAGCCCTTTTTTTGTGATTGTAACCCTTTTTTAAAATCCCAATTGAGGTATCGTTTTGAAATAAAGCTATATGAAATTAATTTTTTTTTACTATTATGTCATTTTTTTTAAAATGCTCGTCTTTGTTTACTTTTTATATTGAAGATATGTCTTCTAGTCAATCAAAGGAAGATGCCAGTCCTATAAGACCTATTGTTAGTCCTATACAAGTGCCTATGAGAGAGTTTAGTGTAGGGTCCTCACGAGAGTAGTAAGATGCATATGAAATATAATTGTACCAATTGATGATGATAGATAGAAAGCGATCCTTTTACTAGAAAAGTAAGAAGAAAAACATCATCAGTATGGAATGATTTTACTTTGATCAAACTCAATGATGGTACTAAGAGGGTACAATATAATCATTATAAGCATAAGCTTACAAAGAGCAAAGGTGGTGCTACTACATAATATAAGCGACATTTGCTTCATTGTGATAGGAGGATGGTGCAGCCTGAAGGACAACTTAATCTTTCAATTCAACCACCTATGATTGCAAGTACCATTGACTCTGTGAGTGCTTGTAATGTTGCTAATTGGAGATATGACCATGCTAGGATAAGGGAATTAATTTCTCATATGATAATGGTACATGAGTTGCCATTTAAATTTGTAGAATATGAGATGTTCAAGATTGTCATGAAAGCTACTAGTCCACATTATGAAAAGATTTCACGGAATGTAGTGAGAAATGATTGTGTAGCAAGTTATGAAATTAGAAAAAAAAGATTGAAACACTTATTAGATAGCGTCAGTAGAGTTAGTGTCACAACTGATCTATGGAAATCTGGTCAAGATATACATTATATGGTCTTGACATGTCATTTTGTAGATCTTGATTGGAATCGCAAAAAAGAGTGCTTAATTTTGTTGATGTGCCTCTCATGAAGCGACATACATGACATTGTATAAGTGCTTAAAGGATTGGGGCATTGAAAATAAAGTTGCAATAATAACGAGATAATGCATACAATACATTGTGATTAATATGTTGAAAGCTAGTCAGAGTTCCCCAAGAAACTTCCTCTTGGTGGAAGAATTTTTCATGTGCGCTGTTGTGCACATATCTTGAATTTGTTAGTTCAAGATGGGATTTCTAAAATTAAAAGTACAATTGATTTAGTTAGAGATAGTTATTTTGACATTAATATCTATGTAAATTATGTTGTACAGGGCAAAGAGGAGTTGAAAGAAGTTCTTTTACCTTGAGATGTTATGGAGTCAATATTTGGAACTTTGAAATGAAACTCTACTGAATTTGAACTAATTTGATGTATTATTATTTTTTTCTCTTGAACTCTTTATGAAGTACTGAATGTCATAAGATTAGTACTTATTTTTTCATATCGAAGATGGTGTTACTAAGCATTTAGCATAAGCTTTCAGCCTTTCAGGTACAGTTTCAGTTTATGCACATTAATTTTTATAAATTTCTGTTATTCATAAATGCTAGATGCTTATTTATGCATGTTTACATTATTCTTTTATGCTTGAAATAGTATTGGTCCAGTATTGGCAATGAAAGCAATGATGATATTCTGGATTCTATTTGGGAGTGATTGTTGTAATGAATGATATGTATTATAATAGTAGTTGCCCTTCTCTTTAAGTATTGCTGGTAGTCATTATGTTGAGGTCCTATTAAAATGTATTTGTGAATCTATGATGGTACTTACTCTATAGAATTTGGATCTTCAATGTAATGTTTGTTGCCCTTTCTTCTATAGTTGATGGTAGCTATTATGTGAAGCTTAATTTGTAATAGCCCTTCTCTCTAAGTATTGCTGGTAGCCATTGTGTTGAGGTCCTATGAAAATGGATTTGTGATGGTACTTACTCTATAGGATTTGGATCTTCAATGTAATGTTCGTTGCCCTTTCTTTTAGAGTTGATGGTAGCTACTAGCTACTATGTGATGCATAATTTTTTATCTGAGCTCGAGCCAATATTGGTTGATCACTTGATTGCCATAACTCGATTGCCTTCTTTTTTTGCTAACTGGTGCATTTCTGAGCTTGAACTTTGCATAATTCTGATTGCCATAATTCTATTTTTTCACGGTTCAGATCTGGAGAATTGAACTTTCAATTGGTTAAATTTTATATTAATGCAGTATTTTAATACTCTTTATTGACATCTTTGAGTTGGAGAGCGACCATGAAGCAGGTATTCTTCCATTGAACTTATTTGAGTTCAGAGCTCTAAAATGGGAAACAAAAAAAGGTGGTAATCTGCTTGTTATACTACTTGTTATACTACTCACAATGTGGTAATCTGCTTCAGATTTCCTATATAATTCCCTACATAATTCTTGTGTTTATAATTCTAGGAACCGAAGAATGGAACTTACACCTACTGGCAACTGCAACTCAGAGAGTTGGGATATGTCTACCTCCATTAAGCTGGTTGGCCTTGTCGCCTTACTGCAGTTTATCTCCTTCATTTTCTTTTGCTGTTGGACTGTTAGTTAATGTAATTTTATTTATTATACTTAGTTTTAGTCTATTATCTATTTTCTTTTGCTGTTGGACTTTGTATTCTTTTTCTTAAATGCAAAAAAAATTTCTTCTTACCTAAATAAAATAAAACTATAGTCTGTAGTCAGCAGATTCAACAAAATATTCAGGGTTGCCCCCATTAATTCTTTAAAAATATTATAATTATTTTACAAATTTATATTGTTTATTTATTCATGATTGTTAAAAGCTTGTTTATGCACATTTATTAGTTCATTTAGGCTCATTTATTTAGTGTTTGTTAAGGCTTGTTTATTTAGTGCATGTTTAGGCTCGTTTACTTGCTGCTCATTAAGGCTCGTTAAGGCTCGTTAAAGCACGTTAAGGCTTGTTTAGGCTCGTTTACTTGCTGCTCATTAAGACTCGTTAAGGTTCGTTAAAGCTCGTTAAGGCTTGTTTAGGCTCGTTTACTTGCTGCTCATTAAGGCTCGTTAAGGCTCGTTAAAGCTCGTTAAGGCTTGTTTAATTATTGTTCGATAAGGCTTGATAATAGTGCTCGTTAAGATACTCGATTAAGCTCGTTTATAATTCCAATCAAGCTACTCGATAAGAACTCGATTAACTGTAAATGAACCAAACACAAATCAATCTCAAATTAAGCTTGAACATCTCGGTTGTTAAACGAACCGAGCTCGAACACAGACTAGCAAGCTCGAAACGAGCTCGAACTGAGCTCGAGCTCCCAATGTGCTACCGAGCTCAAGCCTGAACAGGTCTTGGCTCGATTTGGTTCGGTTCATTTGCAACCCTACTAAGCTTCATATAAAAAAATATATTTAATGAAAACCATTTACTCATAATAATGAAACAAAAAACATATTAAATTTTATTTTAAAAAATTAAATTTGTGTTATATACTGGTTAAAAGTTATTTTAGACTTATTATATAAATATATTTTAAATAAAAAATATTTTGTATTTGTCCTCCACCGACCTACCCACCAGCCAACCAAATCCTCTGCTCACTCGCCACTTCCACAGCACGACAAAAACTGTGTTTACAGCTCTCTCTCCTTAAGCTAATATAAATCCCCGCTCCAATCCCCAACCACACAAACCCTCAACACCAAATGAGCCCCAATTTCTATTCACCGCCGCTCATTTCCGGCCTCCCCGAAGAACTTGCCGTTCACTGTCTCAGGCACTTGCCTTTCCCCTACAACTCGCTCGCTTGCTCCGTCTCCTCCCCAAGGAATCACGCCCTTTCGAGCTCCACCTTCCTCTGCTCCAAATCCCTTCTTGGCTTGCCCCCCAACGTTTGCCTTCATGGCAATCCCACGCTCCAGCGAGCTCTTTGTTCGTTTTTTAAAACTGACATTTGTATGAATCAATGTGAGGTTATTTTACTTCTCAAATTGCCGTATTTTTAGGAATATTTCTCATAAAGAGATGAAGGATATTTTGTCATTTTAACTGATATGAATTGGTTCAATCTAAAATTTAAAGGGGATTACATACATACGCTTTTTTATGAATTCGTATTTCACTTTAATTTTACTTAAATAACACCTAAATCTTTATTATTATATCAAAAATACCACCCTTGTTACTTTTCAGTGAAATGACTTTTTTTGAGCATGGAAAAGTCTTGGTTTTGTAAATATTCAAATTTGGGTGTGAAATATGTAAATGCAGAAGAATTGCGTGGTATGTATGTAATTTTCCCAATTTAAAAAGCTATTTTTATTCAAACAGGTAATCTCAAAATCATATTGAACCACAGTTTTTCAGTAAGTATTTTTAAATGAGATTTTTAAGAATTTCATAAGCTTAGCCAAACAAAGCCTAAATCTTCTAGAAAAAACGGTTCGATGAGGCAGTGAAGCATTATTGGCACTTTTCTTTAAATAAAATTACATTCATAATATTTAAATTTTTGTTATTTATAAAATTATCATTCTCTTATCTCTAATTTTTACATTTTTATCTAGATATTAAAATTCATAATATAATTTTAATTTATATTATATTTTTATTAATTTTTCAATAATTTGATCATAACAATCATAAATATATAAAATTGATATTTGAAAAATAACACAAATATTAAAATTATAAATATATAAATATTTACTTCCATTTTGTGCTCCATTTATATTAATTTTTCTTATCGTATATGTAGGGAGATATTCAGTTATAATAATTTTTTAAAAAAATAAATTAATATATTTTTATCATAATTTGATTATAGCTATAAAATTATTAGATTTATTTAAAATAAAGAAAAAATATACACAATTAATGATATTTTATGTAAGCCCAATTATTTTAAATTTGTTTCTGAATAAATTTTTCTTAAAATATTCTAATCTAAATTTTTCCTTATAAAAGAAGAGAAAAGATCTTTAATAACGTAATGCTAATCAAAAAAATAAGTATATTTTAATATGTTGTTAGAAACTGTTTAAAATTTTTGTAAATTTTGGTTAAGTTTAATTTTGTGTGTATATATATATATATATATATATATATATATATATATATATATATATATATATATTGATATGACGAAAATTCTACTAATCAGTACTAATCTTGATGTCGAGGAACTGACGATTCAATCAAGATTAAACGAGATCAAGCACTTATTATCAATCAACTCTTAAAGCATTGAGTGTTTATAGTCAAATCGAGTGTCTTGACGAGCCGGATCTAATAAGCTCAACATCTCATAATTCCGACTTCATTTGAGCATTCAAATGCTTAAAATACATCAAATAATCAAAGGAATTATTTTGAGTCGTCCGATGGAGTGGAGTGGTTCGAATTTTGCATATATTCTGAGACGCTCCTCCTATAAATAGTCTCTCATTCTTCATATGAGGGAGTCATGCAAGAGAGAGAGAGCTCTAAAGCTTGAAAATCCTCCACGATAATTGTGTCACCACTCGGCCAGCCGACATTGTTACCACCACGGCCGCGTAGCCCGCCGATCCTTGTCTTCGTCAATCTCCGTCGCAGGTCGTCACCGCCGACCATTGCCGCTGGCCCTCGTCGTCAACCATCGTCCCCAGTCATCATCGCCGATACCCGGCCGTCTTCTTCGCCGTACCATGATCGGTCCGCTGATCCTCGGCCCATCTTCACCGGTCACCATCCCGATGACCTTCATCGTCGGTCGCTGACCCTCGTTGTTCACCATTACTATATGGCTGTTGTTACCTGATTTTAGGATTCTCATTGTCGACCTTCTTATACAATTCGTAATCTCAGACGGAAAACTTGTACTCAAAATAAATACATAATGAAAGATTTCTCTTGGCTAGATCATGGTTTTCCCTCTTTTCAAGATTTTCCACGTAAATTGAGTTTTTTGTTCACTCTTTAAATACACGTGTGTGTATTTTTCACAACAATAAAAAACTTTCACTCTAGACTTATTTTCTAGCATGCAACGGTTTCCATCAGTGGCCGATTCTCATTATTTCAACTTGTATGGCGACCAAGCTTCCCAACAAGATCAAAACCACCATCAAGGTGGAGCATTTCATACTTTTAAAGAGCGCAAGCGAAGAAAGAAGATTCATCAAACTTCGTTCTTTCAGGTTTTGTCGGAAACTAGGGGGCAACTCTTAATCTCAAAAGATTATCCAAATCGATATTCTGGATATTTAATTGATTATCAGTTTGAGAAGCTTCGATACCAATGAGAAAAAGGTTAAGGAGCAACTTTGGCTACAAGCTCAAATAAATATTTTGATTTGACCCATTCCACACAGGTTAATGTCATCGAGCGAATACTTTGACAAACAACCTAGGATAGGTTAAAAATCCTCAACGGATTCAATTCGATCTCTTCCATACAAGTTAACGTCATCGAACAAAGACTCTGACAAACAACCTCGGATAGATCAAAACTTCGCTCCTACTCCACACAGGTTAACGTCATCAAGCAAAGATTCTGACAAACAACCTCTGATAGGTCAAAACTCTGCACCTACTCCACACAGGTAAGTAGTCAAATAACACTTTGGCTAATACCTAGGATAGGTTAAAAGGTCCTTGGTAGACTTCCCACGACCTCTTCCATACAGGTTAACGTCATCAAGTAACACTCTGACAAACAACCTCGGATAGGTCAAAAATCCTCAATGGATTCAATTCAATCTCTTCCATGCAGGTTAACGTCATCAAGCGAACACTCTGACAAACAACCTCAGATAGGTCAAAAATCCTCATCGGATTCAATTCAACCTCTTCCACACAGGTTAACGTCATCGGGTAACACTCTACCAAACAATCTCGGATAGGTCAAAAATCCTCAGCGGATTTAATTCAACATCTTTCACACAAGTTAACGTCATCGAGCAAAGACTCTGACAAACAACCTAGGATAGGTCAAAAGGTCCTTGGTGGACTTCCCACGGCTTCTTCCACGTTGCGTCATTGGGTAACACTCGACAAACAACCCGGATGGGTCAAAATCTGCCGGATTCAATTCAACCTCTTCCAGCGGTTGCCATCTCGACAATAGGATGGGTCAAAATTTCTCGGATTGATTCAATTCTCTTTATAGTTAACGTCATTGAGTCACTCGAAACAACCTCGGATAGGTCAAAATCATCACGCCGGTCATCGCTGATCTCGTCTGCCGTCGCCACCGGCCATCTCCGATGGTCAGTACCATCGTCGCCGGTCACCGTATCGCATATCTCCGGGTCACCACCGCTTCCGTTATCCTCGCTACCGACGCTATACGCGCGCAACCACCCTCGCCGCCAATCATCGTCGCCGGTCATCGTGATTGAGATATATATATATTTTTGGATGATTGAGATAATATCATCCAAAAATAAGGGACAACTGATATGTCCCTGAAAATTCTACTAGTCGAAGCACGAATCTTGATGTCGAGAGCAATCTGATTATGAATCAAGATTAAACGAGATCAAATGCTTATTATCAATCCACTCTTAAGCATAGAGTGTTTATAGTCAAATCGAGCGTCTTGACGAGCCGGATTTAATAAGCCCAAGATCTCATAATTCTGACTTCATTTGAGCATTCAAATGCTTAAAATACATCAAGTGATCAAAAGAATCATTTTGAGCCGTCCGATGGAGTGGAGTGGTTCGGATTTTGCATGTATTTACAGAGACTCCATTCTTTCAATCTATAAATAGTACCTCATTCTTTATATGAGAGGAAGCCAAGCAAGAGAGAGAGGAGAGAGCTCTAAAGCTTGAAAATCCTCCAGGCATAATCGTGCCACTACTCGACGGTCGCCGACCACCCCGTTGGTTACCAACCACCACCGCCACCTGCCACCACCAGTTGATTCCGTGCCGTCAATCTCTCGCCGGTCCTCTCAGACCACTCTGGCCCCCTCGTCGCGTCATCGTCGTCAACCATCATCGCTGACCACGGCGGTCATGCTTCTTACCATCGTCGGTCTTCGCATCTCGGCCGACCATCTTAGGTCACTCACGACCTTCATCGTCAATCACTGACTCTCATTGTTTACCATTACTATATGGCTGTTGTTCCCTGATTTTGGGATTCCCATTGTGAGCCCTTCTCATATACAATTCTGTAATCCCGTATCGAGAAAACTTGTACTCCAAAACAAATACATAGTGAAAGATTTCTACTAGGCTAGGCCTCATGATTTTTCCCTCTTATCGAGATTTTTCACATAAAAATTCTAGAGTTTTCTTGTTCACTCTTTAAATACATTTGTGTGTCTTTGGATTTCAAGGTAAGACGTAAACTTTCACTCTATATATAGTATATATATATATATATATATATATATATATATATATATATATGATATTTTTACTCAAATTGATCAAAATATCCTCACTTATTTTTTCATGAATAGAAAAAAATTTGATGGATATATTCTGATTAAAATTTTCAAATTTTCTTTTTAAATTTTAATCTTACACAATTTTTTCCCTAAAAAATTTTAACTTAGAAAAGACATACACTAACCTTGCATTCTCGTCATCATAATCTCATCCCGTTAGATGCGAAGTGGCAATTATGAGTTATGTGACAGAGGGATGGCGATGGCAATTTAGCTTCACCCCAAGAGCGACAGTCTATGATGGAAAAAGAGACAATTGGGAGGAAATGCAAGAGGAGATGAGGGAAGGATGGATGAGGTCAAGTGTAGTAGCCTTGGAGAGACTCTTCATTGTCCTTGAATTCGGTGATGCTCATGTGAAGGTCTATGATGAGGACAAAGTTGGTTGGGATACAATGGTTGGAGGCAATGTTCCAATTGAAATTATGTGATCATTCACTATCATTGGGTTGAAAGAGGGGACGATTTATGTGGTGGGAGAAGAATTAGATGTTGCTATGAAAGAGATCATGATGATGGGGAGGGAGGAGAGAAATGGATGGAAGGTGGAGTAGAATATGGTGACATTTTGTTAGTTGTCTCCTCACTATTAGTTGATCCTTTATGCTTAAAAATTAATTGGATTCATCCTCTCTTCTTTTTTCTCATTATAATTATGCATAAAATTTTGAATAAAGTTTATTTTACTCAATAATAAACCCTCCTACTCATTTAAAAGGTTAGAATGAGCCTGGACTAGGCGTAAGAGTAATTTTGTGAAAAATAATTCAAAGATATGCTTATTAATACTTGATGATCATTGTTGCTAATAAAGCAAATACTTATCGCCACCAATAAGGCTGACACCCATCGATGTTGTCAACACCAACATCTATCATCACTAATAAGATCAATATTTATTATGTCAAATAAAGCATTCTATACATGCCAAAGTCAACACCTATCGTCGACATAAAGCTAACATAGACCATTCCTGCAAGCTTGATGCTCAACATACCTAATAAGGTCAATGGTCATCATTTTATTATTATGGAAGTCCACTGTTATCATTAATGTTGACTCATGTTATCATTGCTAAGATTACTTTTATTTTGTAAAAAAAAATTTTATTGCTAATATTTCAATACTTTTATTAATTGTGTTATTATTTCTATTATGATTAATTGCTTTGGTTTTCTAAATATCGAATTATATATATTATGTATAGCATATTTTCTACATTTGGAGTATCATTTGTGTGATTAGATGGTTACTTTAATTGTCAAAATAATTGCATTCGTTTATATATTATTTGTAATAATTTAAAATCATAACTAAAATAAATTAAAATATCTATTGCATACCTATTTCTTCTTCACTCCTTTTAAACCTGCCATTGACTATGAGACCATATAATAAAAAGTCCAAAAGAGATCATATAATAAAAATTTTAAAAAGTATATGTAAATATATATATATATATATATATATATATATATATATATATATATATATATATATATATATATATATATATATATATATATATATATATATATATATATATATATATCGGCGATAAGGTGTGTCCCTCATACTTTTATTCAAACTATTACGAAAAATAATAAATATAATCTAATTTTTAAGATCACCTAATATAAATTTAACATTGTTAATTGGAAAAGTATTTTCCATCTTCTATCCTTCACTCTTTAACGGAATGATTAGAGTTTAATTAAATTAAAAAGTCACAACTAACTTATTCATATATTAAACTAGTCATAATAACTAATAATTAATTATGATAATGATGTTAAATTAAGATAATTCTCAATCTATATTTATTAAATAATGTTAATTAGACACAAATTAAATCATATATTTATTACCTAGTAAACTAATCAAAATAATATATATATATATATTGCATTATGATAATTCTCAATATATATAGATATAGATGCCAATTAAATGGTATTATGATAATTTGTATTGCTAAGCTAAGTAGATGCATGCTTGTCAAATAATAATTTTGTTAGATATCAACTTTCATATAATGACATTTATCTACATTATTAGGAATAACGATCAACAATGGTTGTCACTAGTGATAATTATTGACATTAATAGTCAAATGAAGCTATTGACTTCCTTAGATTTTTAATCTTTCTCTCTCATTTTAGGTTAAGATTTAAACTCCCCTTCACATGAAGAATGATGATTTTGCAATATTGGTTGAAAGTGACATTTTAATAAATTTAGTAAAAAATTCTTAATATTCCATCAAATGACTCATGTAGATCCCTTGATTAGAATCTTTTATTTTAATAAATGACATCAAAATTGATTAATCTTGACTTGCCAAAGTACACTCGTCAATACACTAATTTTGACTATTAACATATAATATTTGGAGATATTTTTTTATCCTTCAATTAATAATATAAAGTTTTTAACAACACTTTAACTTGCCGATTTGAGCTTATTTGATAGAACCACTTTAGATATTATTTTTTTTTACTAAAATATTTATTTTGACTATAAATTTACTGAAATAAAAGTTTAAAAAGTCTTAAATTTAATTTAAAAAATAATTTAATTTATTCCTAATCAAAAGTCTCATGCTAGAGTTTATGGGAGGACTTCCCTAATCCCTTAAATAGTTATCCCTTTCATTTGTTTACTTTTACAGCACATTCTTCTGTGTACTTATGTTTATTATAGACATATGCAAATTATTTTTTATATACGCTAATGACTTCAGTGATACTAATTTGTGCTTTTATTGAATGAACAAAGGCAGCATATGAGAAATCAGTAAAGATAGAAAGGTTCGGGTTGAAGGCCTCCTAAAAATATCGTGCAGTAATTTTAGATGAATATAAATATTTGACAATCATTGAAAGAGTGTCAGTAAGGCATAGTTGAACTAAATCATATACTATTATTGGAGGATTGCAGGTTAGCTGAGCAACATAAGAAAGGTGTGTTAAACTAGCATTATCTAAAATATTCTCTTGAGCATGACATTAAGAGGGCACAACATGAATGGTATCAAATTGATTAGCTTTAATTTATGGTTGATTTTTTAGGAGAACTCCCTCATGTTATGATATTACCCTAGGTTACTCAGCTTCCAATAATAGATGAAAGATCTAAATAGCATACTCTTCCATCTTACATATATGTTCTTCCAATTTTAAGACTAGATTGTCTCCAAACGGAGGATAATATTATCCATAGTTTTCACTTATTGGAAATGTACGTTGTAATTATCAAATTTATTCTACTTATCAGCTCGACAACTCATGGCCGTAGACCCATAGTCAACCTCAATTAGGCTAGTGGGCTTATCATGGAGAATTTTTTATTTTTTAATTTTCGACGATGATGAGAAGAGAATATATTTGTAATTTGGGCTAATTCATTTATTTTTGCTTCATTATTGGTGGCTATCGAGCCTCTCATTGGATGGCCAGGCAACCTAGAGCCTTTATTCTGCATTTAACCAAAATCTCAAAACATTACATCATATATTTCATATTGCATTCTTTGACTATAGATCACTCTTTCAAAATTTAAGTGTTATTATGGCCTCAGAATGGAGTGATATTAAACCCATTGGATTCTATCAGCGAATCATTTAATTTGAGTATATGCATGTCATATTTGAAGATCATTTAACTCTTCAATTAATATTTTAAAACATCCTATTATACTTTAAGTGTCTGATTTGGGCTCATTTGGACTCGAATTAGACTACTTTTGACATTATTATGATTGTCTTATTTAAACATTTTATTTGACAATAAATTTGCTAAAATCAGTAGATGAATAATCTTCATTTTTTTTAATTTTTAACTTTAAAATTATATCAAGATTTGTGATTTATTAAGTAAATTATTTTATGATGCATCTAGAACCTAACTAATCACATGAAGCTAAAAGTAAGTCTCTTGAACATTAATCATGATAAAAATTATTCAAAATTTATGTAAATCACATTGTATAAGTCAGTCATTTTAATCTTGAATTCACTTATTAATAATTAAATCAAAAGAATCAACTTAAACTATATCACAAGCTCCTCATAAAATCATTCAAAGAGAAACATCATACAATTACTGTATAAATATCTTTAAATTAAATAAATATTTTATATTTGTCAAAAGAAGCTTTTATGTAATCATTTTCTTCTAATAATCATTTAAGAGATGTATCTCATAAAATTATTAAAAATAGCTTTATCCTCCCTCCACCATCGTCCACTAGATGATGAAATCCTCTAGCATGAATTACATAATAGTCCCAATGCCTCATTTCATCACTCACAGTCCATGACAACAATCCTGTCCACATTTCTCTTGGTGTCTCCTTAACCTTACTTATAGGGTTGTTTGGTTGATTAAAAAAAAATGCATACTTTTTTTGCCGCCCAAGTCAATAAAGTGTGACTTTATCATGTTGTAAGTTGGATTTGAATCTCATATCTTAACAATAACTTTTAGGGCCATTATAACTGGAGTACTTGGCACTCACATGTAAAAAAAACACAATTAATGCATTTGAAAAATGGTTTAGTTATTTAGTTGAAATATATATATATATATATATAAATTCTTGTTTGGTGAAGTAATGCAAGATAACGATGATGGAATGTGAACTGTGATGAGGGTGAGTGATTGGTGGCAATGGTAAGAAGCCAGCAATGAGGTGATAGGCGCGAACTATAACAATCAGCGACAATAGTAACGACAATAGTAACAGGAGATGCGGTCGGCGATTAACATTGGATTTATACTATATTTGTAAATCCTCACTTTTAAATGAAATCCAATTATATAAAAATTGTGAATTTAGAAATCATTAAAGGAATACATTGTATTTAGAATATAAGAGATCAAATATATACATTATAAAATATGGTGTAATTACTTTACACCATTAATACAACAAATGAGACCACCCATATAAATCCCCACACTACTCACCAATCACACAAACCAACTATACCAAATGAGCTCCAATTACCGCTCACAACCCCTCATCCCCGGCCTCCCCGATGATCTCTCCATGAGTTGCCTCATCCACTTGCCTTTCCCCTACCACTTCCTCGCCCGTTCCGTCTCCTCCTCATGGAATCGCATCCTTTCAAGTTCTGCATTTCTTCGCTCTAAATCCCTCCTGCCCCACCTCTTCATCTTTGCCTTCGACCCTAGTAATCTCTTCTCTCAATGGCAATCCGCTCCTTTCAATGGTTCCTCCTTCCTCCGATGCCTTCACCACCTGACTACGCACCGATTTTTGCCGGCATTTGCCTTTGCCACAATCCCACGCTCCTACAAACTCTTTGTTCTTGGGGGATTCCGATACGACACCAATGCCCCATTACGATCAGTTATGATGTATCATGCTGGTACCAACTCATGGTCTGTGGTGGAGCCGATGAGCAAGCCACGCTCCTTCTTCTCTACAGGGGTCATTGATGGAAGAGAAATACTCGCCATTGGTGGAGAAGTAGAAACAGATAGTGTGGAGAGGTGGGAGCCCGGAGGAAAGTGGCAGCCTGCAGCAGGGATGGGATTTGAAGCCATCGGGAGGTACTTTTCTGGTGGTATCCCTTTTTTTTTTTTTTTATCGGTTTCATGTTTGAAAAAAAGGTATTTATGTAGATGTGGCTTTTATTTACATGATCAATGTGAGATTATTTTACTACTTAATTTAAATAATTTTTAATAAAATATCAACGAAAAAATTCTTCAGCCTAAAGAAACTAAAAAGATAAAATAATATATGAGATTATTTTATGAAAAACTCTCAATGAAAAAAATATTTATTGATAGAAAAAGTTGATATAAGTTTTTGAACTCACAACATATTAATCAGAAATAAAAATTGTCGAATTTCAAAATTTTGAGTTTGAGTAAGCTCAAAAATAAATTTGACATAAATCAATTAAAAATTCTATCAGTTGCAGATTCAATGGACTTAAAGTCTAATTTAAATTTAAATTTATTCTTGATTGAAGAGATATTCCAAGAATTTTGTGTCATATATCTTCAAATTATTTAGGCGAGCATTTTTATTACATATTGAAAATTTTGTTTGAGATATATATATATATATATATATATATATATATATATATATATGTATGTATGTATGTATATATAATATATGTATATAATATGTATGTATATATATGTATGTATGTATGTGTATATATATATGTATGTATGTATGTATATATATATATGTATGTATGTATATATATATATATATATATGTATGTATATATATATATATATATATATATGAGAGTTAAAAAAATAACATGATATTATACTAAATAAATATAATTTAATTAATTCATATGAGATTTCTCATAATATTATTTTATCGACCAACGTGTAGCTCAAAGAACTATAACTTTATGTTGTTTATATTTCAAAATAAGTTAAAATGTTTAACTCAAGTTGGATTTAGAAAATCCATTAAATTCATATTTAGTAAATTCAGTAAAAGTTAAATATTAAAATTATTTGGTATACTTATAATTAAATCTAATAAATTTTGTGTTACTATTTGGTTATTTATATCAAGATTTAAATTAGTTATTTCATTTAATATTAAATTAGAAATATTTAGAGAATATTTTTTATCACAAAATAAAATTAAAAAAAAGACTAATTAAACAAATAATTCAAAAAAATATAAGTCAATTAATTAAAAATATAATAGTAATATAGATGATAATATTAAAATTATACACAAATTAAAATTACAATAAATAATATTAAAAGATAACGATTAATATAATCTCCTCAACTATTTTTTAAATAATCAATCAAATATATAATTTTCTTTATGTGTTGAAATAATAGAGGAGAATATTTAAATAAGTGAATTAAATAATAATTTTTATTTAGTTTTTTATATAAAAAAATATAATCATATTTAAATTAATTAAAAATATAATTATCATAATAAAATAATCAATTAATTATAAATCTATTAATTAATCATAAAGAAGTAAGTTTATATTAATTACATCTAATTTTATTAAATTATAATTAATTTAAAATAATATATTAAGTAATTATTATCTAAATAAATTAAAATAAAAATAATAAATTAGAAAAGGAAAATGATCGGAATTTCGGCGTTCAAAACCTTCTTCCTAACCCTTCCTGCTGCCCGAAGAAGAGAAGGGAGACGTCGCGAAGGTAATCCTCATCTTCACTCTCACCCTCCTTCGCGCGCTTCTGCTTCTCTAACAGGATTTAACAAATCCGGATTTAACTCACGAAAGTGGCTTTAACGGGATTACAAAAGCAGCGGATTTAAGATTTCGTTTGACTAAGCTTTTCGGATTCCTGAAAAACTGCTTTAAAAGTATTTATTGAAAAACTATTTATCTTTTATTTTTTAAAAAGTGGCTAAAACGAAGCTTTCATGACATGGAGCTAAAACGCAATTTCAAAAAGCATATTATTCAAACGGGTATCAAAATTAAAAATTCACATTTTCAAATGCAAAACGTACTAAAAAAGCCCTCCCAAACGAAGCCTAAGTTAAATCCTGCTCAAATCCTGCTCAAATCCTGCAGCCAAACACCCCATAAAGGCTGCGATATAAAACAAATTATGTTAAGTATATATGCGGACAGTCAATCATGTGGAGTTTATACACATTTACTCAAATTATGTAGCACTTTTATAGATAATCATCATCTTATATATACTTAAATATTCAATTTAATAATCTTTTATAAAAAAAATAAATCAGCATATTTTTATTAAATTTTGATTATAGCATCAAAATTATTAGATTTATTATAAATAAACTATTAGTTAAAATTTATATAAATTTGAAATTCTCTGAATAATTTTTATTAAAATACTTTAATATAATATTTTTTCTTATAGAAGGATAGAAAATCTCTTTAATAAATTAATGTTAGTTTTAAAATGTAAGTATATTTTTACATTTGTGATGAAATACTGTTTAAATTATTGTATATTTTCGTTAAGTTTAATTTTGTATATATCATATAATTCTTAATTTTATATATTTAAATATTTTTTAATATTATTTTAAAAAATGAAAAATATCTTTATTTGTATATATTTTGATTTGATTGACTAATTATGATTCTAAAATAATATATGAGTAAAATCAAAATTTAAATATAAGATGTATATAAGAATTTTGTGGTATGCGTGTGCATTTTCTATTTATTTTAAATAAGTATAATAAAAAATGATTGAATATTTATATATCATGCTAATCTTAAAATACATTTAAGGAGTTTAAATCTACTTTCACTAAAACGTAGTTAAATATCCTCAATTTGATAAAAAAAATGGTTTCACTTAATTTTTCTAAAAGAAAGATAAAATTTTATTGAATAAATAATAATTAGATTTGATTAAAATTAAATTTTAAGTATTTAATTTTATTTTAAAATTAAAAATAATACATGAATTATTTATTTAATCATATATTTTATTTATCTCAAAATATATTGAAGTAATATAAATAGTACCAAGAAAATTTAAATCACATATTCTTGCCCCCACTCAACTTTCTCACTAAAAAGTTCTAACTTAGAATACACGACTTTCATACTTATTATCATAATTTCATTTCAATAGGTATAATGTGGCGGTGGTTCACGGATGTACATGGGGAGGGATGTCTATAACTTCACAAAGCGGTGGTTTACGGAAGAAAGATGAGAAGAAATGAGTGAAGGGATGAGAGAAGGATGGACTGGGACGAAGCGCTTTGTTGCCATGGGGAGACTCTTCATCATATGTGAACTGACCCTCATGTGAAGGTGTATGATGAGGATGATGATGATTGGTATGCGGTGGATGGAGGTGGCATTCCAGCAGAAATGCAGCAGCCACTTATCATATGTGGGTTAGAAGATGGGACACTTTATGTGGTTGGAAAAGGATTAGATGTTGCAGTGGGAGAGATTGAGGCATTGGAGGAGGAATATGGATGGAAGATAGAGTGGACTGTGGTGAAGGGACCACCAGCATTTAGTCAATTAATTCCTTGTTGTTCATTGATCTTATATGCTTAGAAATTAATTTAATTTATCCGCCTCTCTCTTTCCTTTTATCACTATAATTATGCATAAAATTTTAGATAAAATTTATTTTACTCTATATTATTTAAAGGAGATTTATGCGAATCATTTGAAATTTTATATTTTATTAAGATATTTTCTTATGTATCATTTTGCATAGACAAAGTTAACTTTTATAAATTTCTTTGATTTATTGGACAGTTTTTCATTTTTATTAAATTGATGGACGGGTTTATTCAAAAGAAAAAATAAAAAATAAATTAGAATATTTTGATCAAAACTAAAATTTTTAAATTCTTTGGATGAATGTTATATAAATTTTAATTTATTAATAAAATGTTATATACATTTTGATATGAATATCAGTATTCAGAGAAATATTAGAAGCCCAAGGGAGAGAAGAAGACCAAACTGGCTAAAAGACTTCACTAACATTCCCAAGCCATTATAACAAATATCTAGAAGAAGATTTACAATAAACAGAGAATAAATAAATAAGTAAATAACAAAAAAATATAATAAATACATCAGCTTTTACAACAGAGGATCTCTAGTTTACATGCTCAGTACACAAGCCAATAAACAGATAAAGATGACAAGGCCTTCATAAACTTAAATCCATCCCAAGAAATGATTACAAAGAAACTAAAATCAAGAAGTATAACAGAATAACTACCAAAGACATATGTAATGTAAGAGAAGGGAAATCAAGAAACCCAACTAATACACACGTGCAGGCAAGAACATAAAAAAATAATTAGTAGAGACATACAGAGAGGAACATTCTAAGAAGAGCAAACCAATACTATAAATAGAGATGAGGAAATCAAACAAGGGTTGAAGAATTATCTCAAGAACTCCTCCTCTGCTTTCTAGCTTCTTCTTCTTCTCCTCGAGCTTCCTCCTTCCTCTCCGTAACATTTCCCACGGAAGTCGCCGGAAACCTCCATCAGAGCGGGAGAAGTGCCTGAATCTCCCTTGGCATCGCCTCTTCCTCTCGTGAGCTCTCTCAGAACCCTCCTTTCAAATGCAAATGACTCGATGACTCTTCACAATTCAAACGAGAAGCGTCCTCAGGAAGCTTCATCAAACGGCAGGGATAAAATCAATCACCGCTCCTCCATTTCACCAGACGATCCATAGTCTTCCCGTACATCAAGATTGCCTACCGCCAACACCTGTAATCCACTCAGAACAACAACGATCAGGAACCGTAAGATAGAATAACACATCCAAGGGTCTACAGGAAGGCAACTCCATCCGACGGATCAAGAAACGGCTCACGAGAAACACAATCCAAGTGATCCAATCCAACGACTGAGCTAAAAGGCACTAAATCCAACGGATCAGAAAGCACCCGCAAAACCTTTCCTTCTCTCTCGACCAGGTTCACCACTGGTCAACTGAACAAACTCTCAAGCCGTGCAGCCCAATCCGTGAAAACCGTAATTCTCAATGCCCACCTAAGTCTTAAAATAGATCTTATCATTGGTGCTCTTGTTGATTCCCACAACTCAAACAATGGCAGATGGCACAAGACACACAGCAAAAACTATTGATGAATGTGTAAACAGGCTGAACAAAAATGATGAGCAAATGCAATCCATTACTATGATACTAAATGAAGTATCCAGAAGACTCTCATCAATTGAAGAAAAATTGGAAAGTACTCTACAAGAACAACAACAATCACAGGTATGTACCCATCCTCACACTGAAATTTCCTTTCCTAGACAACAAACTCAACACAACAATAGGCTGGAAAGTTGATATGCCAAGATTCAATGGAGAGAACCCTAGAGGTTGGTCGCTTAAAGCGCATCAATTTTTTCAATATTATAGCCTCGTAAGACCGTAAATTCTTAATAGCATCTGTCTACATGGACGGACCAGCACTAAGTTGGTACCAATGGATGCATCTTAATCACCAATTACACTCATGGATACAATTTAAAGAGCAAGTTATTCAGAGATTTGGCCCCTCCTTGTATAGAGATTTAAGGGGTGAACTTGCAAAATTACAACAGAAATCTACAGTGCAATAATTTTATAACGAATTTGAGGAATTAGCAAACCAGATATCAGGTATTCCACCTAAATTCTTACAGAGTTGTTTTGAATCTGGTTTAAGGCAAGATATAAAAAGGGAAGTAAGATGCAGCTAGCTACTAAACAAGCCTTCCGCTAAATTGATGGAGGAAGCACAAGATATAACAATGCCAAGAAATTACAGAACACACCAAGCTCAACAGAGTAAACAAAATCAAAACTATCAACCACCTTTACTGCCATCACCTCCAGGAATTCCAACGCATTCAATCAAAATAATGGAATGCATAATAGACAAAACAACCCCATCGTAAACCGACACCAACACAAATAGATGAAAGAAGAAAAAGGGATTATGCTTTAATTGTGATGATAAGTATCACAGAGGACACATTTGCAAATCAAAACTGCTCAATCTAATAAGGATCAATGAGATCAAGAACAAAGATGTCCAAAGACTCAACCGATTAACAAGAGCTACAAGAAGAATTCCCTGAAATCAGTCTCAATGCATTTACAGGTCAGTCTAACCCTAGAACATTAAGATTACAAGGAGTAATTGGCAACAAAAAAGGTACAGGTACTTATTGATAGTGGCTCGACCCACAATTTTATCCAGTCTAAACTAGCCAAGTTCATAGACCATACAGTAACTCCTGCCTCAATGTTTAAAGTGTTGGTAAGAAATGGAGAAACATTAAAGTGTTTAGGAATATGCTCAAATATTCCTATACAAATACAAGGATACACTTTCACTACTGATTGCTATCTTCTTCCTATGCAAGGAGAGCGATGTAGTGTGGGAATTCAAGAAACAGGTGAGTGTACAACCGACTATAAAAGCTCACCATGAAATTCTATCACAATGACAAGTTAGCAACTAAGGAGATACATCATCCAAAGTGGATAGCATTATATTCCACCGCTTTACTAAATTATAAAACAAAAAGAAATAGTTTCATACTTACAAATCAAAAATACGAGGAAGAATACACCACAAGGAAATTCAAAGAATTACAAGGCATACAACGAGTATTAATGCAATACCAAGAATTATTTCAGATCCCAACAAGTTTACCTCCCAACAGGAAGATAGACCATAAAATACAGCTGCAGCCGGGAGCTCAACCTGTCAAAGTAAAAAATTATAGATATCCCCATTTTTAGAAGATAGAAATAGAAAAGCTGATTAAGGAAATGTTAGAATCAGGAATCATAAGAGAAAGTACCAGCCTGTTTTCATCTCCAGCTTTGTTAATCAAGAAAAAAGATGGCACTTGGCATTTTTGTGGATTATGGGCTTTGAACAAAGTCACTATACCGATGGTTTCCCATTCCAACTCAAGAGCGATGGATGAGTTACATGGCTACCGTATTTTCCAAATTGATTTAAGATCCGGTTATCACCAAATCAATGGCGAGGAAGCCATCTATAAACAACTTTGAACTCATGAAGGTCACTATGAGTTCTTAAATGCCATTTGGATTAACCAATGCTCCCTCAACATTCCAAGCACTAATGAATTCGATTTAAACCATTTTAAGGAAGTTTGTCCTAGTTTTTTTTTTTATGACATACTCATATACAAACACAACCCACAGGTCATCTACAAGCTATTTTAGAACAATCAAACAACATACACTATATGTCAAACCTTCCAAATGCTATTTCATCCAAGATAGAATAGAGTACTTGGGTCATATACTATCACAAGGGATAGAAGTGGATCCCTCAAAATCAAAGAGAGCATGGCTATGCCAAAATAGTAAAATAATTAAGAGGATTCTTGGGCTTAACAGATACTATAGAAAGTTTGTAAAAAATTATGCGAATGGCATCTCCTTAACATCAATGCTTGCTAAAATAAATTTCCAAGAATCCATAGCAAAGATTCAAACAACTGAAAGAAAAATGATCTCATTCGATATTAGCCTTCCCAAATTTTACTATACCCTTCATTTTAGAAAGATGCCTCGGGAAAGCAATAGAGTATTAGCTCAAAACAATCACCCTCTTGCTTATTTCAAGAAAAGTTATCTCCCACAATGCAAAACATCAACATATGCCAGAGAACTTTATGCTATAACTGAAGCTGTGGCCAAATGGAGACAATACTTATTGGGAAACAAGTTTACAATCAGAACATATCAAAAGAGCATTAGAGAATTAATGCGACAAACCATTCAAACTTCTGAACATCAAAGATTTCTAATTAAGCTCTTGGGATTTGACTATACTATTGAGTATAAACCAGGGACATCAAACAAGGCTGCTGATGCCCTATCCCGAAAAGAGCCCAATACAGAAGTCAATGCTAAGGCAAATCAGTCAGAAGTTTCCAGGACTGTACACTTATATGCTTATACTCAACACTTTACAAATTTGCTTCAACAAATTAAAGAGGAAACAAGCACCAATAAGGAACTCCAACAGATACAGCAACAGATAGCAAACAATCCAATGAATTTTCCCAAGCATAAAATTACTAATGGATTGCTATACTACAAAGACAGGATTGTACTAGCCAAAGATTCAGCTATCAAAAATACTATTATCAGAGAATTACATTCTACACCAGTGGGAGGGCATGGAGGCATCTAAAGACTTTGACGTAATTATCCAACAATTCTGGAAACAGATGAAAAGGATATAAAACATTTTGTATCAACACCTATCTCACAACAAGTCATGATGATACTTAAAGGCCAACGATTACTACAACCACCGCATACCACAAGCCATATGGGAAGAAGTATCCATGGACTTCATTACGGGTTTACCCAGATCTCATAATAAAACGATCATACTAGTAGTGGTGGATAGATTATCCAAATATGCTCATTTTTCAGCCCTACCAAATAATTTTTCGTATATAGGGATCTTTATCACGACATTATTAAACTCCATGGTATTCCACAAGGAATAGTATCGTGACAGATCCAGTGTTTATGAGCGCTTTTGGCAAGAATTATTCGGATCAAGTGGGACTACTTTAAAACACGCTTACCACCCTGCAGATGGACAAAAGAGGTAACCAACGGATCCTAGAACAATACTTGAGAAGTTTTGTGTTGGAAAAACCTAAAGTATGGTTACAATTCCTACCCTGGGCAGAATTCTCATATAATACTTTAATCAACACATCAACAAAGATGACCCCTTTTCAAATTATATATGGCAGACTTCCCCTTAATGTACTACCTCACAATGAAATTCCAACATCCAACACAGAAGTGGAAAGCATGTTACAACAGAGAGACCAGATGCTTCAACAATTGAAAACCAATCTACAACAAGCTCAAAACAGAATGAAACAAATGGCTGATAAACATAGAAGAGAGCTTCAATTACAAGTCAATGACTTGGTATTGGTCAAGATACAACCTTATAGACAGATTTCAGTGACTGAAAATCAATACACCAAATTACAAAGGAGATATTATGGGCCTTTTAAAGTGCTACAGAAAATAGGAAATGTAGCCTATAAAATTGAACTACCTATATCAGCAAGAATACATAATGTATTCCATATCTCCAGATTAAAACCATACAAACACGATTCTAACCTACACCCAGCACAATTATCAACACAATTCAAGGAAGGACAAATGCTTATCAAACCAATCAAAGTTCTAGACCACAGAACTATACTAAAGGGGGATCAACAGATCAAAGAATTACTAATACAATGGGAAGGATTGTTAGCAACAGATAACTCATGGATAACCGAGAAAGAATTACAGAATCCTTTCGAATTTGACCTTGAGGACAAGGTCAAGGGGAGGGAGTAATGATATGAATATCGATCCGGAGAAATATTAGAAGCCCAAGGGAGAGAAGAAGGCCAAACTGGCTAAAAGACTTCACTAACATTCCCAAGCCATTATAACAAATATCCAGAAGAAGATTTACAATAAACAGAGAATAAATAAATAAGTAAATAACAAAAAAATATAATAAAGACATCAGCTTTTACAACAGAGGATCTCCAGTTTACATGCTCAGTACACAAGCCAATAAACAGATAAAGATGACAAGGCCTTCATAAACTTAAATCCATCCCAATGTGATTACAAAGAGACTAAAATCAAGAAGTATAACAGAATAACCGCAAAGATGACATAAGTAAGACCGATAGCGTGGAAATCAAGAAACCTAACTAATACAGTGAGGCAAGAACTATAAGAAAATAAATGAAATTAGTTACCAGAGACATAGCAGAGGAACATTCTAGAAGAGCAAACCGAATACTATAAATAGAGATGAGGAAATCAAACAAGGGTTGAAGAATTATCTCAAGAACTCCTCCTCTGTTTCTAGCTTCTTCTTCTTCTCCTCTCGAAGCTTCCTCCTTCCTCTCGAACATTTTCCACGGTGGAAGTCGCCTCCATCAACGGAGAAGTGCCGGTAATCTCTCTCGGCATCGCCTTTTCCTCTCAGAGCTCTCTCTCAGGAACTCTAACCTTTCAAATGCAGTTCCAGCCGGACTCTTCACAATTCAAACGAAGGCCCTCGAAACTTCATCAAACGGGATAAAATCAATCACCGCTCCTCCATTTCACCGATCCATAGTCTTCCAGACATCAAGATCGCCACCGCCAACACTGTAAATCCATCGAACAACAACGATCAGGAACCGTAAGATAGAATAACACATCCAAGGGTCTACAGGAAGGCAACTCCATCCGACGGATCAAGAAACGGCTCACGAGAAACACAATCCAAGTGATCCAATCCAACGGCTGAGCTAAAAGGCGCTAAATCCAACGGATCAGAAAGCACCCGCAAAACCTTTCCTCGTCTCGACTCGGGTTCAACCACTCAGTCAACTCGGAATGACGCTCTGCAAGAATTCAATCCGGAAAACCGCACCCAATTCTCACGTTCACCTAAGTCTTAAAATAGATCTTATCACATTTTAAAAAATATATAAAATTCTTGAGATTCAATTTAACTATTATGTTATCAAAATATTAGATATAAACTCTTTTTAATAAAATTTTTTAATTTATCATATCTAAGATATCAACAACTTGAAGAAGCTTCCAAACTTATAAGTGTATACGCACATGTACTTTATAGGTGAGAAGAGTAAGTAAGAGGAATATCATAGTCAAGATGATCAGAGTACAATGATCTGTCCCATAAATAAATACTCACCTCACACATGACAAAATGCACAAGACGAAGTGATGGAGCTAGGCGACTGATGTTCAGCAAACCAGATTCGACACGTTAACTCGTCTGTGTGCCGTTAATCATACATCCATAGTACATGTTAGAAAGTTTATCTTACCAATTCGAAGAACCCCCATTAAGAGAATTCGCCACCCAATGTTGTATATTAGCCTCTTAATGACAAGTCATTTTTCTTATGTACTCAACCTATCTTATATGTATTGATCATATGTAATGAGCTACGACAAGGCTTTAAAAAAGACGACTTTTGAGGGATTTTTTTTTTTTTTAATTTTGACTTCTCAAACCCTAGATCTCTAATGTATCGTCATATCCCTCTAGAGGAGAAGGAGCTATTTATTCGTACTTAAACTCCCTAATATAGTGAAACTTTTTACATTTTTTCTATTCCTTATGTTTTACTTTCTGCTGTCTCATTTGTTTTGACTTGTTTCCCAAGTGATTAAGAAGATTTTGCTTCGAATAAATTTAAATTTAACATTCTTTTATAAACTTTATTTACTCTATATCATTTAATGGAGATTTTTTGTAAATTATTTAAAATTTATATTTTTATTAAGATATTCTACATTTTTTTTTTTTGAAATGTTGTATATCGATATGATTTATGCATTCTTATTAATTTACCGCTCAAAATGGACACATATATAGATATAACACGGCAAAGTTGACGATACAAACAACTAATACTGATCCAAAATATTATTTTGAAGAAGAAACAATACTTCACAAACAGGAATCTTGGAACTAGCGGCAGCAGTTGAGGATTAATTTGCGAAATTAATTATTGAACGTAGTTACGGCGCCGTCGACGACGATATTCTGTCCGCTGATAAACGCCGAGTCGTCGGAAGCCAAGAAGAGGGCGGCCGTCGCAATGTCCGCCGCCCTCAGGTCCTTTCAGTAACGGCGCCTCGCATATCAACTCCTCCAACTCCCCCGCTGTTTTCTTCGAACCCTCACAAGCCAACGGCGTCGCAAACGCCGAACGGAGACGCAGTTAACACACCCCTTTCGCAGTTTGAGATATATATATATATATATATATATATATATATATATATATATATATATATATATATATATATATATATATATATATATATATATATATCACTTGTTCAACCTCTTATCTTACATTTCTTATGTATCATTTTGCGTAAATAAAGTTAATTTTTTAACAAATTTCTTTGATTTATTAGACAATTTTTCATTTTTATTAAATTGATGGATGAATTTTTTTAATATTAAAATAAAAAATAAATTAGAATATTTTGAATAAACTTTAAAATAAAATAACTTGAAAAATTTTAAATTCTTTAGATGAATATAATATAAAATTTGCCTCAATTAAGAGAACTCGTTGCCTAACATTGTATATATATATATATATTTTTTTTTTCTCATCTCTCAGACCTTACATCTCCATTATATTGTAATATCCCTCTAGAAGGAAAGGAGCAAGTTATTTGTACTTAGATTATCTGATATAGTAAAACCTTTCACATTTTTCTATTCTTCTTATTTTATCTTTCATCTATTGTCCCATTTATCTTGTTCACGTTTCTTAGACAATTAAGAAGGTTCTGCTTTTTCACAAATAAATTCAAATTCAACATCATTTTATAAAGTTTTTTTTGCCCTATAGTATTTAAAGAAGATTTTATGCAAATAATTTGAATTTTATATTTTTATTAAGATATTATTCAATTTTCTTCTTAAAATGTTGGGTATCAATATGATTTATGCATTCTTATTAATTTACCACTCAAAATACACACACATATGTTTAAGGCTTTAATTAGATGAGATTATAGGTTATATTTATCTTTAATTTGAATTAATTAATTAAGTTGGGTAGAAAATTTATCTCTTAAAGTCTATTGAAATCTAAGCTACCAATCAATAGTCACACATATCATAAAAGAAATTCTATCAAATTCATGACATTTTTATTGCATAAGTAATGTAATCACACCAATCAATTAAAATAATATAATAGAAAGGCCGGTGCAACCGAATTTCATCATACACCCTAGAAAAAAAAAGTCAACCAATATTATACCATAAAACATGAAAAATCACTACATCACAACAAAGCACTAACCTGACCTAAGTCTAGGAACACTGATCTATTAATCTAATGTGGGTGTAATGTTAATTGTGGTGAGACAAAGCTAGATTTTGATGTTTAAGTTAAAAGTTAGAAATGAAGCTTAATTTATTACAAATGGGTGTTGGAATTTAGTTAGTTAATGGCTTGAAGGTAAATTTTAAAAATATAGATTTAATTTAGACTTGAGTTAGATTTGAGATTTAAAAGAGTATAAAGAGTGATGGGCCCCACTTGGGTTGAAGCTCACTCTTTGTAATACCTTACTCTTAATAAGACCTAAGTAAAGGTGAATTTTATGAATTTTGATGGAATTAGTTAAGAGCGATGAATTTTTATTAAAGCTTAAGTTAGAATCAAACTTAGATGTTGTTACGACCTTATGAAATATACCTCAAGATCAAAAGATTAAATTGGGAATATTTTCATAACAACCACTAAACTCCTTCATTTTAACTTCATTTCTTTTTAAATGATGCATCATTTTATAGTTCAAGAAAAGTATTTTTTTTATTTGATTTGAATATCATTTATATGAGTATTTTATATCTTAGGAAAAGAATATTTCACACACACACACATGTGCGCGCGCATACACACACACACACACACAGAGATATATATATATATATATATATATATATATATATATATATATATATATATGTGTGTGTATATATGTGTGTGTATATATATATATATGTGTGTGTGTGTGTGTGTGTGTGTGTGTGTGTGTGCATGTGTGTGTTTAACTCTATTAATTTTCTTGATGATATAAATGAAGCATGTTATATGATGGGCTTAAGTGAAAATAAAATATAAAAGAATTTGGATTCTTATATTATAAATGATTTATAGAACAAAAATAGAAAATGATGATGAGAGAATATGAAGACATTCAAATTCTAAGAATATGAGGACATTCAAATTCTTAGAATTACACCCAATTAGTTTAAAGAAAAATTTGAACTATTAGAAATATTTATAGAAAGAAAGAATCTCAAACCATTCATAAGAAACTAGAGTTAAAATTATTATCAAATCATTTGAAATATGCTTACATACTGAAAGAATCAATATTACTAATAATTATCTCCGCTGATTTAGAAGAAAATCAAGAAGATTAATTAATTGAAGCTCTTAAAGGACATGTAAATGCATTCAGATGAACAATAGCACATATTAAAGGATTAGTCCTTCAATATGTATGCACAAGAGTTATGGAAGGAAATAATAAATTATTTATAAAAAACTAAAGGAGACTAAATCCTATCATGAAAGAAGTAGTAAAAAAAGAAATTTTAAAGTGGTTGGATGCAGGCATTATATATCCTATATCAATAGTATATGTATAAGTCCAATTCATTATGTACCTAAGAAAGGAGGAATGACTATTGTTATTGATACACATAATGAAATAATTCCTACTTGATCAATTACATGATAGAGAATTTGTATTGATTATAAGAAGTTAAACAAAGCCACTATAAAAGATAATTTTTCTTTGCATTTCATTGATCAAATATTAGATAAGTTAGCATGTAATTCATATTATTACTTTTTATATGGGTATTTTGGATATAACTAAATTTCCATAACACTTGAGGATCAAGAGAAAATAACACTCACTTGTATTTATGATATCTTTGCTTTTAGAAGAATGCATTTTGGCTTATGTAACTCACTTGCTACTTTTCAACATTGTATGATGACTATACTTTTTTGATTTAATTGAAAACTGTATTGAAGTATATATGGATGATTTTTTTTTTAGTCTAACATTTTAACATTGCTTAGAAAACTTAGAAATCATTCTTTGGAGATGTGAAGAAAAAAACTTAATACTTTACTAGGAGAAATGCCATTTTATTATTAGAGAAGGAATAATAGTAGGTGATAAAATTTCATAAAGAGAAATAAAAGTGGATATGATTAAAGTACAAATTATAGAAAAATTTGCACCACCAAATAATGTCAAAAGAGTTAGAAGTTTTCTAGGATATGTTGGATTTTATAGAAGATTTATTAAAGATTTTTTAAAAATATCAAAATCATTGTGAAACTTATTAGAGAAGGATACACCCTTAGTTTTTATAAGGGAATATCACAAAATTGTTTATCAATAAAAAGTCAAATTAAGTTCAGCTTTGACTTTTATAACACATGATTGGAACCTACCATTCGAATTGATGTGCCACAAGTGATTTTGCAATAAGGGTAGTCTTAGGACAAAGAAAAAAAATAAGATTTTTCATGTGATATACTATGCTAGTAAAACTCTAAATGAATCATTTAAACTATTCAACAACTGAAAAAGAATTACTAGCTGTTGTCTTTGCTTTGATAAATTTAGATCCTGTCTAGTTGGAATAAAAGTTATAATATATATTGATCACACATCATTTAAATATCAATAATAAATAGTGATCATACAAAAATTAAATATTGTTTGAATTGAATTAGATTGTTATACCCTGTAGTTGCTAAGGAGGAATAGAAAATTGGTTCTCATATTAAAAGATTTTGATAGTCCAAAGGCCTCAGTGATCTCCATGCTTGGAGAACTTGGGGAGATCTCTTAGATAAATAGGTAAATCATGAATCATGATTTTTTTCCTCTAAAAAAATTATTTTGTGTTGGAAGGCATGCTTTGCCATATGATGAAAAATCATTACATATGAAAAAGAAAGTGTTGAATTTTTGATTTAAAATTACAAACTTCTTTCATAGTGATTGAAGTAATGAAACTTTTAAGAATTTTTTTTATTATTCCTTATCAAAGAAAAATGTGATGCTCTTTTTTTTATTTTATTTGAAAAAAAAAATTCTTCATGCTTCATTATTCCACTGCTAAGGTGAGATTAGAAGCAAAAGTCAGGAGTAGTAGCAATGACATTGATGAAGTGCTTGCAGAAGAAGTTGCATTGCTTGATTGAAGTAGGTTTTCACAAGGGTAAAGGTCATTCTTTATTGAAGTTTTTATTTTCCTTCCAGTAGCATAAATTTTTGGTAAATAGAAGGAAATTTTTAAAAAATATGTATTAAATAAAATATAATTAATAATTTAAGTATGGTTAAAAAAATTTAATTTTAGGTATAGTCGCACGTTTAATAGGAAACTTGCTTGTCACACCAAATCCTAGTTGGCGTAAGTCGCCTGTTAAATGGACAACTTGCTTAGGTTATGAAAACAGGCTGATAGGCCCCATTTTTCTCTTTGCTTTTGCCCGTTTCACCCAACACCATGACGTTTTCTCCGAGTTATCTCGACAGTAGCTTTTCTTCTCGTGTCCCCCTCAAATTTATGAAATCCTCACACCGCGACATCCCAATGGCCTTAGTGATGCTCAAGATCTGTTGGTTATCATTACAAAATATTTCTCAACTTTTTTATGTTTATACACTTAGGGTTGTTTGTTGATAGATTTGAGTAGGATTTGAAATCTAGTCTAGTCAAATTTTTTGGACATTTTAAATTTACTATTTTAAATCCATTTACGCTTTTCCATTTTTATTTTTGGAATGAAGCATAAATAGATTTGAGGGTGAGTTTGAGCTAGATTTAATATGACATTGGATATTTTATTAAATAAAAATATGCATGTGGGTTTATTTTTAATGGGACCTTGGGCATGATGGGTCTTATGTACCATAGATGTTTCCTTATATGGAAAGTTAAGTGTTTATTTTAAGTAGATTTTTTTAGTTCCCTATGGAGGCAAGCCTCCAAAGTTAATTACATCTTGGGAAATGAGATTTTTTAAGAACAATTCTCATTAAAGTAGACAATTATCTCTAAAGATTTCAAGGTTAAGTACTAATAAATTGGCAATGTTCAGAAAATCAAATGGGATTGCTCAATTGGAAGACTTAATATGGATTCCAAGGGAAAATAAGTAGGAAGTGCTCATGATACTAGGAAACCTAGTGAGCACTCCAACCTATCTTATGGTAAGGCTTTATATGTATGAAAGTGATAGGATTTATTTTGTTTGAGTTGAAATTTTATTAGATTGCTAGGGTTTATAATCCATCAACCCAAAATTTTGAAAATGCTTAAGAGGTGATGATTTATGCTTATAGTCCAAAAGAAACTAGCAACCTCGGATCCTAAATCTAAAGCACGACCTAAATCTAAGTGAAATGTGGATCTAAGGGTTTATCTCCATAAGAGGGAATAAACCTGTCTAACTTCTGGACTTACATCTGCTTGGAATGACCGCCAGCTAACACCTCTTATGATTCAAAACTATGTAGTTAAGTCTTATGAAATTGCAAGATGGCTTGGCTTGTTAGTTAATTGAAAAGAAACTAGAGTCCTAAACCCACTCCCTAAGAGACTAGAGTATGAGTGATATAAATATATGACTTAGTCTATAAATGCAAATCTTTAAAATTTTTATTTTATTTGACACAATATTTTGGACAAAGGCTTTGAGATTTTTATTGCTTAAATGCATGATGAAATTGATTGTTGGCTAAATCAGCTAGAAAAGGGTGTTCTCCACCATAATGGATGCCCTCATAGATCAAACATTCCTCTATCGTACAAGGATGGAGATCCTCCATATTCAAGGAAGAAGGAATATGACATGCACGATGTGAGACAGACAACCATACAACTATGACGTTATTAAATCTTTTAATTAACTTATTTAGAGCATAGGCTTTATGAGGAGATTATGAGTTATTCAAAATTTTAATTACAAGTTATTAATTGGGGTAGAAAAATTAATTTTGTCATAAGAGCATATCACATCCAGACAACACATTAAAACATCAATCATAAAAAAACTATGAAAAAGATGCAATCCTAATGCGCAAGATAAACATAAGAACAATCATTTTTATAAACTACATGTGGTGTTTATTTTTAGATGTATGGGGGACACCACACAGATCGTAGTGAGTAATTACTTAAGTGATCTGGTACGATATTGAGGTATGATGTACTATCTTGAGAGATAGATGCATCACCCTTCAATGAACCTAATCACCTAATAAGGACTCCTAAGGCATGAGGGTCTTCAAATGTACCAAAAATTTTTCTCCTACTTTACATGGATGAATAAAGTAGGGTTTGTATTAAACTAAATTTAAAAGTTCCCTATGGAGCAAGCCTCCATAGTTAATTACATCCTAGGGAATGGAATTCCCTAAGAAAACTCTCAATTAAAGTAGACAATTATCATCTCTAAATATTTCAAGGTTAGATCATCAGAAGATTGGTTATATTTGATAAATTAATTGGAAAAGTTCAAGAAGAAGACTTATTTTTGGAATCTAAAGGGAGGAAGTAGGAAATGCTCATGATATTAGGAAGCCTAGTGCATTCCAATCTATCCTATGATTGAGCTTTATATATTTGAAAGTAAAGAAATTTATTTATTAGGTTGAATTTTATTAGATTGCTAGGGCTTATAATCCACCAACAAAAGGTTATGAAAATGCCTAAGAGGTTATAATTTATGCTTGTAGCCTGAAAAAAACATCTACCTCAAATCCTAAATCTAGGGAGCTTTAGCGAGAGCTAAAGCATGACCTAAATCTAAGTGGCAGGTGGACATATGGTTTATCTCCATAAGAGAGAGTAAACTGTATGACTTCTGGATTTAAAATTGCATGGAGTGGCTGCCAACTAACTCCTACAATTTTAAAATCATGTAGTCCAGTCTTATAATTACAAGATGGCTAGGATAGTTATTTAATTAAAAATAGACTGAAGTCTTAAACCCACTCCCTAAGAAACTTGAGCATGAATGGTAACATATGACTTAATCTACAAATGCAAATTATATTTTAAATTTTATTTCATTTTTGATGCATCATTTAGATAAAGGATTTGGAATTTTTATGCCTAAATGCATGATGAAAAAAGGTTATTGGTTGAATCAACAAGAAAGGGGTGTTTTCTAACACAAGGGATGCCCTCACAGGTTTAGCATTCCCCTACCGTGCAAGGATGGAAATCCCCTATTTTCAAGAGCGAAATAATATGCATGCATGTTGTGAAACATTCAACCATTTAACTAAGGGGTTGTTAAATCTTTTAATTATCTTATTTAAGACCTAGCTTTATGGTGAGGTTATGAGTTATAGAAAATTTTAGTTATGAGTGATTAGTTGGGGTGAAAAATTAATTTTACCCTAAGAGTGCAATATAGGCCACATATTAAAGCATCAAACATGAAGAAAACTATGAAAAAGATGCAATCCTAATTTACAATTAAACAAATCATCAAACAATTTTATAAGTAACCTAAAAGAGTAAAAGAGGCGATCGATGGTCCGCACAACACGGAAAAGAAAGATGGGTGGTAGAGCTCTACCCTTATACAACCGGTATACTGAAAGAATAATTACAATTTGATTTAAATGCTATGTGGGTCTTCATTCTTCACTCCTTTGATTTGGATGTACTTGCTTCAAAGGCATCGTGGCACCCAGACAAAGCCTACGCTCATCCTAATCTCCCATAGCACTAATCCTAATTCCTATTGCAAAAATTACATTTGTATAGGGAGAAGTAAATCTAACTACACCTATAAAATAAATGTTAACTAAACACACATACAATCCCAAGTAGTTATATATATGATTTGGACTTAGCACCCTACACATGGGTAACCAAGTCCACCCGTCCTAACTTAGATTATGCTTAGGAGTTTAAGCAACCTGAGTGCATTTATATTTATTTTAAGGTATCTTCTTAAGCACAATCTCCTACATAAAATTTGATTAGGCTAATATTGGCCTACCATCCAGTCTACGAAACATACACCTACCTTCTAGTCAAAAATAATATATCACAAAATAAAAATATACATCACAACATACACTGCCCTAACATAAAACTAGAAGTAGTGACTTAATTCTAATATGTGTGTTAAAGTCTTGTGTGGTATGTCTTAACTAAGTATTAGAGTTGTACCTTTCTAAGTTTGGAAAAGTTCAATTTAATTATGAAGGTTTTTTTTTAGAAACCCCATATAGGGGAATTTTATTACCACAAAAAAGGGGTTATAAGGTCCTTAAAAGGGGATAAACTCAGAAACTACTGCTCAAAGAGCTACAATCAGCCTAGAGAGTAAATCTCCTATCTAAATACAACCAAAATAAGAGAAGAAAAAGATAAAAAGGAAAAATAGCTAAAGGTACAAAAAAGCACAAGAATGAGAGCCATAGGTCAGTCCTCAACAAAATCTTGTGAAAATACAAGCAGCATATGCCACATCCAGATAAGGAACCTGCAAAGAAAACTTGCAAACATCTGAAACAGAGTTAGTACAGCTAAAGAGGTACAAGTAAAGTAAACTGAGAAGGCTAGGAAAAGGAAAAGATATTTAGATAATAGAGTGAAGGAAAGGCTCGGGCTCACCAATGAAAGGGCAACCACAAACATGAGCATCCAAACCTCCAAAGAAGGGTTGCATCACAATTCGCCGACAAGTTTATGAGTGAAATCATCCTAGCCATCATAGCCTACAAACCAAGGGGGGGGGGTAAAAAATAATATAATATGTCACACCGTAATATAAAGTACGTAATATAAATAGATACAAGAAATAGCCCATACAAGCACATGGGGATCAAGAGATCAACAAGGTAAAAAGAATCGATGAGAGCTAACAGAATGAAAGTCAAGAGAAATATCCACCTATTAAAAACTAGATCAACGTAGTAATTATACACATTTAATCCAAAATGACCTCAACTACAAGAAAACATATAGCCCATGATTGAAGCTAACTAAGCAGCAAACAACATAACAAACAACCAAACCAAAAAACCTACAAAAAGAATTAGCCTGCATAACAAAATAACCCATTAATCCATTCAGCCGATAAGTAGTACCACATAATAGAAAATGGAGCCAATCGAGGTGATAGTAAACAAATCCAAAGTAGAAAATTTCTATAAAAAGATTCCATGAAAAAACTATCAAAATAACCTTGAAGTAAAGGGTAAACTATTAGCTAAGCAAACAACAACAATGACTTAAAAGAAAGGAAGAGCAAAAGAGTTGCCTACCTTGCAAGAAAACCACAATAATCACATCAATAAAAGGAGAAAAAGAAATAGTTGTCATATTCAACAAAGCACCTAAAAAATCTTGCGGGTTGAGTTGGAACAAAATCCAACGAGAGTAAGCTCCAACGAGATAGGGCTATCAAGAGAAAATAGAACCCAAAGAAGATGAAGGGAAAAAAAAGATTGGTAACATAGATGAGGATTAGGGACCAAATACCATCAAACAGATAACCAACAAATGCGCCAAAAATGAGAAGGAAGTAGAGCAGATCAAAAGAAACATAAAGCAAAAAAATACAAGATGTAGCATATGCATATTAATTTCTTAGATAAGGTAATCCGAGTTATCTAGATTAATCAATCCGCAATTGTTTAAGAAGACTGAAATGATCAAAAAAGGGTGAGCTCATCTAATCTAGCTCCAAGATTGGCAAGATAATCAACACAAAGATTTCCTTCACGCCAGATGTGAGTGATTTTAAAGCAGATTTAAGAAAGGAGAGCTCTTATATGGTAAAGAAAATGAGCAGCATAACCCAGCTGTCCCAAAGTCTGTGATTATTCCAAGTGAAGTGAGACCCAGTAAATCCAATATTAGTAAGTTGACAATCAAGGACCATGTTATTGAATTCCTCCATGCAAAGTAAGTTTGGAGCATTACCACCAACTCATTCAGAGGAGGAAGATATAATGTTAAAGTCCCCACCCATAAACCAAGGAGCATTCCCAAAGGAAGAGAAACTAACAAGATCTTCCCATAGAAGCCTTCTACTATTCCTATTACAAAAGGCATAGACTAAAGACCCAAAGTAACACCAATTTTCATAAGTGATTTTAACATTTACAACCTGGGGTAAATCCTGCATAACTTGCAAAACAAATGGACTCTTCTAAAAAATCCAAATTTTATTGCTCAAATTAGTAAAAAAAAATTACCAAAGCCAATCATTCAAGCAATAGAGGCAATGTTAGAGGGAAGAATAAAGGCTTCCAAAATAGCCAAAAGGAAATGTTATGAGAGTAACTAAATTATTGATTCTATTTCTAATAAAAGAGTACCAATTCCTCTCATTCTAGATAAGAAATGAGACCATTTATTTTTTTGGAGGAGGGGCATTTAGTAACTCTAGCAAAGTTAGGAAGTCTAGTTTTAGAAGTTTTATTTTTCTTTCTAAAAATTGTCTAAAATTTATTAGCCATATCCACAGCATCACCATTTGATAGGGATTGATCAAAGAATTTCTTGGAAAAAGGAGGTACATTGAAAACAACATTACAAGCTAGTTCACCTTCTTCCAATTCATTATTATGTTGTAAAATCAGATTAGGAATCAGATCAAAGTTATATGAAGAAGCACAAGAAGGATTAGAGCCGGCTAAAGCACATGTACCTAAAACAGGAGTAGATGCTTTCTCCAAATTTTTCACACCAGCCATTCCTTCATAAGGAATCACATTTTCTTTAACTAAAGGTGGCAAAGAGGCTGGAGTAGAGTCATTTGATAGAGGGTCAACATCCATAAGTTTTACAAAACTATTCTTAGTTACATTATTACCTTTATTATTGTGGTTCAAATGGGAAATCTCATTCAAGGGATAACTTGTTAGCTAGTGTGGTATCCTGTGATTGAACAGGTAGAGCCGCAGTAATATCAGATTGAGGAATAGAAAGCTCAAGGTAATGGCCCTCATATTCAGGTAAGGAGTATCAGATAAAACAACATTTTGTAGTTTAACCAAGGGTGCCTTAAGAGAGGGATTTGACTTAGGAGCACAACTTTTCTTAAGGTGTGGATGGGCCACAAAGCAATCTGAAATCCCATGGCCATGAATTTTGCAATGAGAACAAAAAATAGGGAAATTCTCAAAATCCACTTTTTGCAGATATCTGTATTTCTCTGATCCTAGCCAAATTTCCTTTGGATATTTTTTAGATATATCCAACTCAACTAGTATCCAAGCAACAGATGGCCTGGAGTTCAAAGCAGTTGCCTGGTCCACTTGGAGAGGTCGATCGAACAAACCACCCACGACAAAGAGGAATTCAGGATTAAAGAAATGAAAATATAAATTGGGAAGAGAAATGTATACAGGAACAATAGGAGACTCCTCCTTAATATTAAAACAAAGCGTCCATTTCAACAAATGCATATGACAGTTGAACACAAAATATGATCGTCTAGAGAAAACCCAAGAATAATCTAAATCATTTGAAAGCTGAATCAAAACACGGTGAGAGTCTATCAATCCAATAGAAAAAATACCAGAGAGCTTCAAATTATGAATAAAGGATCAAATATTCTCCATAGTGGACTACCACAAATTTTCCCACCAAAGTAAATTCAAAGGGTTTTGCAAGTCTTTCCACCACCAAATCAGCACACATAATTGCGGGTACACCTCGGAAGGAAGTATAGATAAGATCAAGTGACTCACCCATGCAGTTGGCCTTACCCGCAAGAACATCTTTAAAGAATATAGAAGGCAGCGAGGGGTTGGAACCAGTGACCCCCGAGGGGTCAGGAACTCTGACTATTGCAACAGAAGTTGCCGAGTTTCCCCAAGGGGAAATAGAGATCATAGCCCTGATCAACAGAAGCTCATGTTAAGCAATAGCGAAAGCCAAGCAACGTCGAGATGGATGAGGAGCCGAGAAAACCACAGGACTAAGATGCATCATGGGGAAAAGGAAATCGCCAGAGCACGGCTAGGGTTGTGAATGTTTCAATTTAATTATGAAGGTTGATTTCACTTTAAGTTGTTTAATAGATTTGGAAATTTTAATTTACATTTTACTTTTTTTCATATGATTTACACTTAGCATCTAAGTGTTATAAAGAGAAGAAAGAGGATTACTCTCTTTCATCCCTACCTAAGCCATTTTCAAAGCAAATTAATTTATTTAGTTCTTTTAGGGAATGGCTTATTACACATTTTTAATTAATCCTATATTTAGGTTCACTTTAAACAATCCTATTCAATATGAAAGGCTTCTTAAGATTAGTCTAATTGAATTACTACTACATGACATATATCAAATTCTTCCTCTCCATCACATATAACATGCATATGATTCAATCTTAAGTGTATCTATACATGCAACATATTTTAATACACTTAAATGATGAATTTATATGCATGTTTGAAGTTTATATTTTATTTGATTAAATTATATAAAATATAAGTGAATTTAAAGCTTTATCCAAATTATTATACAAAAATACATAGGAATGAAATTAAATAGGTATGTAATTATTAACCCGGTGAGGTACTCAAATGACCTCCTTTGGGCTAGCTATAGCCTCGTATTCTAGAGATGTCCAAACTATATACCCATTAACATTCCAAACCTATGTAAATCTATACAAGGGTGAGGAAAAGAGAGCACAAATTTATATATCACACATGCTAATGACTTAGGTGAATATGGATGCATGTAATTTTAGTAACAAAAGGGGATCATCATCTTTTGATTAAGCACACAAACACATGAAGAAAAGATGTAAGTAAGTGCCATTGTTAAACCAAGGGGAAGAAGTAATCAAATGATCTCCTTGGGGCTACTTAAAACCTCATAATCCTAGGATATCCAAACTAAACACTTGTTATCTTAAATACATATGAATATATACACAATTATAAAGATGAGAATCATGCAAAGATTGTATTTCTTTAATTAAATCATTGAGGCATATGAATTAAAGCTTTATTTAAATTACAATATCAAGATACATAAGAATGAAACCAAATGAGTATGTGTCATTATTAAACCAGGAAGTACGTAATCAAATGACCTCCTCAGGCTAACTAAAGCTTCAGATTCCTGGATGTCCAGACTATATGCCCATTGCTGTTCAAACTCATATAAATCTATATATGAATTATAAGAAAGAGAGCTTTATTTAATATGTTTAATCTCTAAACATATGCAAATCTTATATGTATTCATAACTATCAACACTCTAAGTAATATAATTGATTCATAAGTTTTGGAAAATAGTTTTGAATTTATTTGTGATAATAACCACACATATTTTTAATTAAGCCAACACATGCAAGCTTATATAAAAGAATTCATTTGATTTATTTAAATTTAAAAGCATGAATGCATGAAATCAAATGACATACAATATTTAATATGCTTGGAAAAGAATAATTGAATATAAACACATGATTCATTCTATTAAATTAAGTCCTAACGACAATCTTCTTAAATAAACCCATTTAAAGAAAACCAAAGTTCCTTTATTAATTTTAGTTTTGGGTTATGATTTGATTTAAGGATATGAGGAAATGGTTTACTAATCCTAAACTTTTTTTATGTTTGTTAATTAATTTGGTTTAAGAAAAGATAATTAGGTTGATTTTATGAGTTAATTAGATTGAACCCTTAATTAGATCAATTAATTACCCTTACCTATGTCACCTTAAAATAATTAACTAAATAATTATGAACTAACATGATATGCATAGAAAATAAACTTCATGATTAATAGTTAATTAGATTAAGATACTTAATTAATTACACTTATGGTTTTTCCTCACATGTGGACTAACCATAATTTCATTAAACTCTTTTAGGTTATTAAACACGTAAATATCTACCCTATGATTTAATTAATTAAGGTCTCATGAGATTATGGTTTCAATTTATTTAATTAAATGATTTAATTAATTTCATTTAAAAGAAGGTGAAATGAATTTAGGGAAAGAGGTTAAGAGAGAAGTCCCAACCCTATTCCTTAGTTCACTTACTGTTGAACAATAATTAATAAACTTAATTAACCAATTTATTATTGCTAATGGGATTAATTAATCATTAATTAACTTAAAAGAGTAATTAAGGTTTAATTAGTCAATTTTCATAATTAAGTGAGAGATAAATCCCAAGAAAATCATGGGAGGTAGAGTTCATCCCATTAAATTAACCCACAAAATTTGAGATTAGTTTCTCAGGTAATTAAGGAGTAATTAGGCCAATTAATATTGTAATTAAACCCTAATTAAGCTTTAATTACTATTTAAAATTAGTTATAATTATTTTTAATTAATTCTCCTCTGAAATACCTTTAAAATGAGTATTTATTTGCATTTTTCTCTTTTTTCTATGATTTGTTATGATTTTTAGAAGTTTCAACCATTAAAAAAAAGATTAATCAAGCTCAATCCCATCATGCCACATGATGGTCGATGCAACACATTTTCCATGTGGTGCCACAAGATACATAAAACTTATCCGACTCAATGCTTACATGGCGGTGGCAGACACGCTTTCTCGTGTTCCATTCGATCTAAGATCAGGCGGCTGTGATTAATCCCTCGGTGCAGTAGGATAAAATTGGATTAAACTAATAGATCTAATCACGACTATCCATTTCGATCACATGGAACAGGCGGTGTGTGATCTACAATTTCGTGAGCAAGGAGAGACAAAGTCCATCCGCCATTCTTAGCTTGATTCGAGCTTACCTGAGCTAAAATTAACTCCAAATGGATCCCACACCTTCATGACATCGATCAGAGGGGATCCAACGGTCAAGATCACATGAGATGGACATTTCATTCAAAAAGCTCTAACAAATTTTCACCAAAGCTCAATTTTAAAGACATACCTCGTTGGAGCTCAAGACCGGCAACATAAACAATTAAGGAAGCTTCGTCTAGTCGAGACGAAGCTGTATTAATCGGCACGAGCTTTGATTTCTTACCATTCATTCAGAAGACCAACACCCAAAGCTTGGGAAGCTGGTGTTGATTGAAGTGTACCCTTTGGTGATTGGTGAGCTCGGGAGAAGATTTGTTCTTGCTCGATGAGCCATAGGGAAGGTGTGTGCAAGGTTAATTTGAGTTTGGTGGAGAAAAGAGTGATTTGGGTCGGAGAGGTGGATGCCTTATTTCAGCTTGAAGGAAATCTGGCAATGGGGAGCTTTGAAAATGTTCTAGGATGCTCATTTTAGGGTGCTAGGGTTCTCACTGAGGTCTCGTACTCATTTGGAGTTGGAATGAGGGGGGTATTCCTCCTCCTCCTCTTGATCGGGGGGTCCAATCAGGTTTGGCTTATAATGGCCATCTGGCCACCTCAAAGGGTCGTGGGTGGCAGGGAGTGGATGAGCTGGCTTAGATTGATTGGTTGAAAGTGTGGGGGTGACTGCCAAGGAGGAATCATGGGTGTCCTATGGGTTTCAAATGTTCCAATGGGGAGGTGAGGTGATTTCACCTCCCATGGCTCATGGTCAACCCAACCACCCCTTGGGTCACGTTAGGCAGTGTCCTCAGTGCCTAGGTGGACCATTGGGAGAGTACCAAATGGCCAAGGAATGGAAATGACCACTTACATGGGTGATCTGTCTCATGTGATACCCCCAACCAAAAATGGTCATTTGGAATTATATTTGATTTGGACAAATTTGAAATGAGTTTAAAGTAAGTTAGCCTGAATTTCAAGTGATTTGGAGTTGATTTGATTATGTTTGGCTCAATTTGCCTCAAATGGGTCAAATTGGGTTAAGTTGGCTCAAGTTGACCAATTAGTCAAATTGGGTCAAACTAATAATTGGGTCAAGTTCATATGATCATTTGGGATGTTTTAGTTCAATTGGTTTGGTTTAGTTTAGCTTACATTTGATTTTGACTCATTTGAGTTCATTTGGGTCAAATGGATTAAGTTGACCAATTTGACTAAATTGGCCAAATTGGCTTGGGTTTGGGTTAGGTTTGGTTGACCAATTGAGAATGATTGTAAGCTTTAGTTTCAATCAATTTGGGTTTGGTTTTGATTTAGGCTAATTTGAACTTTAGGTCAATTTGGGCTAAGTGGATCAATTTGGTTCAATAGGGTCAATTGGGTCCAATCATGGCTTTGGTCAAGTTAAACAATCAATTTGGAATGAACTTGAGCCATTAGTTGCAATAAATTTGGTTTATATTTTGATTTGACCCAATTTATTCTTTTAGGTAAATTTGGGTCAACTTGGGTTAAGAGGGCCAATTTGGAATGAACTTGAAGGTCAAGTCATGTTTAAATATTGATTTTGACTTGCTATGAATCATTAGTTTCAATCGATTTGCTTAGGTTGTAATTTGACTAGTTTGGGTTCATATGGGTTAGGAAGGTTGACTTGGTCAAAGGACCAAGTTGACTTGGTTTGACCCAATTTGTGAAAATTGATTAACCTAGGGTGACCAACAATCATGATAGGAGGTTTAGGTAGGCTTGGTTCAATCCAATTTGGGTTGGATTGAAAGTTAGTTTAAATTGGTCAGATTGATCACTTTGGATCAAGTGGATCAATTGGGCTTAGTTGAGTTGATTTTGGGTTGAGTTTGATTTAGTTGAGTTTATATATGGATTTTGAAATGATATATAAATTCAATTGCAATTGATTTGGTTTGCATGAGTTCTGCTTCATTTAGATATTTCAAGTCAAAAGGGTAAAGTTAGGTTTGACTTGGGGAAGTTTTGGTTTGGCTTGATGATTGTAGATTTCATTTATATTAATATGATTTAAGGCATGATTGATTCATGAGAAAATTAATTGAATTTAGATTTTGAAATGAAAGAAATTGGCTAAGTCTATTATTGTGTTTATTTTTGGTATGTATATGGGGGGACACCATGTAGATTTGAGGGTGTACATATTGAAATAATCAGGTGCGATATTGAGCTATGATGTACTATCTCGAAAGATAGATGAATCACCCTTCAATAGATCTAATCACCTAATAAGGACTTCTAAAGCATGATGGGTCTTCAAATATACCAGAGATTTTCCCCCTATATTACATGGATGAATAAAATAGGGTTTATATTAAATTGAGTTCTAAAGTTTCCTATAGGGGCAAACCCCCATAGTTAATTACATCCTAAGGAATAGTCTTGATTAAAGTAGGCAATTATTGTATCCAAATATTTCAAGGTTAAGACTATCAATAAATTGGCAATGTTTGGAAAATCAATTAGGATAAGTCAAAAGAAGAGACTTGTTATTAGAACCAAAGGAGATGAGTTGGGAATTCTCATGATACTAGGAAACCTAATGAGCATTCCAATCTATCCTATGGATGGGTTTTATATGTTTAGAATTGAGGAGATTTATTTATTTGAATTGAAATTTTATTGAAAAGCTTGGACTTATAATTCCACAATACAAGATTATAACAATGCCTATGAGGTGAGAATTTATTCTTGTAGCCAAAAGAAAACAACCACCTCAGATCCTAAATATAGGGAGGTTAAGGGCAAAACTAAATCTAAATGAAGATGGGCATAAGGTTTACCTTCATAATAGAGACTAGAGCACCTGACTGCTAGACTTATAAGTGCTTGGAGTGGTAGCCAACTAACTCCTCCTATGCTTTAAAACCATGTAGGCAAGTCATATGATTTTACAAGATAGTTGGGTTGTTATTATTTATAAAGAGATTAAAGTCCTTAAACCCACTTTCTAAGAGATTAGAGCATGAGTGGTATGAGTAATGACTTAGTCTAATGCAAATCTTTTCAATTTTTATTTGATTTTGACACTTCATTTTGACAAAGACCATAGGATTTTCATAAGTCTAAATGCATGTTGAAATGAGTTATGGGCTAAATCAAAGAGAAAGAGGCATTTTCCACCACAGAGGAGACCCTCAAAGGTCAAGTCTTGTCCTATCGTACAAGGATAAAAACCCTCTCTTTGCACGAGTGAAGTAATATGACTGCATGATATTAAACATATAACATTCAACTAAGGGGTTGCTAAATCTTTTATTATCTTGATTTAATGCCTAGACTTTATATGAGGTTATGAGTTATTTAGAAAATTTAGTTATGAATTGTAGTTGGGGTAGAAAAATTAATTTTTTCCTAAGAGCCTAATCAGATCCAGGCCACACATTAAATCATCATTCATAAAGGAACTAGAAAAAGGCATGCTATTTTGCACAATTTAAACATAACATCAAGCATTTTATAAACCTATTGCAAAAGAATAAGAGGCTGGTGCGATCGAGTGCCGCCGTACAACCCAAAAAAAGACAAATGGATAGCCGAGCTCTACCCTTATTCAACCCAATAAATGAAAGAATAATTAAAATTTACAAATGAATAAATGTTATGGGGGTCTTCTTATCTTCATTCATCATATCTCTTTCATTTCTTCATTTGGTTCTGTTTGCTTCAAAGGCATCACAGGGCTTCCCTGGACAAAGCCTTCTAGCCACTACTCATCCTAATCCCCCATAACACTAACCCTAATTCCTAATGTAAAATCATATTAAAAATAGGAAAATTAAATCTAACTTCACCTGCAAAATAAGTGTTAGCTAAATACACCATACAACCCACTCAATTATATGAATAATTTAGACTTAGCACCTTGCACATGGGTAACCAAGCCCACCTATCCTAATTTAGATTATGCTTAGGGGTTAAGAAACCTATAAAAGAGAGAATTTATATTTATTTTAAGCACACTTGAAGCACAATCTCCTATAGAAAATATGATTTGGCTAATCACGGCCTACTATCCAGTCTAAAATAATACATCATAAAACCAAATATACATCAATCCATGCACTATTCTAGCATAAAGCTAGAAGTGGTGACTTACTTCTAAAATGTGTGTATTAAGGCTTGTGTGGTATGCCTTAACTAGGCTTTTTTATGATTTTCTAAGTATAAAAAGATTTAATTTAAAGAATGAATTTCATTTTAAGTGATTTAATTGATTTGAGAATTTTACTTAGTGTTTTCTTTTGTTTCATTTGACTTGCACCTAACAACTAAGTGTTATAAAGAGAAGAAAAGAGATGATTACTCTCTTTTATCCCTACCTTAAGTTACTTCTAAAACATATTAATTAGACTTAGTTCCATTTAGTGAATGGCTTATTATATGTTTTAAATTAATTCTAAGTTTAAGTTTACTTTAAATAATCTCATTCAATAATAAATACATCTTAAGATTAATTAGAATTAATTACTATCACATGATACATATTCATTTATTTCTTTCCCATCATATGTAACATTCACATGATTAAATCCTTAGCGTACCTATACATGCAATATATTTTTAGCACACTTAAATGAAAGATGCATAAATGAATTTTGTAGAAAATAGAATTTTCACTCATAGCAAAATACACATTCAATTGTATAAAAGTTTTAAGCAAGTACTTTGCCATTGTGAGCTAGGGGAGTGAGATAAAAACCTCCTTAGGGCTACTATTAAATACATATGGATGTACAAATAACTACAAGAGTGGAAAATTCATGCTAAAGTTATATTTTTGAAATATTTATGCATATGGAACAAACTCTTATCTAAATTCTAGTATTGAAGCATGTAAGAATGAAATCAAAGTAATGCGTGTCATTGTTAAACCAGGGAAGTGAGGTAATCAAATGACTTTCTTGAGGCTAACTAAAGCCTCATATTCCCCGGATGTCCAGGCTATATACCCATTAACATTCTTACTTACATAAATCAATGCATGAATGAAAGAAAATAAACATCACTTCATACACTTAAGCTATAATCACATACATCTCATTTTTTGTTTATAACTAGCATTTATATCATATATAATCATTCATTTTATAAGTTTTGGAAAATAGATTTGGATTTTGTAATGATAATAGCCACACATATATTAATTTAAATCAATAGATGTAAGCTTGACATAAAGGAAACTATTTAATTTAATTGATTTTGCAAGAGATGAATGCATGAATCAAGTGGTATACTACATTTAATATGATTGGAGAGGAATAAAGGGACATAAGCACATGATTTCATTCAATCCAACTAATTCCTAAAGACAATCATACTAAATATGCTCATTTAAAACTAACCAAAATTTCTTAATGTCACTTTCAATTTCATGTTTAATTTGATTTAGGAGATGTGAGAAGAGGTTTACTAATCATAATCTCATTCCCCATGTGTTAGTTAATTTGATTTAATGAAAAGGTAATTAGATTGATTTTATGGCTTAATTAGGTTAAGGTATGAATTAAATTAATTAATTAAACTCTTACCTATGTTAGCTTAAGGTAATTAATCAAATGATTATGAGCCAACATAATATGTAAATGAATTGAAAAGTAAATAGCAATGTTCCTATGAAATTAAAGGGGCCTAATGACAATCATTAACTAATTAAGCTTAAGGAACTTACTTAATTACTTTCATGATTTTCTCACACATGTGAGCTAACCATAATTTCATTAAACCTCTTTTTAGGTTATTGAACACCTAAAGCTCTACACATGGATCAATTAAGGAAAATCAGATGCAATTATCCTTTTAATTAGGTTAATCAAGTCATTAATACATTAATCCATTCCTCTTTACTTAATTACCAAATTTAATTGATTATCCTTTGAAATGAAAAGGGCTTAAGGGGAAAAGGTTGGGAAAGAGGTCCCAACCTAATTCCATAAGTCTTTTACTTAATCAAACATGATTTGGTATGATTTGAAGTTCAATTTAACTAATTAAAGCATTGATTAATTAATTAATCATTAATTATCATTTTCATTGAAAATGAGAGGAAAACTTAAGGGAAAGATTAGGAGGGAGGACCCAATCCAATTTCCTAAATCTCCCACTATTAAACAGTGATTCGGTTCCAATTTATTGATTAATTACTATTCATATACTTAATTATCACTTAAGTAAGTTAAGAATGTAATTAGGACTTAAATAATTAATTTCCCTAATTAATCAACTAATAAATTCTAAGGAAAATAGGGGAGGCAAAGGTTATCCTCCTAAACATTCTCAAAAAGTTTGAAATTGATTGGTTAATTAATTAGGGAGTAATTAAGTAAATTAAAATTTCAAGTAAACCCTAATTAAGCCAAAATTACTATTCAAAATTAATTAAAGATAATTTAATAGATTCCCCTCTAAAATATGTTTAAAATGAGCCATTATTTATACCTTTTTTTGATTTTTTTTACAATTGATTATGAATTATATAAGTTTCAGCCTTAAAAAAATACCTTAATTAACCTAATTAATGTCTTAATCTTGTCAGCGCCATGTGATGTGCTGACGCGACACGCTTTTAATATGGTGTGCTGATGTGACATACTTTTCTTATGGCACCACGGGATTGGCAATTAAAGTAGTCACATCCATGCGTTGTGTTAGCTAGTGGTGAACACCTTATTTATCTCTGCCATCCGATCTCGGATCACATGGTGCATATTAATCCTGCAGAGTAAAGGGAGAAAATAGAGATATAAGGATTGATCTGAGAGCCATCCATTCTATTCATGTGGAATGGATGGCTCGTGATCTCTCTTCGTATGAGCGATGAATGACGAAGGCCATCCGCCATGGATCGCTCGATCTGAGCTCACCCGTGGCTCAATACTTGATCTTGGTTGATCTCTTTACTTGGGTCCTTTAGTTCTCAGTTTGGGAGGGAGGTGAGTTAGCTCACCTCCCTTTAGTCCGTGGCAAGCCTAGTCCATTTTGGGTGGGCTAGTTGGCTTAGGTGATCTCCCATTTGGAAGTTTGAAGGATGAGGGAGAATGGACATTGCCATTAAAGGAAAGAATCCAATATGGAAGAGGATCCATGGAGGATTTGCATTGTACATGGCTCCAAATAGATTTGGGCTGATTTTAGGTTGACCCAAGATCAGTTTGGGTTGGGTTTGGTTAGCCTCCAATGGGTCATCGGTTGGTTTCATAAGTTTTTGGCTTTATTTGGTCAAATGGGTTAATATTGAGTCATCTTGGGTTGGGCTAACCAATTGATCAAATTGGGTTAAACCAAGGCTTGGATTAGGTTAAAATGGCTCCAAATAAATTTGGGATGATTTTAGGTTGACCCAAGATGGGTTTGGGTTGGGTTTTGTTAGCCTCTAATGGGCCATGGGTTGGTTTCATGAGTTTTTGGCTTTATTTGGTCAAATGGGTTAATATTGAGTCATGTTGGGTTTGGCTGACCAATTGATCAAATTGGGCCAAACCAAGGTTAGTTAAAAATGATGATTTGAAGAGTTTTGGTTCAAGTAGTTTCAATTAATTTGGCCTGGTTTGATTTTGGTTCATTTGGAATCAAATGGGTCAAATGGGTCAAGTTGACCAATTTGACCAAATTGAACAAATTGGGGTGGGTTATGTGTTGGTTCATGTTCAATTGGTTAATTAAAAATGATTATAGACTTTGGTTTGAATCAATTTGGATTTAATTTGGATATTGGCCAATTTGATGCTTTAGGTCAATTTGGGCTAGGTCAAGTTAACTAATTGATCAAATTGGGCTCAATTATTATTTTGATCAAGTTCAATAATCCATTTGAAATGAACTTGAGCCATTGGTTGCAGTCAATTTGGGTTAGATTATGATTTGACTCACTTTGGCCTTTTAGGCCAATTCAGTCAACTTGGATCAAATGGCCAATTGGACTTGGTTTGGCTCAATTGAGGATCAGGTCATGTTCAAACATTGATTATGGGTTGATGTAAATCAATGGTTTCAATCAATTTGATGTAGGATGAGTTTTGGCTAGTTTGAGTTTCATTTGGGATAAAGGTTGACTTGGTAAAATGACCAAGTTGACTTGGTTTGATCCAATTCAAGGTGATTGATCATCCTCGGATGATTTTTGATCATGATATGAGGCTTGGATGGGCTTGATTCAATCCAACTTGGGTTGGATTAGAACTTGGCTCAAAAAGGTCTGTTAGGCTTGATTCAAGTTTAATTGAACTTTGGGTCAAGTGGACCTAAATGGGTTAATTAGTGTGGTTTTGGCTTGATTCAAGTTTAGTTAAACTTATATATGAGTCTATGATTGAAATATATATATTCAACTGTAATCAATTTGGAGTCTGGTGGACTTTGACTCATTTGAAGTTTTCAAGCTAAAAGGGCTAACTTTGGCTTGACTAAGGTTGATTTTAATTTGGCTAGATAATTATAAGTTTCATTTATATTTGGATAGATGATTAAAGGAATGATTGATTCAAGAGAAAATCCATTGGTTTTGTCTTGGTTTAGGTGGATTTTGGTTTAGTCGAAGAAATTGACTTAAAGGGTATAAATCAGATTTTGGTTTGATTTTGAATTTGGTTTTGGCTATTTAAATTTATATTTTATTTTTATTTGGGAATATAAATGAAGTTATAAATGATTCATGAGAAAATCACTTGAGTTTGTAGTGATTTGGAAGCAAATTTTACCAAACTCATAGAGGTAGGTCAAAAGGCTTAAGTAAGAAATTGATTTAGTTTGACTTATTTTTGGTCATTGGAAGGTGGGCTTCATTTATGTTTATGGATATAAATGAACAAATAATTGATTTATAAAGAAATCGATTGATTTTGGGTTGATTTGAGTCAAGATTTGGTCAAGCTCATGGAGGTAGGTCTATATGGCTTAAGAAGGGTCTTGGCTTGGTTTGATGTAGTTTGATTTGTTTTTGGTCATTTGAGTATGAATTCCATTTATATTTGTGAATATAAATGATGGAATAATTAATTTATAAAGAAATCAATCTAGCTGGGATAACTTAGGTGGAGATTTGGCTAAGCTTATGAGAGTGGGTCATATGGCTTAGGAAGGAATTTTGGAACTTAGATTTCATTTTGGATTTCAATCAATTGGAACCAGTATGATTTGGATTTGATAATTATTGAGAGATTGAATTGATCTTTTAGAAAATCAATTGAATTGGACACAAGGTTAAGGCCATGGAATTCAATTATAAGGTTTATGGAGAATTTTAAGCTTGGATTTGATCATGGGATTGATTAAGAGTTTGGAAATTGATTTGGGTTCAGAATAAATTTGAGGTTTGGTTTGAGAATGAAAGAATGGATTAGGATTAGGCTATTGGGTAGGCAAGTCTCCCTAAGTCCCTAAGGCATGACCTATCCCTATGACTAACCTTTTTTAAGTCTCTAGGATTAGATTAAGTGTTCACCTAATCGCTAGAAGTGTCTTAAGGCTAAGGAGCTCTTAGTGTCTATAATAGTCCTAGATCTATGATGAGGAAGCTGAGAACTCACTTCGAAAGTGAGGTCAACATCCATGGAGTTGGGTCATGTGGCTTAGGTTCGGATTTTGATTTAGTTTGATTTAGCTTTGATGATTTAAATGTATATTCCATTTATATTTGTTGATTTAAGATATGATTGATTTGTCAGAAAATCAATTAAGTTTGAAGTGATTTGAAGAAAAACTTGGCTAAGCTCATGAAGGTAGGTCATAGGGACTTAGAGAAGGATTTCAAGTTTGGATTTGATCATGGGTTTCAATTATTTATTATTACTATTTTTTTTGGAATTTGGGATTGGATTTGAAATTGAATTTGATGTTTGAATTGAACATGAGGTTTGGTTTGAGAAGGTGAACATGGATGGGATTTGGGTTATAGGGCCCATGAATCTTCCTAATCCTTAAGGGGTGGCCTAATCCTATGATTAACCCTTTTAAGTCTATAGGCTTAGGTTAAGTGTTCACCTAATTGCCAGAAGTGTCGTATGACTAGGGAAGTTTTAGTGTCTAGAAGACTCCTAAGTCTAAGATGGGAAGATTGAATCCTCACTGCAAAAGTGAGGTTAACACTACCATAAAAGAATAAAAGGTCGGTGCGGCTCTGCACCGCACACCCTAAAGAGAAAAGCCAAGCTCCACCCTTTTACAACCCAGAATATAAAAGAATAATTACAATTAGAAATGAATACATGATATGGGAGTCATCATTTCTTCATTATTCCATCCTCTTCTTTATCCTGATTTGATTAGGTTGTGCTTCAAAGGCATCACAGGGCTCCCCAAGACTAAGCCTTCTAGCCACTGCTCATCCTAATCCCTCATAGAACTAATCTTAATTCCTATTGCAATAATTATATTTATATAGAAAAAGTAAATCTAATTGCACTTGCAAAATAGAGGTTAGCTAAATATACATATAATCCCAAGCAATTATATTTATAATTTGGAGTCAGCACCATACACATGGATAACCAAACTCACCTGTCCTAACTTGGATTATGCTTAGGAGTTTAAGCAACCTGCAAGCAAAACATTAATATTTATTTTTAAGCAATCCCTTAAGCACCATCCCCTGCAAAAAATATGATTAGGCCAATAATGGCCTATCATCAAGTTTACAAAATATACACCCCAACATCTAGTCTAAAACATTACATCACAAAATAAAACATACATTACACATACACTATCCTAACTTAGGACTAGAAGTGGTGGCCTAATTCTAATGTGTGTGCTAAGGCTTTGTGTGGTATGTTTTTTAACTACGCATTGAAGTTATGCTTATCTAGATTTAGAAAAGTTTAATTTAACCGTGAAGGCTGGTTTCATTTCAAGTTGATTAGTTGACTTATAAATTTTAATTTGTATTTTTCTTGGTTTCATTTGAATTACACTTAGCATCTAAGTGTTATAAAGAGAAGAAAGAGACTTACCCTCTTTAATCCCTTCCTTAAGCCATTTTCTAAAGCACATTTTTATGACTTATGTAAATCTATATATGAATATAAAAAAGAGCTTCACATCCACATAAGTAAGCTATAAACACATGCAAGTCCTATATGAGTTTATAACTATCATCATTCCATGGGTTATTATCAATCTATAAGCTTTGGAAAATAGATTTGAATCTATTAGTGATAATAGTCACACATATCATTAAGTTAAGTCAACACATGTAAGCTTACATAAATAAAATCTATCTGATTCAGTTAGATTTGAAAACATGAATGCATGGAATCATATGACATACAACATTTATAAGTGATTGGGAAGGAATGACTAAACACAAACATGTAATTCATTCAAATATATTAATTCCTAAGGACAATCACATTAAATAAAATTATTTAAAGAAAACCAAAGCTTATTATTAAATTAATTCTTAGATTGAACTTAAAGAGATTACTCGCTATTATAATCTCATTCACATGTTGGTAACCTTAATTAGTTCAAGGAAAGGTAATTAAGTCAATTTTATGAATTAATTAGGTTGAATCATTAATTAAATCACTTACTTACCCTTTCCTATGCTTCTTTAATTTAATTAATCATTTAATCATGGGCCGTAAATGATATTAACATGTAATAAAATAAAATTACAATGCTCCTAAAGAACCTAATACTATTGGCTCATAATTAAAGATTAATTAAGTTAAAGAGTCCAATTAAGTTCTTTTATGATTTTTTCACACTTATGGGTTAATAATAATTTTCTTAAAGGGACTTTATGTTATTAATCACATAAAGAACCCTCTATTTCATTGTTAATTATCTAATGTGATTTTCATTTCAATTTGATTTGATTTAGCCATTTGATAAATTAATTAAACACTTAAAATTAATTACCATCTTAATTAGTTCTCTTAATAATGAAATGAACTTAAGAAAGGGACTAGGAAAGAAGTCCTAATCACTTTCCCTCATCCCTTCACTATCAATCAGTGATTAATAAGTTTTAATTAATTATTTTTTACTGTTTAGAAAGTTAATTAATCATTAAATTAATTAAAGGGGTAATTAAGGTTTGTAATACCAATTTCCCTAATTACCTAAGCAATAAATTACATGAAAATCATGGGAGGTAGAGGTCATCCCATTAGATCAATTCTCTAAAACTGAAATTAATTACCCAAGTAATTAGGGATTAATTAAGCTGATTAAATTGTATTAAAACTTTAATTAAACTTTAATTATTATCCAAACCCAAATAAAAATAATTTTAATGAATTCTCTTTTATTTTACCTTTAAAAAGACTATTTATTTGCATTTTTCTGATTTTTCTTCAATTAGTTATGATTTTTCAAAATTTTAATGATTAAAACCCATTATTAAGCCTTAATTAAGCATAATCACGTTGACACCATGCAGATCATTGATGTGGAAGCGGCCAGCATGCTTTCATCTCCGTCGTATAATCTTAAATTGGACGGTGAAGATTGATGTCACGGTTCCCTTAGGATAACATAGGAATTCATTTACTGGGATATCACAATCGTCCATTCCAAACACACAGAACAGACGACGGATGATATATCACCCTTCGAGCGATGGAAGATGGACACCACCCGCCTTCCTCCACCCAATTCGAGGTCGTCGGAGCTCGAGGAGGCTTAGTATCGATCTTACACCTTCACAGGGTTGATCTACAGGATCCTATGGTTGGATTCACACAACATTCACATTTCCTTCAAAAAGGCCTAAATTTTTTTGAAAAATCTCAATTTATCAGAAAAGTTACTTGTCAGAGCTTCGAATCGGTGGTGAGTGGACCAAGGTAGCTTTGATTTGAAGTGGTGATGCCCTATTGAGAAGATGGCATCTTAATTCCTTGCTGGTGGCTCTATGGATCAACCGCCACTAGAAAACTCATCGAAGTTATGCTTGGAGGGGCTTCCGGTGCTCGAATTGCTTGAGAGAATATTCATTTCACCATGTCAGAGCTTAGTGAGTGTGTGGGTGAAGATAATTTGGGATTGTTTGGGATTTGGTGGAGTTGGATCTTATCCTATCTTAGGTTGGTCTTTTTCGGCAAGGGGAAGGCTCGGGAAGCTCAGGGAAATGCTTTGGCAGCTCATCTTGTATACATAGGGCTCTAAGAATGCTTAATTGCTCGATTTGGATGGAAATGATGGGAATATACCCCCACTTCCCTTGGATCAAATGGTGTGGATTCTATTGCCTTCTAGTGGCCATTTGGCCACCATGGGTGGTAGGGAATCAATGAAGTGGCTCAGTTTGGTTGGCCAAGTGAGGAGGAGTGGTTGCCATGGGAGGAGAAGTGGGTGTCCTTGGTTTCTAGGTGCTCTAATGGGAGGAGAGGGGTGAACTCACCTCCACTTGGCCCATGGTTGATCTAATCACCTTTGGGTCAGGTGAGCTAGTGTCCCTTTTTCTTAGGTGGAGGCCTAAGATGCATCCATGTGGAGGAGAGTGGGTTTGACCATTCAAATGGAATATTTGTCCCATTTGGAAAGCTTTACCTATTTGGTTTTTGGGTCAATTCTGGTCAAGCATGGGTTGAGTTGGATTTGGGCTGACCCATGGCGACCTAAGGAAGGACCATGCCAAGTTTCATTGGATTTGGGCTTAGTTTGAATGGGTTTGGCTCAATTTGATCCATGCAGGTCAAATTAGGCTAGGTTGGTCAAGTTGACCAATTGGTCAAATTGGGTCAAACCAAGGCTCGGGTCATGTTTAAATGAGTATTTAGAATATTTTGGTGTAATTGGTTTGGTTTAATTTGGCTTGGGTTTAGATTTGACCCATTTGAGTTCATATGGGTCAAATGGGTAAAGTTGATCAATTTGGCCAAATTGGCCAAATTGGCTTGGGTTAGGCATTGGTTCATGTTCAATTGATCAATTGATGATGATTGTAGGCTTTAGTTTGAATCAATTTGGATTTAGTAGTGATTTAGGTTAAGTTGACCTTTTAGGTCAATTTAGGCTAAATAGGCCAATTGGGTTCAATCAAGGCTTTGATCATGTTCAATGATCAATTTGGAATGAACTTGAGCCATTGGTTACAAGCAATTTGTGTTAAATTTTGATTTGACTCAATTTGGCCTTATTGAGTCAACTTGGGTCAAAGAGTCATTTGGGTTTGGTTTGGTTTAATTGATGGTCAAGTGATGTTCAAGGATTAATCTTAGGTTGATGCAGATCATTGGTTTCATTTAATTTGGCTTGGGATGAGATTTGGTTCATTTGGTTCATGTAGGTTAAGTGGGTTGATTTGGTCAAATGATCAAATTGACTTGTTTGACTCAATTAATTGAAATTGATCAATCAAGGATGATCAATAATCATCATAGGAGATTTTGGATTGTTTGGTTCAATCCAATTTGGGTTGGATTGAAATTTGATTAAAATAGGTCTTTTAGGTCACTTTGGGTCAAGTGAGCCTAAATGGGTTAATTGGATTGATCTTGGGTTGAATTGAGTTGAGTTGAGTTTAGATATTGATTTGGGATTGATTTATAGGTTTGGTTGCAATTGATTTAGATTCAATTGGGTTTTGGCTCATTTGAATATTTTAAGTCAAATGGATTAGGTTAAGCTTGATTGAGTTGATTTTGGCTTGGTTGATTTGATTGTAAATTTGATTTAGCTTGTAATGATGATTGAAGGATTAATTGATTTATTAGAAAATCAATTTAATTTGATTTGGATTGAAGGTATTGTTGGCTAAGTCCATAGGATTAAATCGTGGGCTTAGGTTCGGGTTATGGTGGATTTGATTTTGGCTTGAGAATTTGAATATAAGTTGAGATTTGATTGGAGTTGGATATGTGTATTTGAGATTGCATTTTGGCTAAGAAGGTAGGCATGGATTTGGTTAGGCTATAGGCTAGGTAGGTTTCCCTAGGTCCAAAGGTATTATCTAATCCTATGGCTAACCCTTCTAAGTCTCTAGGCTTAGGTTATGTGTTCGCTTAACCAGTAGAAGTGTCTTATGACTATGGAGCTCTTAGTGTCTAGAAGACCCCTGGACATATGATGGGAAGATTGGATCCTCACTCCAAAAGTGAGGTCAACAAAAGGACCTCCAATAGGTGTGGTGTAACTGAAGGGCACACTGCACGTATTGGCATTGACCGAGATGATCAACAATATCTAAAAGATTCCAAGTGCTAATAGAGATGATCTATATCTAAACCCAAGAGGTAAATAGAATCACAATCTTAGTGCAATGCAACTTATCTTATGCCAAGGACATAAGAGAGCCAAAAAGATTTGGTTTGATAGAATTTCATGTCAAGGACATGAAGAGGGATTCCCTGGGGAATCGCATATGGATTGGATTTGATTCGAGATAGAGTTATGCCAAGGGCATAAAAGAAGGGGAAATATGCTAGGGATTGAGATTTGATTTGATATGTTTGAGTCACTGGGAGGAATCCACTGAGGATGAAGATTTAATTTAATTTATTTTAATTTGTTAGATTTGATTTATATTTATGCAATTTATTTTTCTAATTTAATTTGAGGGTATGTCCACTGGGGATATAGGATTGAATCCATTTGGGATCTAGATTGGATTTGCTTGGCTTTGAATTATTTTATGATTGATTTTATTTATTTAATTTGGAGGCATATATTCTGGGGAAATAGCTTTATTGGATTTGTTTAATTTGATTTGTTGATTTAGGATCCACTAGGGAGATTGGTTTGGAATTATTTTAATTTGTGGACCCTGTCGCTGTGCGATAGAATGCACTGAGAAGGGGCTATGTTAGCTTGGGTCTAACTCAGCTTTACCATTCAATAGGGGTATTCTACAAGCCATAGGGTAAGACTATCCAACCTAAGGGGTTGCCTTTCGATGTGCAACAACTGTGCTAGGAAGAAAGCTCAATGACTTTTATCTTCCAAGGTAGAAATAGCAACTAGGGTGACCTATTGGTAGGATAATAAATCAAACCCGACATAGGGTGACTACTGAGTGAGTGCCATGGCTATCTTACCTCACCTCAAGAGAAGTTAGGATGATTAATTGGATTTCATTTGGTTTGATGGACCCTATCGGTGTGCGATGGACCGCATTGAGAATGGGCTATGTTAGCCCAGACTTATCTCAAATTTACCTATCCAAATGGGTAGTCTACTAGATGAGGGTGAGACTAATTAACCTAAAGGTTTCCTTTCAGTGTGCAACGATTGTGCTAGGAAGAAAGTGTGGGGAATTAAATTTCCAAAGCAGAATAGTCACTAGGGTGACCTGTTGGTAGCAAAATAAATCAATCTCGACCTAGGCGACTACTGAGTGAGTGCTACTTGGGATCTTACCTCAACCCAAGAGTAGTTAGAAGATTCCTATAGGGAGTTTTTCTAACACTCCCCTAAAGATAGGATGCCTACTTGAGAAAAAGTACCGCTATGAGTGATCTCCTAATCCACAAGAGAATATATATTTTGTTTATTTATATGTTTTTGTGGACCTTGTTGGTGTGTGAGAGACCAAACTAAGAAGGAGTCATGGGGGCTTTGGCATATCTTATATTTACTAGCCCAAGGGAGAGTCTGCACATCCATAGTACAAACCTTCTAACTACAGGGGTGGTTACTAGGACAAAGGGACTGCTAATCCAATAGTAACCCATGTAGTGTCTAGATGGGGTTGCAAGGACATGGTCCAAATAAGGTGCCCATAGGGAGGTGTGGCTAGGGGCATTGTCCCGATCCCTAATAAAGAAATCATACCGCTATACAGTGGACAACTCAAGAAGAAAGCATAGGGATTTACATCTTCCATTAGTGGTGTCATCCACCAGATGGGTTGCTATCAGCATATTGAACACTAGCCAACCTAAGGTGCCTGTCGGTGTGCAACGATCAATCTAGAAGAAAGCGTAGAAGACATACATCTTCTCAAATGGAACTAGTCGCCATGATAGTTTGTTGTCAGCTAGACAGGTATTATCCGACCTAGGGAAACTATTAAGTAGGGAGTCCCGAGGAAGGACTAAACCCAAACTTGAAGTAGTTAAGAAGAAAGGTGTCGCTTGGGGACTTACCCTAATCCTCAAATATACTCAACCCAGGCAGTGCATGATGGCTAATCCAAGAAGAAAGCAAGGACTTACATTTTCTTGAACAAAGTCAACGTGGCGGTAGCTTACCGGCCACACAGGAAGGCTTACTAAACTAATAAGGTGCTCATCAATGTGCAGTGGTTAAGCTAGAAGGAAAGCATAGGGACTTACATTCTTCTAATCAAAAGGATCATAGGGGTGTCACACTAGCTGGGTAGTGAAAAATCTGACCTAGAGTAGCTACTAAGCGAGGGCCACATGGGGTGTTATCTTATCTCAAAGCATCTTGAGACAAATGATATGTGTTTGCTTTGCTTGTGTTTATGTGTAGTTTTGTGTTTATGTTGTGTTAATGAAGGATAAGATGTTGTTCAAGTTCTCTTACACTTATCCTAAACACATCATGTCATATTTGCAAATGAAATGCTTTTGATTTGAAATAAAAATTTTATTGATGATAATTACTTTTAAACATGATTTTATGGATAATATTTCTTTAGGAAGAGCTCATTAATTGGAAGAATAGGGCGCTCCTTCATGGTTGATGAGTTGATATGATCCTCCTAAGTAGGCTTTCTCTATGAAAAAAGGGACTTTCCAAGTGGATTCAAAGTTGCCTCCCATCTTGGAACGGGCAACAATTGGTCTCATTAAAACTAAAACAAGCTATCCTACTTGAAAAGCTTTAGGGCAGACCAACTTGTTATGAGCTTGAATCATTTTGGCTTTGTACAACTTGAGGTTTTGGCATGCTCGTAAGTCTCTTTCTTCAAAACATTTGAGCTCTACTAACTGCAACCTGGCATTCTGCTCCATTGTGATATTGCTACCCACAACTATCCTTAGTGATGGGAGCTAGACTTCTAATGGTAGAACTACTTTGGATCCATACACTAAGGAGAAAGGAGTAGACTGAGTTGGAGTTATATAGGCAGTGCAATAGGCCCACAAAGCTTCAACTAGCTGCTCATGCTACTATCTCTTATTATCGTCGAGTGTCTTCTTGAGTATTTGGATGAGAGTTTTATTGAAGGCTTCTACTATATAATGGTAAATATCTCCTATCTATGTTATGTCTCTAGGCAAAATTATTGATTTTGATTTTTTAAAGAGGAATTTATATCGATATAATTCCGGAGCGGGTACCTAATTTATATAGTACCATATTATTCCTAAAAGGAGGATCAATCAAACTATGTCAATCCCAGCTCAATGACCTCCACCCACTTTAAGAATCTAAGATAAATCATCATGACCCCATGGGAAAAGGAGATAATCATAACCCACCTGTCAATTCATGCACCTCAAACAATGTAACCACATATGAGGCCAATGATAAGACATCCACTAGGGCGTAAGAAAGCGCTTCATTTGATGTGCTTGGGATTTCTCTTGAGGTAGTTTGCCCTTATTTAGGTAATCAATGAATGGTTGCCTCCAATCTAACTCCTCATGCTTCTTGGAACCAGTAACCTCCCCTTCAAGAGAGTATTTCTCGATGGGTCCAACATCAATAAGAGGTAAGACTTGCATATTTTAGACCTATATTGATATAGACTCATTTTTCAGACATGCCAACTCTTTGGCAAGCTTGGCTAAAGCATCTTCTAAGGCATTTTCTCCTTGAGGAATCTTGTAGATGGTAACCTCTAGGATTTGGGCCAATAACTCCATGATGTACTTATGGTAGTGATGGAGTTTGGGCTTTAGAACCTTATAGGTCCCAACAATTTGATTGATGACTAGTTGAGAATCCCCAAAGATGTTGATGTTCTGGATGCTTAATGAGATGTTTAACTCCAGACCAACAATCAAAGCCTCATATTTGACTTCATTACTAGTGCAAGGATTGGATAGATGATATGATAATCTCATCATATCACAGTCTAGAGTTAGGAGAATTATTTCTATCCCTGCCTTTCCAGGAAGAGTAGATTGTGGTTCTTCTCCTTTTGGGAGGAATCCGCACCATCAAAGTATCTCCTAGTGGTGAATGCTAGTAACTCCTAAGGTCATGATTTGTTCATTGGGGAGATCATCACTAAGTAGAGAATCAGTAGGAAGTGGGTGTGCTGCTAAGAAATCCATGAGTGCTTGTCCTTTCACCGCACGGAGGGGTGTAAACGTGATGTCAAACTATGATAAAATTATGGACCAATGTGCCAACTGTTCGAATAGTGTTGGCCGTGTCATGAGATATTATAGTAGATTGATTCTAGAAATCAAGTTGACTTTATGAGAAAGCATGTAGTGTCGTAGCGTTTGAGCTACAAAGATTAAAGCTAGACAATGCTTCTCAATGGGTGGATAGTTTACTTCAGCAGGGATTAAACGATGATTGATAATAGAGCACATTCTCTTTCCCTTCATCATTGGCTTGGGCCAATAAAGTGCCAAGGGAGTCATCTAATGCAACAGTGTAGAGGATCGAAGGCTTGCCTGGGATAGGGGAGGCTAAGACATGGCGGTGTCATCAGGCACTGCTTGATGTCTTCAAAGGCATGTTGGCACTTATCATCCCACATAAACTTGGCATCTTTTTAGACAAGTGCTAAAGATGGTTGGCATCTGCTTGGAAGGTTGGATATAAAGTGTATTAGATATGCCAACATCCCTTGTCGATTACCCTAATGCATACTAAAAGGATTCATTTTGAGGTTAAATTTTCTTAGTTGTATGAAAACTACTCTTAAGTCATAGAGATGGTCTTCCTTTTATTTTTTTTTTAACCACGAGATTATCGATGTAACATTCAACTTGATGATGATGAATGAATTTATCGAAGATTTGAGTCATTGTCTACTAGTATGTGGCACCAACATTTTTAAGGTTGAAAGGCATGACCTTATAGCAAGAGATTCTGGTCAGGGTTCTAAAGAAAGTATTTTTCTCATCTTCAGGGGCCATCATTATTTGGTTGTATCCAGATGAACCGTCCATGAAAGAGAAGATTGCATGAGATGAGGTAATGTCGACCATCAACTCTGGTATTGGTAGTGAAAATTCATCTTTTGGACATGCCTTATTTAGATCCCTAAAGTCGACACATATGCGAATTTGGCCATTATTCTTTTTAACTAGGACGATACTAGCCAACTAGGTGAGATATTTTTTCTCACGATGAAACTAGCATCGATCAATTTCTTGACTTCAGAAATGACCTATTATTTAATGTATAAACACATGTGCCTAGGAGCTTGCTTGATAGGGTTAGCATCAGGTTGTATTGCTAGTTTATGGACTACCCCGTCAGGAGCCAATCCAGGCATTTCTTCATAACTCCATGATAACCGCCCCTTAATTTGAAGTAGCCTAACTAAGTCATTGGTTTCAATTTCAACAAGGAACGATGTATGTCCGGCGTCTTCACCTAACTAAGTCATTGGCATAGATGAAACTAGCATCGATCAATTTCTTGACTTGAAATGACCTATTATTCAATGCGCCTAGGAACTTGAGTTGATAGGTTATTGCTAGTTTATGGACTACCCTGTCAGGAGCCAATCCAGGCATTTCTTCATAACTCCATGATAACCAGTCCTTAATTTCAGTAAGTAGCCTAACTAAGTCATTGGTTTCAATTTCATTCAACAAGGAATGGCGTCGATTATCTTCAGCCTAAGGTTGATTTCCTTAAGCTCATCGATCATTGCTTTAATTTCTTCTTTGAACTCTAGCGGTTCATCTTTGGCTTGGAAATCATTTGGATCATCTGAAGGTTTCTAAGCACACTTCCTCAGATGAGTTAATTTGATTTGAAAAGAACCTATCAGATTCTAAATGATTGGTGATGACTAAGCAGTAATTATCATCATCGACTGAGCCTACAGTGCTGAAGTCTCATCCTGATCTTGATTGAGAATTCTTGCATTTATTATTTCATAACCTATGCTTAGACCATGCATGTGTAATTAAACCTTTCTTTACTAGATTAAGAATACAAGAAATCAAAAAGGTAATTCTATTAAATCTTTTTATGAATCGCCCTCATGTTCTGCATCAACTTCTTGATTTGAAGATGATGCTCCAGGATAGAACCTCTAAACCTTCACAACTATGGATGATTTTGGGGCTTCCTTAACTACCAAACCCTCAACTTTTTGGTTAGAGCATGGTTCCCAACTGATGCCTAACAATTTTACATAAAGAGGACTTGGATACACTTATGCTTTGCTTGGAAATCCAATCTTCATCACTGTCTAGCTCGAGTGTTACCTCCAATGGGATCTACTATCAAGAAGAGCTGGCCGGTGTGCTAAGCATATGAGACTCTTCCTCTGAACTAGATTCTATGTCTATATGGATAGCAGTCGTAGTCTTGGTAGTTGGGACAAATCTCCTAGTGGGTGGTAAGTTTGGAGGTCTTCCACCCTTGGAACTACCTCTAGACTTGCCTCTTTCTCATCTTAGTGGAGGTTGGGTCATCCTACCTATATGTTCGAATGGAGTAACGAACTGTGGGTGGAATCTAATCTCTAGGCTCTACTTACTCCCAAGAGTCTATTTCTCCCTCCCTTTTCAATTTTTATTTCCTTTTCATTTTTTTTCTTTTTTCTTTTTATTTTATTTTTCCTTTTTTTCTTTTTCTTTTCTTTATTTTTTCCCACATGAGGATTTTGACTAAGCTCGTGAGGAAAAGACTTTTTAATTTTGGGAGAGGTAGTAGGCTGCATCCTTATATATCCCGATCTTATGAACTGCAAAGGGCTTGAGATCTCCTTTAACACATTACTCGATTCTGCCTCTCATAAACTTCATACACTAATGTAAAGAGTATGAAACCATGTTGTTCTCATGTATCCATAATCTTCCAAGAAAAAGCATTGAAAGATGTATCCAAGTCAATTATGTGAAACTTGGCTCTTGCCCGCTTCCTCTGGCCTCTTAGGCTTGGGTGGCTAGAAATCAAGCTTCTTCAAGAGATTCTTGAAGATTCTCTTGACTACCTCCCTCTTGAATGAGTATGGCTTATTTAATTTTTCCATAAGAGTAGGTGGAAAGTAGCTACCTGGTGGTGGATACTAGTACCGCTACTGAATTGGATACTGTGATGGTGGTAGTGGCCGTTGTGGTAGGAGTGGTGGCCAATATGGCAGCGGTGGTAGCCATTGTGGCAGTGATGGCGGCCATTGTGCCAGCGGTGGTGGCCGATATAGTAGCCAAGGTGGTGGAAGAGGAGGTGGCAATCGAGACTATTGAAATCTGGGCCTTCAAACTATGCTCTAGTCTTCTTATCCAATGACATAACTATCTTAGGCTTTTTTTTCAAATATCTTCAGAGGCTTGGGCTAAGATGACTGGTCTAAAAAGGGTAACACTTTGGCTACCTCTTGTAGGTTAGCCACCTTAGCTTCTCAAATGTCTTAATGGTGAAGTCCTTAAGCATGAAGGTGATTTCTTATGTAAAATCTCAATGACATGCTATTCAGATAACTGTGGTTCATATTTCATACTCAAGTTGTACCAACTAAGATTGTAATCAATAAGGGACTCATCGAATTTTCTCTTCTCTACAATGAGGTCACCTACAATTACCCTTTGCTGAGCTCCTACGAATCTCTTGATGAAGAGATGCTCTAACTCTACAAAGGTCTTCATCAAACTGTTGGGCAGTTGACATACCAATCAAATGCAACACCTGCTAAACTACTTACAAAGAGATAGGATAGAAGTGCATCACTATCACCTGCATTACAACAATCACCCACTATGTGCTACCTTAGGTTCCAAAGACCTTGAAGGATGGTGGCACAAAATGCTTAGGGTATTGATCAAATTCTTCTGGTATGTTCTACCCTTTAGAACATATGAGCTCCCTGCCAATGTTTCCTTCACCTGCTGCTTGACCATTTGCTTTATGTCATTTTCATGCATGGAGGTGCTATCAGTGACCTTCCTATGCAAGCTACTAGCATCTTCATCCATGGGAGTACACTTAGGATGATCTAAGGTATGTACTAGCTCAAATCAATCAGCCTCTATGGGGGAAGGCTGTGAAATTAGGGCTTAGTTCTACAAGGCTAGAATGACTTCCATCAACTTCTATACCTTCTTCTCCATCCTATCAATATTATCATCCTTCTATCTGATCTATTAGAGGAGGTGTTGAGTTAAGTGAGATGTGTCATCTTTTTCAACTACAATACCTTCCTGGCTATGCTATTCCCTATGCAGGGACCCTCGGGTTTCAACCATGTGGACTTATGTTAGGTCATCCAGCGTGTTATCCTCATTGGGATCAAAATTGACCCTACCCTTTTTCTGGTTAGAATGATCACTCATAATTATCTGTCTAACTGTACCACAGTAGTCTTCTAGAATGCCTTCTAAAGAAAGATCATCTACTCGACCTTGCTCTATTGGAACATAGGATGGCTGATGACTGACCACTAGATTAAGCTGTGTGGAATATAGGCACTAACAATTTGCTAGTATAGCTCAACCGCTCTCTCCTCATCCAACTGTTGTGGTGGAGCGACCACAACACTCTTGGGCCACCCTTCTTCACCACGATTGTAATGGATGGCCGAGTAGGGGAGATCGACCTCACCCAGATGGAGTGGATGGAGTGGGCCATAGCCGAATCACCAAAGGCGAGGCTCTCTTTCTCTCTCTAGATTGGGGATTGTGAAACTTGGTGGGGATTGTAGGCGGTGGAACCTAAACTAGTGAAGGTGTATGGTGGGTGGAGCAGTGTGATGGTGGGGACATCGGCTGCCTCTGCATTGGAGATCTCCTCTTGTGATTGATGGTTATCTGGATTTTTTTATAAGCTCACCGCTCGTGGAGATCTATCAAAGCGAGGTCACTTACCTTCTCGTTTCTCTCACTCATGCAAAGAACACTGGCCTTAGTGGCCCATTCCCTATGTATCAACCTCCTCAGATCATGCAATGTTCCAGAATCTGAGCGTCCATTGGCTCTGCCAACTTTATAAAGAATGGACCGTAGACCAGCATAGGGCTTCTTCCTCTCCCTAGTTGGTGTCTCACACTCTGCAGGAGGTGGGGGTAATGCGATAATCCTATGGTAATCCTCCTCTCCCTCTGAAGCTGAAAGGGGGTGAAACCTATTACCACTCAAGAATAGATAGGTGTCACGAGGGGAACCCTTCTCAGCGACATGGGAAGCCTCATCTATCTACCTCGCCTCACACTTATACTACCGCTTAATCATGCAATATTTATTGTAGGATGGGTCTTAGTGAGCAGGGTAGAATGAGAACTAGAACCTACCTCGAAGGTAGGGGAAACTATCTCTGAAGACAAGTTAGCCTTCCCCTTTAGAGCAGGGTAAACTAAAGAGGAGGTACTAGCCCGTGTTGGAGGTGTAGTAATGATAATAGACTATACTACTAGCATTGATACACCTGGCACTAGCACTAGAACTAGAACTAACATAGGCATGGGACCCTCAACAGCCTTCCTCTTCAGTGAGGGAAACTCAGAATCATACTGTAGGTTGAACTGAAGAAGTGGCTTCTTCCCTGCCACCTCCTCTCAGTTGACTATAGTGAGGGCTAGTCCCTCATAAGTGACCTTGAATTTCTTGAATACAAAGCCAAACTTGATGACAGAGGAATCGATGAGTATGGCATGATCCAGGGCCAAATCCACACCAGATGCGAAGGAGAAGATCAACTTTCTAGAATATATGGTAGAAGCTGACTGAATAAAGGGAGAAAAGAGCTGGTTCTGGTATCCCTGCATGGTTGGAAAAGAGAACTAAATTAGACCTTTACCTTGAACTATTGACTTGAATTATTGGTTTTAATTTGACTTTTGAACTAGAATAGTAATTTAACAAATTTAGGTATGCTAAATGGGATTCTATTGGAGAGATTTGGATATTTGGTGGAGAAACTTTGCCTTGAGTTAAATGTTTGAATTTGATTTTGATTTTGATTTTGGAACCCACATTCAACAAATTTTGGTATGTTGAGTAGGGTTCAATTATTTTGAAGAGACTTTTGAAAGTTGTTTGTTGTTTTCTTTTTGTTGGAGTTTGATTTTGGAATCTTCATTTAGCAAATTTAGGTATGCTAAATGGGGTTCAATTGTATGTTTGAAATTTTTGAAAGCTTTTGTTTTGATGGTTTAATTGTTAATTATTGATGTGTAGATTTGATTTTGAAAAATAAAACTCTCATTTAACAAATTTAAGTATATTAAATGGAGTTCTAATGTGTGTTTGATGTTTGTTGTTTATTTGATTTTTTTTTGAAAAGGGAAATCTTATTTAACAAATTTTGGTATGTTAGAAAGAGTTCAATTGTATGTTTGATGTTGGTATGTTGGTGTTTGATTTTATTTTGAAAATGAGACTCTCATTTAACAAATTTGAGTATGTTAGATGGAGTTCACTTGTATTTTTTTATTGTTGTTTGTTGATGTGTGATGTTGTTTTAATTTTGAAAAGGGAATCCTTACTTAACAATTTAGGTATGTTAAGTGGAGTTCAATTGTATATTGTTTGATGTTGATTGTTGTTTGATTTTGTTTTAAAAATAAGGCTCTCATTTAAAAATTTAGGTATGTTAAATGGAGTTAGTTAATTTTTTGAAAAGGATTTTGATAGTTATTTTGGAAAAGAGATTTGTTGTTGTTGTTTGATTTTGATTTTGAAAAGACGAACCCTCATTTAGCAAATTTAGGTACGCTAAATACGGTTCAATTAATTTTATTTGCAAAAGGAATTTAAAAATTTTTGGAGAAAATATTTTTATTTCGTTTTACTTAACTTTTATTTTAAAAAAGAACCTTCACTTAGCAAATTTTATTATGTTATGTGAAGTTAACATGATTTTGCTTTTAAGAATTTTTGAAAATTTTGCAAGAGATTTTACTTATAGTACTTTGGACATTTTTATGACTTATTTCTCTTTAGTGAATGGCTTATTAAGTATTTTATTATTAATCTTAAGTTTGGTTAGCTTTAAATAATCCTATTCAATATGAAAGCCATCTTAATATTAATATAGTTGAATTACTTTCACATGATATATGTCAAGTGTTTCCTTTCCATCACATGTAACATGCACAAGATTTAACACTTAGTATATCTATACATAGAACACATTTTTGCACATTTTCATGATGAAGGATGCATGCATACTTTGTGGAAAAAGATGAATTTCATTCATTAAGCAAGTATACATGCATATATGGAAGATAAACAAGTGCATGCCATTGTTAACAAGGGAAGTGAGATAATCAAATGACCTCTTTAGGGCTACTTAAAGCCTTGTATTCTGGATGTCCAAACAATATACTTATTATCTTAAATATGTATTAATGTATTCATAATTATATAGAAGAAAGTCATACAAGAGGTGATATTTTCCTTAGTTGAATTATATATAAATTAAAGCTCTATCCAAATTCTAATAGAAAAATATATAAGAATGAATTTGAATAAGTACATGCCTTTATTAACCAAGGAAGCGAGGTAATAAAATGACCTCCTTAGGGATACTCAAAGCCTCATATTCCTGAGATGTCCATACTATATTCTTATTAACATTAAATCATATGTAGATTCATATACATAAATAAAGGAAAGAAGCTTTACATTAACATACTACATATTTTAGTGACTCGGATAATTATGAATAAATGTATTTTTAGAGAAGATGAGAGGGTTTTCATTCTTTAATCGCATGCACATACATATGTATAAAAGATGTAAGCAAGTATATGACATTATTGTTTAAACCAGGGAAGTGAGGTAATTAAATGACCTCCTTGGGATGACTTAAAGCCTTGTATTCTGGGATATCCACTATATACTTGCTATCTTAAATACATATTCATGTATACATGAATTAAAAGAATAAATACCATGCAAAGATTATATTTTTCATTGATTGAATCATTTATGTATATAAATTAAAGCTCATCCAAATACCAAAATAAATCAAATGGATACGTGCCTTTGTTAACCAAGAAAGTGAGATAATCAAATGATCTCCTTTGGTCTACTTAAAGCCTTGTATTCTGGGGATGTCTAGACTATATACTCGTTGTCATTCAAACCTATGTAAATCTATACATGAATATAAGAAAGAGAGCTTCATATCCACATAACTAAGCAATAAGAACATGCAAGTCCAATATGAGTTTATAACTATCATCATTCCATAGGTTACTATCAATTTATATGCTTTGGAAAATAGAATTGAATCTATTAGTGAATAGCCACACATATCATTAAGTTAAGTCAACACATGCAATCTTACATAAATAAAATCTATTTGATTCATTTAGATTTGAAAACATGAATGCATGGAATCATATGACATACAACATATAAAGGTGATTGGGAAGGAATGACTAAACATAAACATGTGATTCATTCAAAATTCCTAAGGACAGTCACATTAAATAAATTTGTTTAAAGGAACTCAAAGCTTATTATCAATTTGATTCTTAGAGTTGGGTTCAACTTAAAGAGAAGAGATTACTTGTTGTTTCAATATCATTCCCATGTTGGTAACCTTAATTAGTTCAAAGAAAGGGAATTAAGTTAATTTTATGAATTAATTAGGTTGAATCATTAATTAAATCACTTACTTATCCTTTCCTATGCTTCTTTAATTTAATTAATCATTTAATCATGAGTCGCAAATGATATGAATATGTAATAAAATAAAATTGCAATGCTCTAAAGGACCTAATGCTATTGGCTCATAATTAAAGATTAATTAAGTTAAAGAGTCGAATTAAGTACTTTTATGATTTTCTCACAATTATGGGTTAATCAAAAGGCCTTTATGTTATTAAATATAAAGAGGAATCCTCTATTTCATTGTTAATTATCTGATGTGAATTGCATTTCAATTTGATTTGGTTTAGCCATTTGATTAATTAATTAAACACTTATTAATTACCATCTCCTCTTAATAATGAAATGAAGTTGGGAAAGGGACTAGGAAAAAGTTCATAATTACTATCTCGCATCCCTTCATTGTCAATCAGTGATTAAAAAGTTTTAATTAATTAATTTTTGCTATTTAGAAAGTTAATTATTCATTAAATTAATTAAATGGCTACTTAAAGTTTGAAATACCAATTTTTCTAAATACCTTAGCAATAAATTCCATGAAAATCATGGGAAGCAGAGATCATTCCATTAAATCAATTCTTCAAATTTGGAATTAATTATCCAAGTAATTAGGGCTTAATTAAGCTAATTAAGTATGAATTTAAAACCTAATTAAATTTTAATTACTATCTAAAACTAAATGGAACTAATTTTAATGAATTCTCCTCTATTTCACCTTTAAAATGAGTATTTTTTTATATTTTTTTGATTTCTTCTATAATTAGTTATGATTTTTCAAAGTTTTAGTGATTAGAACCCATTATTAAGCCTAATCTCATCGATGCCACATGGATTGTGACATGGCATGCTTTTCATCACATGGGATTGGTTATTTAAAATCATATGACTCGGCATTGAGCGATGAATGTGATTTCATCCCTACCGTCAGATCAAAGATTGCACGGTGGAGATTAATCTCACGGTTCCCTTAAAATAAAATATGAATTAATCTAATGGGAGATCAGGACTGTCCATTCTAATCATTCAAAATAGATGGCAGATGATCTATCATCCTTCGAGCGATGAAAGATGGACAACATCCTTTTTCTTTTGCCTAATTCAAGCTCACTGGAGCTCAAGGAGGCTCGGGATCGATCCCACACCTTCACAAGGTTTATCTACAATGATCTAATGGTTGGATTTGCACAACATTCACATTTCCTTCAAAAATGCCTAATTTTTTTGAAAAACCTCAGTTTTCCAGAAAGGTACCTCACCGGAGCTTCGGACCAGCGGTGAACCGACAGAGGTAGCTTCGCCTTGAAGAGGCAAAGCCCTGTTGAGAAGATGACACCTAAACACCTCGCCAATGGCTCTATGGATCAATTGCCATCAGAATACTCACCCGAGTTATGCTCGGAGGGGCTTCTAGTGCTTAAATCACTAGGGAAAATATTCATTTCACCTCGCTAGAGCTTGGTGAACGTGTGTGAGTGAACTTAATTTGGGATTGGTTAGATAGATTTGGAGCTTATCCTATCTCTAGTTGGTGTTTTTGGGAAGGGCAAGTCTCGAGAAGTTCAAGAAAAATCTCACAGCTCTCCTTGAGTTGATAGGGGCTCACGAGAATGCTTAATTTCTAAGTTTAGGTCAGATGATGTAGATTTCATTGGCTTCTAGTTCCCTTCTAGCTTGAATAGGCTACTGTGGGTGGTAGGGAATTGATGAAGTGGCTCAATTTGGTTGGCCAAGTGAGGAGGAGTGGCTGCCATGGGAGGAGAAGTGGGTGTCCTTGGTTTCCAAGTGCTTTAATGAGAAGAGAGGGGTGAACTCACCTCCACTTGGCTCATGGTTGGCCCAATCACCTTTAGGTCAGGTGAGCTAGTAGCCGTTTTGCTTAGGTAGAGTCCTAAGAGACAACCATGTGGAGGAGAGGTTTGATATTTAGCAATTTGATATTTGTCCCATTTAGCAAGCTTTGACCTAATGGGTCAATTCAGGTTGGGTTAATTTCAATCCATTTGTAAAACCTTGCAAGTTCAAATGTATTTTCATTCGTAATTGGTTTGGTTTAATTTGGCTTTAATTTGACCCATATGAGTTCATGTAGGTTAGCCAAGTTGACCAATTTTGTCAAATTGGCTAAATTGGCTTGGGTATTGGTGGTTCATGTTCAATTGATTAATTGAAGATTATTGTAGGCTTTGGTTTGAAGCAATTTAGACTTAGTAATTATTTAGGCCAAGATGACCTTTTAGGTCAATTTGGGTTCAATCAAGGCTTTGAACATGTTCAATGATGAATTTGGAATGAACTTGAGCCATTAGTTGCAATCAAATTTTAATTTGAGTCAATTTTTCCTTTTAGGTCAAATTGGATCAAGTTGGGTCAAACCAATTGGGTTTGGTTTGCTTAATTGATGGCCATGCCATGTTCATGGACTGATCTTAGGTTGATGTGAATCATTGGTTTCAATTAATTTGGCTTAGGATGAGATTTTATTCATTTGGTTCTTGTAGGTTAAGTGGTTGATTTGGTCAAATGACCAAATTGACTTGGTTGAGCCCAATTGATTGCTATTGATCAATCAAGGATGATCAATAATCATCATAGGTGGTTTTGGATGGTTTAGTTCAATCCAATTTAGGTTAGATTGACATTTGGTTTAAATAGGTCTTTTAGGTCAGTTTGGGTCAAGTGAGCCTAAATGGGTTAATTGGCTTGATCTTGTTAAATTGAGTTGAGTTGAGTTTAGATATTGATTTGAGATAGATTTATAGATTTGGTTGCAATTGATTTGGATTCAATTGGATTTTGGCTCATTTGAATATTTCAAGTCAAATGGATTAGGTTAAGTTTGATTGAATTGATTTTGGCTTGATTTGATTGTAAATTTGATTTAGCTTAAAATGATGATTGAAAGATTGATTGGTTTATGAGAAAATCAATTGAATTTGATTTTGATTGAAGGGATTTTTGGCTAAGTCCATAAGATTAAATCATAGCTTGGGTTTTGGTAGATTTGATTTTGGCTTGAGGAGTTGAATATGAGTTGAGATTTGATTGAAATTGGATATGTGGATTTGAGATTGGATTTTGGCTAAGAAGGTATGCATGGATTTGGCTAGGCTAGGTAGGTTTCCAGGGTCCATAGGTAATCCATGGCTAACCCTTCTAAGTCTCTAAAGCTTAAGTTAAGTGCTCTTATCCAAAAAGTGTCTTAGACATGATGGGAAGGATCCTCACTCCAAAGTGATGTCAATAGCAAGTTAAATCCAAATTTACTAAATCGTGGCGGATTTATGGGATTCAAATAAATAGAAGCATGTGAATGAGGGTGAGCGAATTACCTTTATGATGTCTTCCCTTCTCTTTTTGTGTCAGAAGGAAGGAAAGCGACAAGGTTGGATTTAACTTAAATCTAGACATACATTATTTTTGGACAAGTTAAATTTGTTGATTTCATAATCGTTAAACCCTCATTAGCACTTTAAATCATGATTTACTAAATTATATTGTTGGGGATTGTAGGATTTAGAGAAGAAAAAAGTACGAACAAGGGTGGGAGGGATAATGAGGATAACCTTCATGTCCATCCCTTCTCCTTATCCCCTTTACAAAGTTAAATTCATATTTAGTAAATTCTATTGGTAGGGTTTTTTACGTGATTACTATTTGCTTTTCTAGTGAGATTGATTGTATTTGAGCTATTTATTTAGTGTTTATGGTATATTATTTCAACAATCGAGAGTTAGTTTCTTTGATCTTATTCTATGATGGAGAATTAAGTGTTGATGATCAATTTATTTCAACTTACATTGGCGGACAAAATCATTCCATTAAAGTTCAACGACACACCTAAATAGAAAATTTTAAGGTCACTACATATTGATCTAGAAAACTACACAGTTAATCTAACATGCCATTTTTTAGTGGGGAATGGCTTTATATCATCACTCATTTTTAATGATGGCATTTGTGATGTTATCTTGAATAAGGTTTCTTGTCAGACATTAATGCTTTATGTAGAAGTGAAACATTCTAATACTACCTCCATAGTAGCAGAACCTTTGGTAAGGCACCCAAATATTCCATCAAATCATATGCAAAAAATTCATTTTACCGCTACAATTACAAGAGAAGCTTTAAGGAATTTGGTAATTTGTTGTCTCACATAAGTTAATTTTGATTCTACTTTCCTCTATTGTATACAAACTTTACTAATTATGTGTAACATAAAGTTACAGATCAATAGTGAATGCCTTTCATTCATATGATGGCATCTTCTATGATGAGTGATCATGAAGAGTGACTCAAGTAGTGCATTTGAGGTGATAGTAACGATGACTTTTCAACCGGCCTACCAACTATAACCGATAATATTGCTAGTCATGATCTTTTAAAAATTATTTTTCAGAAATATTGAACAGGAAAGATTTTCTAATGATTATGTGCACATTTGTCAAATGATATAAAAATGGGATGAGGAGGTTATTTTTGATTGACTATATGATAGCAATTTATTATCCGATGAAGTTGACATTCTAGGTGAACTTATGGAAGGCTATTGACCTCACTTTTGGGTGAGGATTGATCCCTCACATCTTAAATTTAGGAGCCTTCTAGACACTTATACTTCTTAAGTGCTAGGATACTTCTAGTAATTAAGGGAACACTAAATTGAGGCTTAGAGACTTATAACGCAGAATCCTAAGCCTAGAGTTTAGCTTAGGACAAATAGGTTTCACCTATCCTAAGGCTTAAACCAAGACTCATGGCCATTAACTAACCCAAACTTAAGCTCATGTGATTGGAGCTAAACCAACTCAAACATATTCAAGTAATCTTAATTGAATTTGGTTTTCCAATCAAGAAGTTAACTTGGGCCTTAACCCAAGTTAACCCACCATACCCTATAACTCTATTCAAACCCATTCAAGGAAACTAAATCCAATTTAATTTTTCAATCACTTTAATTATTCAATAAATCATTTTAAACTACTCCAACACTTGCAATCAAGCTAATTGAATTAAGTGAATTTGATCAACCAAAGTTAACTCACTTAAAAGGTTCAAATGAGCTAAAACCCAATCAAGCCCAAATGAATTACAATAAAAGCCACCAATCAACTTCAAATTCACCATTGAATACATCCCAACCATCCATAACTCGGTCCAAGTTGACTTCACCAAGCCACTTGACCCAAAGTGACCTAAAAGGCTTAATTAAGTTAAATTCTAATCAAACTCCCATTGGATCAAACCAACCCATCCAATCTCTTTATTGATGATTATAGGAACCTAATAAAGCCAATTTGGCCCTTTGCCTCAAGTTAACCCAATTTGACCTAAAGGGTCAAAATGAACCAAATTAGACCAAATTGATTGAAACTAATGCTTCTAATTAGTCACCAATTAAATATTGAACATGATCCAACCTTCAATTAGACCTAATTGGGTTAACCCAACTCTGTTAACCTACTTAGCTCAATTTGATTTAAAAGGTCAAATTGAATTAAATCATTTCCTAATCCAAATCAATTAAATCTTCTAATTAATCGAATGATCAATTGAACATAAACCTAACCCATGCTTAAATCAATTTGGCAATTTGGTCAAATTGGTCAACATGACCCATTTGACCCAAATTGAACATATGAACCAAGTCCAACCTGATTGAATCAAAATAATTGTAGTAGTAATGACCAACTAAACTTATCTCACTTCAAAATGATCACTCTACATGAGTCAAATTGAGCCAAACCCAACCAAACCAAGTCCAACCCTAAACTTGGCATGACTCATCCTTCAATCACCATGGACCTACCCAAGTGGACCCAACCCATGGTGGTTCAAACCCATTGAACCAAGCCCTACAAATGAGAAAATTCCTATTTGGATGTGTTCTCCAACTTCCCAACCACCTTTGGCCCTTCTTGGACAAGGACCACTGACCCAACCTAACCAAAGGTTGTTATTTTTGGCCAAGAGAGGGTGAGTTCACACATAAGCTACCATTGGTCCACCTAAAGAGAAGTGTACACTCTATGGTAGCCCACTATACTCCCCCCCTCACACACATCCCACTGCCACCTCCCACCAACTCGGCCGGATGGCTTCCAAAGGCTAAGTTGATCTTAGCCTCTCACTCAAGTGTGGAGGAGAGTATACTCCTACCTATCCATTCAAACTCATTAGAGACCTTCCTCAGAGCATTCCCTGAGCTCCCCAACACCAGTGAGACCAAGCTCCCTTCAGACCCTAGAGCCCTGTCCATCCAACCTCACCAAATCTCCACCAAAGCTAAATTCACTTTCCCCACACCATCACCATGCTTCATAGATCCAAAATGAATTATTTCCAAAGCGATTCAACCCCCGGAAGGCATCCCTAGACCAACTATAGTGAGATTTACAGTGGAGTTTTGTCCACGGATCGATCAGTGGGGAGGCAGCTAGAGATCTTCTCAATAGAGTTACATCTCTTCAAGACAAAGCTACCTCTGGACATCTAGTCTATAGCTCTAGCAAGGTAAAAATCTGGCAACCATAGTTTTGACTATTAGGTGTTAGTCCTTTTCGAAGTGAATCATGTTTTCATGTGATCACCGCCATAAGATCTCTTTAGTGTCTTCTCTTATCATTATATAGTTGATCCCATCGTCAAATGAGCTCCAATAAGCTCGGCTGAAGCGGTGGAAGGTAGACAGTGTCCATCTTCTAATGCTCATGGCATGATGGATCATCGGTTGTTGGTTTCACATGATTAGAATGGAAGATCATGATTAATCACATTAGAAATCTCAATCCCTTCAAAATTATGAGGTTTTAACTTGGAGTAAGATCACGAAAATCTTATGGGATACTTATTGAAGTGATGTGGCAATGAAGTATGATGTATTATCTTGAAGATGAAAATATCACCCTATAATGGACTAATCTCCTAATAAAGACTCTTGAGATGGGTCAATGTATATACCAAAGATCTTTCTCCTACTTTACATAGAAGTAAAATAGAATTTATTTTATCTGGATTCTTTAGTTTTTTATGGAAGCAAGCTTCCATAGGTAATTGCATCTTATGAAATAGGAATTTTCTAAGAACACTCTTGATTAAAGTAGCTAATAAGTATCTCCAAAGATTTCAAAGCTAGACTATTAGAAGATTAGGTATTTATTGAAATTAAATGGGAGAGTTCAAATATGAAGACTTATTTATAGATTCCAAAGGAGAATAAATATAAAGCACCCATGACACTAGGAAGCCTAGTAATGCTTCAATCTACCCAATAATGAGGATTTACATACTTAAAAGATAGAATTTACATTTATTTAAGTTGGAATTTTATTAGAATGCTAAGGCTTATAGTCCATCAAACCAAGATTATGAAAATACCTAAGAGGTGAGGACATATACTCTTAGTTCGAAGGAAATAAGTAGCCTCAGAACCTAAATCTAAAATATTTTAGCATAAGCTAGAAACACCTAAGTCTCGATCTTAAAAATATGACATAATAGTTTACCTCCACATGAAAGAATTGACACATTATGACTCTTCTGGACTTACAACTGCCTAGAGTAGCCTCCAACTTACACCTTATATAATTTAAAATCATGTGTGGTCTTAAATAGAAGATAGCTAGGTCATTTAATTAGGAAGGAAGCTAGAATCTTAAACTCATTCCCTAAGAGACTAGATCATGATTTATATGAAGATATGACTTAGACTAATGCAAAAATTACAACTTTTAAAACCATTTTGACACAATCATTTTAGACCAAGGCTTGGGACAATTATGCCTACATGCATGACGAAGTAGAGTTGTGTGCTAAATCAATTAGAGGAGGTATTCTACACCATAAGGGATCGCCCTCAAAGGTTAAGCATATCCCTTATCATGCTAAAGTGGAGACCCCCGTATTCAAGAGTGGCATAATATGAGATACATTGTGTGATGACATACAACATACAACTAAAGAGTTTATAAATCTTTTATTTATCTTGATTAAGAGCCTAGGCTTTAAAATGAGACTATGAGTCATATTAAAATTTAGTTATGAATTTTTAATGATGATAAAAAATTTAATTTTATCCCAATGCATTTAGGCCACACATCAAATCATCACACTTTAAGAAACCTGTGAAAAATATGCCATTTTTAGTGCACACAGCAAACCACGAGAATTTTGTAAAAGAATAAAAGGATGGTGCAGCTAGGTAGTGACTTCTACACTTATACAGCCCAGATTATAATTAAAATTTTACAAATAAAATAAATGTTATGGGGATCTTCAATCTTGCACTCCTCTTTTCTTTTCCTTGGATTGTTTTGCTCCAAGCTTCACAGGGCCTCTCAAGGCCTTCTAGCCACTATTCATCCTAAATCCCATAACACTAATCCTAATTCTATTTACAAAAATTACATATTTATGAAAAATAAAATCTAACTACACATGTAAAATAGTGGGTAGTTAAATGAGCATATGAGATAAGCAATTGTATCTCACATATTTGGACTTAACACCCTACACTTGGGTAGTCTTGCCCATCTGTCCTAATTAGATTATACTTAGGGAATAAGCAGCACCTGCAAGTAAGAATATTTATATTTATTTATTATTACGACAGCTCCTTTTAGCATAATCTATTGTAGAAAATATCATTAGGCTACTATAGACCTAACATATAGTCTACGTACAAACAATCCTAATATTCAGTCTAAAATATTACATCATAAAATAAAATATTACACCATAGCATACAACCTAGAATTGGCTTAGCTAGCATTCTAATGGTGTGGTATGTCTCAACTAAGCTTCAGAAGTATGATTATCTAAGGTTTAGAATATTTAAGTTAAACATTAGGGGAGGTTTCAATTCAAATCATTGAAATAATTAATTAATTTTGATTTACACTTTCTTGTTTCATTTTATGCTTACTAAATATCTAATTATTATAAAGAAAAGAAAGGAGTTTGATCCCCCTTCATCCCTATCCTAAGTTATTTTTTAAAGGGATATTATTATGACTTTAGTTTCTTTAGGGAATTATTTATTAAACATTTTTTTATTAAGCATAAGTTTGGGTTAGTCTTAAAGAATTTTATTCAAGCATAAAAGGTATCTTAGGATTAATAAAATTGAATCACTATTACATGGATAACATTCTACCACTTCTTTTCATCATTAATATCATACACATTTCTTCATTTTTTTTATTACTCATGATACTTGCTTTAATACATATACTTATACATACAATACATATTTATATTTTGCACACTTGATGATTCTTAATGCATGTATTTTGGTAGAAAATAAAGATTTCATTCCTTAGTTACGCATATATAAACATGCATTAAAGATTTAAGCAAGTATGTGCTGTTGTTAAACTAGGGAAGTGACATTATCTAAGATCTCCTTGGGGCTAGTTAAAGCTTAGTATTATATAAATAAAAATCATGAGAAGATTATATAAGAGCAAATATTTTATTTCTATAAAGCAAAGTTCTAACCCAAATTCTAGCACATGCATACACACAAATGAAATTAAGCAAGCACGTGCCATTATTAAACTAGAGAAGTGAAATTATTTAAGACCTCCTTGGGGCTACTTAAAGTCTCATGTTCCCAGGATGTACATATAATTAGATTTTAAAAACCTAGATAGATACTCTCGTGTCTGATTGGGGCTAGTCTCAATGACGGTGGAATGCATGAAGTGCTTGGGAGAGGGTATGGGACTGTGTGGAATGCTATGAGGAAGGTCTCTCTTGAGTTTGAATCCAAAGGGAGGAGTATACTCTCCTAAACTAAAGGATGAGGTTGGTTCAACGTCCGACCAGGTAGGTGGCCGAGGTGGATGAGGGTGAGATGAGGAGTGTAGTGAGTGGCTTTAGAGTCAGCCTTAGGTAGACTAATTGGTATCCATGGGTGAACTCACCCTCTCTTGGCCAAAGGTTGAGCTTAATATCCTTGGTTGGGTTAGTGGTCCTCTTGTCCAAGAAAATCCAAAGGTGGCTACCAAGGGATAAGGGGGTGGAGAACCCATCCGAATGGAGATCTTATCTCATTTGGGTGGCTTGGTTCAAAAGGTTTGACCCAAATTGGGTTCACCATGGGTTGGGCCCACTTCAGTAGGCCCATGGTGACCCAAGGATGAATCATGCTAAGTTTGACTATGTTTGGGCTTGGTTTGGTTAGCCAATTTGACCCATATGGGTCAAATGGGTCATATTTGGCTAAGTTGACCATTTTGTTGGGTCAATGAAAAGACTTGGGTGAGTTCAATTGGTCATTTTGAGTGAATGAGTGTAATTAGTTTGATTCAATTTTGGTCAGATTTAGGTTTGGCCCAAATGGGTCATGTTGATTAATTTGAGGAAATTGGATAAATTGGCTTGAGTAAGGGTGTGGTTTAATTTCAATTGATCATTGGTGATTTATTGGAAGAGCTGATTTGAATTAATTTAGATTATGGAGAGATTTGGTTCAATTAGACCCTTTAGGTCAAATTGGGCTAAGTGGGCTAATTAGGTTAGGTTGACCAAAGGTTCAATTGAAGGTTGGGTTATATTTAATATTGGATTAGAGATTGGAAGCATTGGCTTCAATCATTTTAGTTTTTTATTTGATTTGGTCCAATTTGGCCCTTTAAGCCAAATTGGGTCAACTTGGGTCAAAGGGTCTAATTGGCTTGGTTATGCTCAATTGATTGTAGTGGAGTGTTAAATAATGATCTACAATCATCAATGAAGGATTTGATGGGATTGATTTGATTTAGTTTAATTAGAGTTCTCTTAGGTCAATTTAGGTTAAGTGATTTGGTCAAGCCAACTAATTAAGGTTATGGATGGTTGGGGTGTTTTCAATGATAAATTTGAAGTTGATTGGTGACTTTGGTTGTATTGATTTAGGCTCAATTGAGTTTTGGCTAATTTGAACCTTTTACGTCAAATATGCTTGGGTTGGGTCACCTTCATTTGGTTCAATTATCTTGATTGCAAGCATTGAAATGTCTTGAAATGATCTAATGAGGTAGAGAGGATTGGGTTGGATTTAGTTTGCTTGAATGGTCTTTGATTGAGTCATGGTCAGTTAACTTGGGTTAAGACCAACTTAATTTGGCTTGGAGCTTGGATTAAAAAATCAAATTCAAGTAATATTAATTGAATAGGTTTGAGGTTGATTGTGTTTCATTTATATGAGTTTAGGTTTGGATGAGTGAATATGTATGAATCTTTGTTTAGGCCATAGGATAGGTAGAACCTACTTATCCTAAGATGGATTCTAAGCTTAGGGTTATGCCCTCTAAGTCTCTAAGCTTAAGAAAATCCAAGTGTCTAGAAGGTCCTAGATCTAAGATAAGAAAGATTAATCTTCACTCCAAAAGTGAGGTCAACAATAATGGGATTAATCTCACCCCTGATCCAAATTGGTACAAAGATGAAATCACTTCCACCATTGTTGAGTACCACCTTGGACAATTTAAATAGCCAATGCCATGGTGCCAAAGCATTGCCGGTGTCCACATGATGGATTAAAATGATTAATTAAGGTTTAAAAATCTAATTAAATATCTAGAACTTCAAAAATCATAATATTAAAAATCCAATAAATGCAAATAAACCCATTTTTGGAAAGCATAAATAGAGGATAATTAAAAAATAAAATAAAATCTCTAATTAATACTTAATGAAGAGTGCTTAATTAAGATTTGAAGCTCAGGCCAATTACTTTAGTTAAGATTGAATTACTTGACTAATTAATTCCAAATTTGGTGGGATGATTCTAGGGATGTCATCTCCCATAATTTTTTTGCAATGATTTATCTTATAGTTTAAAGATTTTAGATTTTCAGCCCTAATTACCCTCTTTAATTAATAAAATAATTATTAAAATTGATAAATAGTAAAAATTAAGCAATTAGTGTTAATTAATCAACGTAAACAGTGGGGATAATAAAGGAATTAATTAGGACTTCTTTCCTAATTATTTTTTCCAAGTGTATTTTCTTAAGAGGTTTTAATTAATGTGTTTAGCAATTAAGAAAAAAATTAAAGAAAAATTAATGATAAAATTAAAATCAAAATCAAAATTGAATTAAATGACTCAAGAACAACCCATTAATCGCTTTATGTGTCTAATAGCATAAAGTCATTAAAGAAATTATGATTATCTCATTAGTGTGGAAAAATCATTAGAGTATTTAACTTAAATATTTTTTCTCTTTTTAATTTAATTAACTCTTAAGCATGAGCCTAATTTCATAAGACTTCTTTAGGTGCATTATTGTTTTTGTTTTCCCAAAGTATATTATTGCTCATGATGAAGTGGTCAATGAAATTAAAAAAGCTTGGGGAAGGGTAATTAAAATGATGTGATTAATGGCTTGAACTTAATCAACTCCTAAAACATATTTAATTTCTTTCCTTAAACATGTCAAATAACCAACATGAGATGAGGTGAATTCTAAGTATCATTTCTCTTCTTTAGGTTTTAAAAACTTGAGCATTAAAATTAAATCTTATAGAAGCTTTAGTTAGTGTTAAGGAATATTTATTTAACTTGATTGTCCTTAGGGTTCAATAAAATTGAGTATGTTATGTGGTAACATTTAATTACTTCCTTTCAATTATTATAAATGCACATGCCATTTATTTCATGTGTTCATATTTTAAAAAGAAAATTAATAGAATATGATTGCATTCAAATCACATGAGTTGGGTAAATGTTATTATATGGTGTGGCTATTACCACTAATAAATCTCAAATTATATCAAAATTACAAGTTAATAATGAATCAAATAATGTGAAATTTAAATCAATGTTTGTTGTAAGTACTCAATAAAATTTTCATTTGTAACTTAAAGATGTTAATTATTTTATGCTTATATTTACATGTATTTGAATTACCAATTATATAGTCTACATCTCAAGAATATGAGGCTTTAAGTAGCCCCAAGGAGGTCTTAGATAATCTTACTTCCTTAGGCACTTTTACTTAATTTCATTTATATGTATGCATTTGCTAGAATATAGATTAAAACTTCTTTTTTCATGCCATTAAACTCTACATAGATAAAAATCTTTTATATAACCTTTGCAAGGTTTTGTTTCTTTGCTCATGTATATGTTTACGTGTATTTGAATTAGTAAGTATGTAGTCTGGACATCCTGAGAACACGAGGCTTTAAGTGTAAGGAGTTCTTAGATAATTTTACTTTCCTAGTTTAACAATGACACATACTTTCTCAATTTCTAATACATATTTGCATATGCTTAGCCATGAGATGAAATCTCTCTTTTCTACTAGATTCATGCATTTACATTCATTAAGTGTGAGAAAAAAAAGGTATGTTGCATGTATATGTATGTATTAAATCAAATATTAAAAAATTGAAAATGGAAGAATGTGAATATTATTGATAATGAAAAGAAGTAGTGTAATATTATTCATATGTTGGTGATTTAATTTCATTAATCCTAAGATGTCTTTCGTGTTTGAATAAGGTTCAATTAAACTAATCTAAACTTAGGCTCAATAAAAATTCATAAGAGATTCATTAAGAGAACCAAAGCTATAATAATTCGCTTTTAAAAAATAGCTTTGGTTAGGGATGAAGAGGCTAGCCTCTTTCTTCTCTTTATAATAGTTGGATGCTAAGTAAGTATTGAACAAAATGAAAACATGTAAGTGAATAATCTAATCAAACTACTAAAAGACTTAAAGTGAAATGATTCTTAATGATTAATTTAAACAATTCCAAAACTTTAGACAACCATCCTTCCAAAGCATAACCAGGACATACCACACCAAGCCTTAGCACACACATTATAATAGAAATCACTGATTATAATACTAAGTTAGATTGTATGTTATGGTGATGTGTTTTGTTTCAGAATGAAATGTTTTAGACTAGATGTTAGGATTATTTGTGCATAGACTGGATGTTAGGCTATCATTGGCCTAATGATATTTTATGTAGGCAATTGTGCTTAAAGGGCAGTTGTAATAATAAACGAATGTGAATGTTCTCATCTATGCCCCTTAGCATGATCCAATTAGGATAGGTGGGCTTGGTTACCCAAGTTTAGAGTTCTAAGTCCAAATATATATAAAATATAATTGCTTAGTTTGTATGATTATTTAACTAATATCTATTTCACAGGTGCAATTAGATTTCATTTTTTTTTTATGAAAATGTATTTTTTATAATAGGATTAGGATTAGTGCTATGAGGTTTGGGATGAGGGAAGGCAAAGACCTGGGAGGCCCTATGAAGCTTGGAGCAAATAGATCCAAGGAAAAAAATAGAACAAAAGATTGAAGACCCCAATAACATTTATTTTAATTATAACATTCAATTGTAATCCAGGCTGCATAAGGGTAGAGCTCAACTAGCCAATTTTTTTCCTTTTTCAGGGTGTACGGTGGTACCCAATCGCATCAACATTTTATTCTTTTATGAAATTCAAATGTTCGATTATTGTGTTTAGATTATGCAATATAAATGACATACTTTTTTCATAGGTTTCTTAAAATGTGATGCTTTGATGTGTTGATGATAGGAGATAAAAATTTAAATTTGTATCCTCATTAAATAACTCATAAATAAATTATAATGCAATTTATAACCTCACTCTGATGCTTAGGTATTTAAATAAGATAATAAAAGATTTAGAAACCCCTTAGTTAAATTATTGTATGCTATAACAACATACATATCATATTGTCTCACTCTTGAATAGAGAGGATCTTCACTCTTACATGATAAGGGACAAGCATGACCTTTGAGAGTGGTCACTTTTAATGAAAAAAAACCTCTTCTAGATTTAGCCCACACTCAACTCATTATGCATGTAAGCATAATTGTCCCAAGGCTTGCTCTTAAAATAAATGTGTTAAATGATTTTAAAAACTTGTAAATTTTTAACATTTTTCTAAGTCATGTTTGCATACCAAAAATTATCTAGTCTTTTAGAGAGTGAGTTTAGGTCTCTAACTTCTTTCATAATTAAATAACAACCTAACTATCTTGCATCTACATAAGACTGGCCTACATGGTTTTAAAGTGTAGGAGGTGTTAGCTGGCAGCCACTCCACCTAGTTATAAGTCTAGGAGAGTTTGGATGTGTTCATCCTTTCTTGTGGAGGTGAGCCACTATATCTCATTTTCCCCAAGTAGAGTTAGGTCGAGCTTTGAACCTGCACTGGAGCACTCTAGATTTAGGTTCTGAGGTGGCTCATTTATCTTTTGCTATAAGTATAATTCCTCACCTCTTATGTATTTCCATAATCTTGTGTTATTGGACTATAAGCCCTAACATTATAATAAGATTCCAACTTAAATAAAAGTAAATTCTCTCTTTCAAAAATATAAAATCTCACCATAGGATAGATTGAAGCACTCACTAGGCTTCCTAGTATCATGGGTGCTTCCTATTCTCCATTGGAACCTGTGAAGAAGTCTTCATATTCAAACAATCTCATTTGATTTCTAATAACAACCAATTCTTTGATAGTCTAGCCTTGAAATCTTTGGAGATGTTTATTGACTACTTTAATCGAGAGTATTCTTAAAAAATTTCCATATTCTAAGATGTAATTAACTATGGAAGCTTTCTTCCATGGGGAATTAAAGAACCTAGCATAAAATTAACCCTACTTTACTTATCCATGTAAAATAGGAAATGTCTCTAGTTTGTATATGTAGACCCATCTACCTTAGGAGTCCTTGTCAAGTGCTCAGGTCCATTGTAGGATGAAGTTTCAGTCTTTCGAGATAGAACATGATTCCTCAATATCACCCGATCACTTCAATAAATACTCCCTAAGATCTATGTGGTGTCCCTATGACTCCAAGTTAAGCCACCAAAAAGGCATATTTTTTTTTAGTAAAATAAGTCTTCAATTCTATCATGGTTGGTAATACATAATAATGTTTTACAAATTAGGGGAGACAAATTAGGGAAACTCCATAGTAATTTGTGTACAACACAATAACCTTTATAGAGCATGTCAATGGTGTCTGCATTGTAGTCACAACAAGCGTCTAGGAGGTGCTTAGATGATATCACGAATTAGAGATGATCATATATGCATAAATACATTGATAGGTAATGGCCATTAATAGCGTACTTCTAAATTTATTGCTTATTTCATTCTACTCGTGATAATACATTAAATAGATTTAAAATACAGAGATTATTGGTTGAACAAAATTAAAATTTAATGTCAAGGTATCTTACATGAAAGCTTGGGATGCAAGACATAAGGTTGTAAAAGCAATTTTGGCAACCGAGAAGAGTCAGTCGTCAATATTTTTATGAAAGCAATGAGCTTTATTTTACTAGGTATAATTTATATAATAGAATCAACAACCTTACATCATTTTAAAGATTTTTTTGAGCTTTTGGTCCATCAAATTTGGATTGGGAAGTTGTCGTCCAGTCTTTAGCCTTGATGGTACTTTCTTGCATGGAAAGTATGGTGGAACTTTGTTAATCGCCATTTTAGAATCGATGGTAATAAATGACCATTTCCTCTTACTTTTGCTATTATAGAATCTAAATCAAATAAATTTTGGCTTTAGTTTTTGATTTTTCTCCAAAAAATGATTCTAGCAGTCTCTATACGACGTGATCTGTGTATAATTTCAGAGAAACATGCCAATTTATTGTGTGGTTGTAAAGATGTTTTCTCATGGGCTGCTCATCAGCATTGTTTAAAGCCATCAGAGAAATGGACATTGGGGATGTCGAATTCCTATGTTAGAAAATGTATATGGTTTATAACACCGATGAAGTCCTAACTTTTAACTGTCACATGATTGCCGTTAAAAATGTCAAAGAAGATGCACACAAATGGCTAGTTGATCATGCTTTTGCAAAGTGGTCCTTGAGACATGATGGTGGGATGCATTATAGAACCATGATGATTAATGCATCAGACTGTTTCAATTGAGTGCTAAAGAGCATGAGGGGTTTTCCAATTCAAGCTATAATCACTACAATTTATTATAACATCATTTCACTATGTCTAAAGAGGTCGACAATTCGACAGGAAGAGTCAAACATATCTATGTTCATGCAAAGGAGAGGCTTAACATTTTTTAGAGCTAGTCAACATAAACTCTAGAGAGCTGCAAGTGTTTGATATGTCATCATTGATCATTGATTGAATCTGAATCTATAGTGTAGTTCTAATAATTAAAATATATCATTTACTTTGTGCATATATTATTATAGTATTAGGATATAAAATTTAAATCACTTGGCATAGATCACAAAATTACACATTACACCTATATAAGAAAACATATGCTACTAAATTTCATATGCGATCATTCGACGACCAACTTATAATGTCGATCAAGGAAAATTTGAGTTGTTATCATATGATTTTAGAAGATGGTCTGGAAGACCACACACTGATAGATTTAGAAATATGATGGATGAGAATAAAAGCAGTAGCATTATGTCATGTATCTTGTACAAAACTATTGGTCATTATAGGTCATCGCGCCCTTACAATATTAATAGCCAAAGGTATTTCATAACTACAAAGTTTATAACCTTGTAACAACTTCAGTACACAATTTTAGTAATTTTATTAATCATCTCCTTTCTACTACTCATTGTGTAATTTTTTTTTTCATAGGTATGATAGTCGAAAAGCTGCACCCCCGGCTTTCAGTTAGACGTTGGCATAAGAGGCATGTTAGGGAGGAGAGTGCTATGTCTAACCCACTACCACCAGAGGTCCACCCCAACATTGCCGCCATGTGTGGTTGGCACAGACCGCCCACCCGGATACGGTATATTAAGTACTAATAGTATTTTTTATGTGATTTTTGATAAGTGTCTAATTTTTTTAATTTTGGTTCAAATGCAGATACTATCTTAAAAGAACTTTACTAATCAAGGAGTGGTCAATCATTTATCCTAGATTTACATCAGCTTTGTGTCCTGTAGGCCTGGACTATGCTTGTCAATTGCATTACATTCACCTGGATTATCATTTGCTTACTACATTAGTAGAGAGATGGTATTTATAGACCAACACTTTCCACCCAGCTATTGGTGAGATGATAATCACACTTCAGGATGTTGTGATGATTTTTGGCATATGTGTTGATGGACAGCTAGTTGTAGGACATATTGTTGTGTGTGAGGGGAAGAGATGACATATGAATTACTACCAATTATTAAGTCATCATATACTAGATGGGTACCATGACCCGAGCAATCCAAATATCACATCCACATTCGAATGGGTCGCTCATGTGCATACATGCATGCCATTGACTTAGATTGGACATTTTTCAAGGACACATATGTTGACTTGACCGAGGTTGAGTTCACTAGACATCTATGAGCATACATATTTTTCATTATCAAGAGCTTTCGCCTTCAAACACTTGAGAGGTTCATGTGCGATCTTCCTCTTCATGAAGACTTTGACACATTTAGTACATTGTTTATGAGAAGAGCAGTTTTAACACATCTTTACCAAGAGTTATTCGAGTTCACTAGGTCAATGCGGGCTAATATGGTTGGTTGCTTACATTTGCTACAGATCTGATCCTGGAAACATCTGCATGTGGGGAGGCCAACATTGCATATGCCATATCCATGAGAGTTAGATGGACTGAGTATTTGGTTCAAATAAATACTACAAGTGCCAACTTCATTTGATTATAATTATGATTGTTCTTATTATGTTGCTTCAATAGGTAGAACAAAAGATATGTGTGGAAAATTCTTGTGGGGAATGTAATACTGTACAAAATTGAACTCAATGGTTTGTTACAGACTCAGGTACAAATATTTTAAAAAAATTATATTGCAGATATTTCTGTATTTGTACTTATAGATCTAATCTGATTTGTAACATCAACAGGTTATTTGGGAGCATACACCGACCAGATTAGACAGCACATATAAGACATTTGCTTGGTTGGTGAGAGATATGGATAGCACGTGTTTTACTTATTGGCTAGAAAAGGGTGGAGTGGTACCTGCTAGATAAAGTTCTTCAATAGTTTGGCCACCAACCCCACTTTGATGTGGCACTTGTTCCCAGCTTCAAAAGGGTCGATGGATGTGGAAAAGCTGATATCGACTGGGTTGAGTATCATCAACTTCATATAGCTATGTGGGAGAAGAGGAAAGATCATATAGTTCATATTACAGATGGGAACGAAGACAAAAAGTTTGCAATTAATCAGTATATATCCTAATTTAGATCATGCATGTCACTTTATTTGTTAAAGGCCACGACAGACTCTCTCACCACATATTACCATAGAGCACCTGTAAAGCGGGCAGATGCAAGTTATTAATATAATAATTCTTTGATTAATGGTTGAGTATCATCAACTTCATATAACTATGTGGGAGAAGAGGAGATATCACATAGTTCATATTACAAATGGGAACAAAGACAGAAAGTTTGCAATTAGTTAGTATATATCCTGATTTAGATAATGCGTGTCACTTTATTTGTTAAAGGCCACGACAAACTCTCTCACCACATATTACCATAGAGAACCTGTAGAGTGAGTAGATGCAAGTTATTTCTATAATAATTCTTTGATTAATTATACTCTTTAATTAAAAAATGGCTAACATCTTATTTTTTATTTGATGCGTCGAGCACTTCTTGGCCATTGAGGACATCTGCTAGCCCTTCTTCGGCTGTCGAGATGATTCTGACTTGCAATTGGATGTAAATAAATATGAGAATTTTTATAAGGATATGAGATTGTAGATGCATATTAGCAACACCCATCACCGACCCATGTCAACCAAGGGTGTCTCACAAGAGGAGTTTTCTACCCAAGTGACGCAGCCATTAGACTTAAGTATCGGACCATCTACATACACTGATTATGGTACATCCACTTATCAGCCTAATTCTCAATCTCAGCTCTATACACAGTTTACCCCATCAGCATATGTCGTCTCTCCATCATTTTGGATGCCAATGGAAGAATCAAAAGACTATTCTAGTCATCCTTTTGGAGCGACACCACATGTTAATGTACCATAGGTTCAGGAGGAGCATACATTGGAAGGTCACCATCACTTGCATGATCGTCCACCATGTGCACCTGATCATTACACACCTGAAAGTGGTGCAATTACATATAGAAAATATTGACGTCGATAGTTCTAGAAGACACATTGCGTTATTCATGTACTTTGGACTATGTTATTTCACTTACTATATGTATATTCTATAATTACTTTTATGCTATTCAGAGTATCTGTGTTTCAGATTGCTTTATTGTATTAATTCATGTTTGGTTAGATGTTTATACGTATATTTGCTCTTCAATTATTTTTTCAATGACTTGGAAGTGAATGAGTACTTTTAATTGAAACTTTATTGAAACTAAAGTTTAGGAATGTATGTCAATGATTATCTCATAAAATATTCTACACTTTCAAATAGCATAGTCAAGTACATAGATTTTTTATGCTTTAGTTATGGATGTTCTTACAAGAAATTTATAGGAGGATGTACCTTGGTTTATGTTGTTTGGTGATGATATTCTTTTTGCAGATAAGAGTAGAGAGGGAGTTTAATAAAAACTTGTGTTTTGGAGGTCAACCATAAGATCTAAAGGCTTTAGTTTAAGTAGATTTAAAATCAAATATATAAAATGTAGTTTTCATTTTAGAAGATCTAGTAGTGGGGTTGTGACATTGGAGATCAAGTGATTAAGAAGAGTGAACATTTTAGATATCTTGGGTTGATTTTTCAAAATGATGTGAGATAGATAGGGTGTTATTAGTAGAATTCAAGTTATATGATTGAAATGGAAGAATGCATCCCACCTATTGTGATAAGAAAAGTACTAATTATACTTAAGAGAAAATATTATAAGATGGTGGTACGACCTATTATGATTTGTGGACTAGAATGTTGGCCAATTAAAGAGAAGCATAAAATTAAGTATTGCAAAGATGAGGTTGCTGAGGTGAATGAGTGGGAGTGTCTTTACACTTTGTGACAAATTGCAAAACATATATATATATATATATATGCTCATCGAAAGGTTTAACTCCAATGACAGATAATATTCGAGACAGTCGCCTTAGATAGTTTGGTCACATAAAATATTGAACTTCTGCTCAAAGCCTGCTCAAATCTTACAATTGGGTTGATAAAATTTTTTTAAATATGTTGCAAGCAAGTCACTTATTAAACGGAGGATTGGCTTATACATACATGTCGCAGTGACTATCGCCATGTATGATTTGGCGTGGCAAACAAGTCATTCGTCAATTAGGTGACTATACCTATATTAAATTTTTTTAAACATACTTAAATTGCTAATTATGATTTAATTAATTCTTATTTTAAAAATTTTATTTAAATAGAATCATCTCATTTAAATAAATATAGAGATAGTTTTTCTGGAAATTTGCTGTGAATGTATTATTTGAGAAAACTGATTCATTCATTAATTTCTCAACAGCATCTGAACCTCTTTTATGAGCAATACAAACCCAAATTTTTCTCCTTTTACTTTGCTGATTCCTCTGTCTCTAGCAGTAAATCATATCTAATCACCAAATACTGCTCCAAGCCCATTCCTGAGAACTGCTGACTGATTGTCATGGACAAACAAACTCAATCATTGCCACCTCATAATGCTCCTTCAGATTCAGCTGCTTCTGAAAGTAGGAGAATTTTGTTTATTAAATTCAAATCAGTTCCACTTCTTTTGTTCAATGAAGATTCTGTGACTAATATTTTCCTTCCATGACAGATGATCACTCTTCAAGTTTCAAGTGGGCTAACAAAGAAACTCCAGCAAGCAGGAGTCCTTTCACCATCAAAAAGCTTTTTGGATCAAAAATTCAAAGGGAAAGGCGATACTCACCAGGCGAGAGCTTCGGTGACCTGAGGTCACCTATAGTGGTATTAGATGGCCCAGAGGAAATCCATAGTGCTTCAAGTAACTACAATGGTGAAATGAATGAAGGAAAGATTTGGAGGGGACTCTCCACGTTTAAGCTTCTTTTTCCATTGTTCCACACAGTAGAAGATCTGACTGTAAAGGAAATAGGAGATGATTATTTGTCTAGGAACTGTAAGGAACAGAAGCCTTCATGGAGATGTTTCAGCTATGATGAGATCTCACATGCAATTAGAAACTTTCATACTGGTAAATTAACTGACAAACTGTGCTTGTCATATTCATCACATAAGTCACATCCTCGCCAAACTGCGGGGCTTTTGCTGATAAATGCTGAAAACTTTAAAATGAAGCATTTTAATAATGTTAGATTTCAGTAGTTCTATATCATCATGATGAAGGCTTGATGACAATAATTAATAAAGATATAATGACTACGATACAATGAATTACTTTCTTCAACATATTCAAGTTTGGACCAACTTTAAATTGATTTTAAGTTTACCCGAAATGGAGAATGGCCATTTCTCTATCAAAACCACTAATTGATGTTGACTTCAAGAACCTAATAATGGATTGAATGTAATATAATAATTTAATTATTTATAAACTCATAACATTGAAATCTATGTGAGTAGAGAACTGTGGTCATCCTCACAAAAAAATGAAAATTCATTTCTATATAATATACAGTTTATTAAAATATCAAACCATGCAATATTGAATCAACCTGGCTAAATTTTAATGATTCATGGACCTATCTTCTACAGATAACTTGGTGGGCAGGGGAGGGTATTCAGAAGTATTCAAAGGAAGTCTCCATGGAATTGAGATAGCAGTGAAGAGACTCCCAAAGGCAACAAAGAAGAAAAGGAGAGAGAGTTCCTTACAGAACTTGGTATACTTGGTTGGACATGTCTGTCATCCAAACACCACCTCCCTGAAAGGCTGCTGCTTTGAGAATGAATTGCATCTGATCTTTGATTTCTGTCCCAATGGAAGTTTGGCATAGGCCCTGCATGGTTAGACTCCTAACCTCAATTTCATTCTTCTGTTTTACATGTTTTTTTTTTGCTGGAATGACTCTAATTAGAGGCGTTAAAATGCTCGATGTTTGTAGATAACTCGAATTCGGCTTATTTGTTAAATAATATTAGTGCCAACTACTTTTTAACACATTTACTAAAGGAGTTGAGCAAGAAAAGTAGTTAAGCTCCATATTAATTTTGAAGATGATCAAGTCAGTCATGATAATCTCATGATCAATTATGCCAATAATTGAGTTAATGAGATATATTGGTTGCTTGAATTTAATATTTACATCTACTAGGGTAGGATTGAATTCAAGGAGCCAATAAAATTGCAAGATTTGCAATTGAACTTCCTAAAGTGATCCCTTTTAAAGCCTTATGTTAAATATTAAAAAAATAAAAAAAAAGTTATGAGGAGGATCTAATATTAGAAGCATAAGTTAAGAGCAATATGGTAGACATCAATCAACACAAAATTTAATGCTAATGAGTAGAAGTTATCACTAATATATTTGGAACTCAATTCTTCTTTTATTTTTAATGTGAGATTATTTGTCACTCAATATATACGTATAAAGTTCATTTTACTTGCATATTTTACTAAAAACAATCATCATAAACCATTTCATGATGTTTAAAGGGGTATTATGAAAATTACTAACCCTTTCCATATAATTATACCCATAAAGCGAATCATTTTTTATTCATTTGAATTCCATTAGCTTGCTTTGTTGTTTGTGTTATTGTGCTCCACACTAGTAAATAAATTGCAAACAAACAAAATGTGTTATGCTAATTGACAAATTTGAGCTAATTCATGCTTGATACAATATTTAAAAAAAAAGTTTTCATTTATGCCATATTTGATTCATTTAACCCTAGTTCTAATCTATAGGTAAAGGCAACAAGCTTTCTGAATGGTCTACAAGATACATGATTGCAGTGGAAATAGCGAGAGGCATCCATTACCTTCACAAGGCTGCCCTCACAACATAATCCATAGAGACATCAAGGCCTCAAATAGCTGCTAAAGTTGTATTTATTTGATGCCTATTTAATTGAATGAAAATTAAGATTCTGCATAGAAAAAGTTTAATTTTAGAGTTTCAGAACTTCGTGTATTTTGTAGATTTCAAATTTTGGACTCACTAAATGGCTGCCAAATGAACTGACTCATCACTTTATTAGTCCAATAGAGGGCATGTTTGGGTAAAAGTTTTTTTTTTTTTCCTTTATTTGATCTATAAGCAAAGCTTCAACTACTGAAAAAAATGGTTCAGAGATATAAAGGCTGTAGGTTTATTTAAATTTAACGAAACATACTCTAAAATCATCGAAAGCACATATTTTTAGGTTAATAATGCCTTAAAGATGATGCATCATAGAAATAAAATTTTTTCTTGTTAAGGGGGCTTTACATGTAGGCTAAGATAATTTTTGTTTATTTACATATTCAACGCCTAATCTTTAATTCGCATATGTAACAATTAAATCTTTAATATCACATAAAAAAATATGACTATCAATAACAAATTTAAAGTGAAATGTATCTTTTTACGCATAATAAAGTGTTATATATTTAAATATGAAGTTTAGATATTAGATATGCAAATATATAAAAATTTTGTGGTATGTATATAAATATTCCAATTAGTTCATTTTGTAATTGAAAATAAAAGTTAAACAAAACTTTTGAACTTTAATGTACTTGACCTAGATTCATGTCCAACTCAATAGTAATCGAAGCAAGTTGGACAAAACTCTATCATGTTGTATAGATGGAAATAAATCTCAAGATATTCCCCAAACTATTTGCATGTGATCAATTTAATACTAGAGTATCACATAAATGATATACCCCAATAAAATTATTCTCAAGCAAAAGCGAAAAATATTCTCTTCATATCTCTTCAAATTCATTCAGAAAATATTGCATCTAAGAACATAATTTCTAACATATTAGTAGAATATGCAACTACATTAAGTATATTCACTAAATAAGGTCAAGAAAAATAGAAGACGACTTAAAAAAGAAGAAGAGAAGAAATGCTTATCAGTTGTTCATTGAAATAGTTATCTAACGCTAGAGTACTTCATTTATGACATGGTAGATGAGAAGACAGATGTTTTTGCCTTCGGCGTCCTGCTTTTTGTGATTGTTACAGTGAAGATATCAATTGATAGCTCAAAACAAAGTCTACTTGTTTGCATGAGAAAGAACCCATTCATTCCAGGTTCTCTTGATTCTCAAGCACTTTTAATAGCTAAAATAATAGCTTTATGGCCAGGCAAAGCCAATCATGGAGTTTGAAGAATTCACTGAATTGGCCGATCCAAGACTTGGTGATAACTATGACAAAAACTAGCTAAAGAGATTAGTACAAATTGATTCACACTGTGTGAGGCCATCATCTATCTGGCACCCTTCAATGACTGAGGTAAGCTCACAAATTTGCCTATTTAATTTAGAATATAAGCTGGCTTAATGTTATAAATTGCTTTGAAAAGTTTCTGGTTTAATGTTTGAGGTAATTAAACTGTTTAAGATTTTAGACAACTTGTTTTAGCTTTTTTATTAGACTTATATTCGAGAACACTAAATTAATGGATAATTGGCTAAGCGTTACTTTTAACTTCATGGAAGTCAGGTGCAGCAGCTGTTGTCTGATGGAAATAGCTGGTAGGAAGCCTGGAAAGAAGCTGAGAGCTTGAAGATTATTGAATGCCACAATGATGACTCTGACGATTTTTCTACGAAATCTGATATATATTTTGCACGTTAGACCATTTAAAGATCTGTAACATCTGAAGTTTTTGGGGTGGAGAAGAAATGGTTTCCAAGTATTTGAGGTAGATTTTTTGGCATGCCGCATGCAGTTGAAAGAGCAGAGAAAAGAATTTTGGTGTTCATAATTTATGTAGTGAATGCAATTTTTTTCATGTGCATTTGGTGCATAGTTAGCTCCGAAGGTTTCAAATTCATGCGCTAAATTATATATATATATATATATATATATATATATATATATATATTAATGTAACCAAAGATCTCTTGGCCTAAAGATTAAGTTCTCAACCACTAAGTTAAAGTGGTTTGCAGATATCTCATGTTCATATCTCCTCTAGCAATAGCACCTCCTCTGATGAGTTTCTCTACATAGAATCACATAAGTAATGTTACTTCATCTTCTCTTTATGATAAAACATTATTTTCTATGTGCTAATTCTTTTTATTGAGCTTCTTGCTCTCAACAAATGGACTACTTCTACAATGGATATGAAAGATCCTATAATTTTTTATGATATAAAATTGATCTATTTTATGAGAATATTTTTAAAAAAGAAAATCTTTTTCCTTTATGAGGGTCAAAAGTTTTCCTTTATTTGTTTTCCCCTTAGAGTTTGTCAAAGATTTTTTTTGTGAAGCTAGATATGCCAACATTATTGTAGTGGCTATTTTAACTATACACACATAATTATATAGTTATCGAATAATATAGTTTGTATTTTAACACTACCATTGCCGGTCCCAAGTCCGGATGCAAAAAGTGGAGGGTTGCGTTAGATAGTCGTACCAAAGATAAAATTTATCAAATAATCATGACATGAATCCTTTAAATCATCAGAAAGAATGTTAGAAGGCCCCTCGAAGTTTACGCTACTGATGGTTTGAATACGCTGAAAAATATGCTAGAGTCGCTACATCTACAAGTGTTAAATACAAGGGTTCCCACATTATGGATGGATGCAAAGAAGTTAGTCCATGAAACTAGAATTAGGTTAGATCTTGGAATATAAGTACTCTTGGTAAAATTAATGGAATTAATAGATATTATGGTTCATAGAAAGATAAATATTTTATGTGTTCAAGAAACTAAATGGGTTGGTGAGAAGGCCAAGGAGATTGATAGTTTAGGTTTTAAACTTTGGTATAAAAGTCTAACTAGAAATGGTGGTGTGATTATAGATAAAAGTTTGAAGGATAATGTTATAAGTATTAATAGATGTGGAGATAATTATAGCTTTAAAGGTTATTGTTGATATTAAGATTATCAATGAATGTCTAGTTTGGGTGTTTTTGGAATTTTGGAATGAATTAGGGATTAATACAAAAGATACCTCTTGAAGAAAAGTATTTATTGGGGAGATTTAAATGGAGAGAGTGGTAGAAGATTTAAAAGTATTCATGGTGGTTATGGATTTGGAGTGACTAATGAAGAAGATGACTATATTAGATTTTGCCTTAGCTTATGATTTTGTTGCTACTTTAGTTTAGATGAACACATTATTACTTATAAAATGGATCTACTAAAAACATGATTGATTATTTTTGATAAGAAAAATAGATCATTTAGATTGTAAAGATTGTAAGGTCATTCCAAATGAAATTTTAAGTACTCAACATCACTATTAGATTTTAAGATGAAAGGTTGTAAGAGAAAAAATAAACTAAATTATTGTCCTAGGATTAGATGGGGACACTTAAAGAACACAAATAAAATTATTTTTAAGAGCAAGCTATAAGAAATTAGAGTTTAGGATGTTCATAAGGAAGCTAACATTATGTGGGAAAAAATATCAAGTGCTATTAAAAAGATGTGGAGAATCAAAAGAAAAGCTTCTTTTAATAAGAATAGTTGGTGGTGGAGTCGAGTGTGTAAGAAAAGATAAAAATAAGAAGCATTGTTATAAAATTTGGTTTAGAAAAACCTCAAGAATTGGGAAAGATATAAAATGGCTGTAGAGATTCTAAGAAAGCAATATATGATGCAAAAAATTTAGCTTTTAATGATTTATACAATAGATTAGATACCAAAGAAGGTGAAAGATGTATGTATAAGTTAGCCAACCAAAGAATAGAAGTAAAGACATAGTTCAAGTGAGGAGTATTAAGGATGAAAACAATAAAGTGTTTTTCTTAGAAAAAGATATTGAAAATAGGTGGATGAGGTATTTTAATAAACTTTTCAATGAAGGATGACGATTGATTTTAGCAACCTTAATACCTAAACAAAAATAGAGAATTTCATTTTATCGTTGTATTAGTAAATGAAGTTAGTGAAGCTTTAAAGAAAATGAAATGTGGAAAAGCAAGAGGACCGGATAATATTCCAATAAGTGTGGAAATGTTAGAGATCAAGGAATTTCTTACAAATCTTTTAATGTTATTTTAAAGACTATAAAGATTTTAGATGAGTGGAGAAAGAGTTTGTTGGTTCCTATATTTAAGAATAAAGGTGATGCACAAGAGTGTGCAAATTATAGAGGAATTAAGTTAATGTCCAATACAAAAATGGGAGAGAGTAATAGATTATGATGTGATACGAAGTTTCACAACGCTTGGTTTCATGCCGTAGATCTACTATGGATGCTATACATTTGTTAAGAGGTTTGATGGAGAAGCATAGAGAAAATAAGAAGGATCTACATATGATATTTATTGATTTAGAGAAAGCTTATGATAAAGTCTCAAGAGATGTTCTTTGGAGAGTTTTAGAAAAGAAGTTAATATTGGTTTATATTCAAGTCAAGGATATGTATACTAGTCACCACTTGTGTCCAAACACAAGGAGGATTGGCAAAATATTTTCCTATTTCGCTTGGATTACATCAAGGATCAACATTAAGCCTTATCTTTTTTACTTTAGTTATGGATGTTCTTAAGGCATTTACAAGAAGATGTACCTTGGTGTATGCTTTTCGATGACATTCTTCTTGTTGATAAGACTAGAGAGGGAGTCCAACAAACTTGAATTATGGAGGTCAACTTTAGAGTCTAAAGGTTCGTTAAGCAAATCTAAAACTGAATATATGGAGTGTAATTTTAGTTGTAGAAGTTTTAGTGGTAGTGTTGTGACTTTAGGTGATCAAGTCATTAATAAGAGTGAACGATTCAGATATTTAGGCTCTATTGTTCAAAATGATGGTGAAATAGATGGAGATATTATTAGTAGAATTCAAGTTGGATGGTTGAAGTGGAGGAATGCATCCGCCTATTATGTGATAGAAAAGTTCCACTTAAAAAATTTTATAAGATGGTGGTAAGACCCAGAATGACTTATGTAATGGCCAATAAAAAAGAGAAACATAAGACAAAGTTAAGTGTTACAGAGGATGCTCAAGTGGATGAGTGGACCCTTAGAGATAGAATGCAAAATGAGTATGTTGGGAAAAAGTTGGAGCTCCAAATAGATAAGATTAGGAGAGCCTAGATGGTTTACACATAAAGCGTCCGATGACCCGATTAGAGAGTAGATGCATTAGATTTGCCTTATGTTAAGAAAGGTAGAGGTAGACCTAAAAAGACTTGGTTAAGATGTATAAAAATGATCTTAGTATACTTAAATTAAATGAGAATTTGACACATAATAGGACACAATGGAGACAAAGGATTCATGTAGCCGACCCCACCTAGTGGGATTAAGGCTTGTTGTTGTTGTTGTTGTATCTATATAACATTAGGGGTTCTCAAATAAAATTTTTGAAAAGATCCCTATTACAAGATATCAACCATAAGACATTATTTTTCAAAAGAATGTTCTTGTGAAAATCATTATAAGTTGATATGGCTATGATGTATGTTTCTTGATTGTATTGCACTAATAGTTTAATTGAAATGGATGCCATTCAACTTTGTGGCTCTGAATGTTGGATTGACTCATCTAAAAGGGTTATAATCAATAAATCATTAACAAAATGATCTCAAGATTTATCATTTCTTTAACAATATAGATTGAAATAAATCTTTATGTTATACTGTCTCCACATAGAGTGAGTTAGTACTATCACTTCCAAATATCTTAGATCTCTTTAAAATCAAGTCTTGGTCCCTTTAAACTCTCCTTCTCCATCCCTTCTATAGGGAGAATATGAGTCAATTTATTATTTTTTAGGAGGATATTTTTGTAAGTTTAACTAAAAATTTAAAATAATATATCGGATAATCTATACTATTTTTTATTTATAATTTTTTTTAGCATTTAAGTGAGTTAAGAATATTTAGATTTAGTGATATTGGACTTATTATATTATTCTCATCATGATATTTGTTTAAACTATAAGCACTTAAAATTTGCAGATCATTTAATCTTTTAATTAATTTTATAAAAAATTAATTATAACTCAAGTGTTTGATATAATAAGAACTTGAATCAAAGGAAAGTTGTTGTTAGGTTCCTATGATTAAAATGCTAAGTTCGACCATTGATTTATTGAAATTACAATTGAATGTTTTTAAATTTAGTTCTAAAAAATTTTTAATTTAAAGATTGCATAAAAAAATGTGCTTGATTAGATAATTTTTTTTATGATGTATGATAATTATTTTTTCTAATTACTTTTATCAGAGCATACAAAACACCTAAATAGCTACTTTCAAATTTTAATATTTTTGACTAGATTAAAAAACTAATTAAATGCATCACTAAATGTATTATTAACTATAAATTCACAAATTAATTTTTCATCCATTACATATATACAACTCCAATTACATAAAAAATTATTATCACTATTTTAAAAGTAAATTTAATTTTATAAACGGTAATTTAATTGATAAACAATAACATTCAAAGAAAATTTACTAAACAATTATAGACATAGGCATTCATACATGCATTTATACATCAAATTGACAAATAAAATATTAAATATAATTATTCACTAAACAATATTACATATATCATTGCATAAATTCACCAATCATAGATTTAATCTTATGGGTATAACATATTAATTTAAAAATATATACAAAGAGAAAATAGGGAAAATCCATAGAGTAGGACAAAATAAATTTCTTCATACGATTAGTCAAGGAATAGCTCAAGCTTTCAATCTATGAAGAGGATGCATTGAAAAAGCCTTTTTGGACCAAATCAGAATGAGGGAAGGTATAAATGGTACTCAAAAGCAAAGTATGATGGCTAGGGTGAAATGTAAAATGGTGAAATGGGACTCCGATTTGAGAGATTATATCTTAATATTTTGACGATGAGGTATGGGAGCCTCAAGGATGTGCTTCACGGGACGTGGTGGGAGTGAGATACGACATTGAGTTGGGAGAATCACTTGCGGTGCAACAAATGGGCTCTAATTCCTTAACCATATTATGCATATGGATATGAAGTCGAGCAACATGCTTCTTGATGAGGAGATGGAGGTGAAGGTTTAGAAATAACATCAACATGCTGGTTAGAACTCTCAATTACGTACCACCAGAATGTTATCAAATCTTCCAGTCACAGAAGAGATGGGTAACGGGATAGATAGGAGATGGTTATGGGATAGATTGGAGATTGATATTTTTGTTCTCATAAAAATTTTTAGAGTGTTAGAAATATATGTAGAGGACTTTAGGTATTAGATATATAAATAAGAAAATTTGAAATGTTATGTATGTAAATCCCTTTTTTTATTAGTGATACTTTGAGGTTATAATTATATGAACTGGTGATGAGCTATTCATCTAATGTTCTAATTTACTTGTAAGAGTAAAAGATTGGAAGGTTTTTTTTTCTCTCTCGAAAAAAAACATGGAGTTAAGGCTTGCTGAAGAGAAAACTGGTTCTGGTTTCTGAAATATTTTATTAGTTGCGCCTAATATTTTACACACAAAGTACTGATCGAGTAAAATATTTCTTAGTTCTGATACTCGTGAATAAAATAAAAAAAATAAAGCTATAAAACTTTACAAATCAACTCTTCCAAGCAACCGTTCAGAGACGTGAAAGATTAAATTTCAATAATTGACAAAAAAGAAAGTTTCGCTGCTATGCGACAAAAAAAAAAAAAAAATCTCGCAACTGCCTGAAAACTGAGATTTTTATTAAAGCAAAGCGAGAGCAGCTCTCATTACAAGCTCATTTTTTTATGCAGAAAATGAGATGCAAACTACATTTTTCATAAATCTTTCTTAAAGCATAAGGAATACGTAATCTATGGAAAATTTAGAAACTGAAAAATGTCATTTTAGGATTTTGATTATCAGTATAAATTTCTAAATAACTGATACATATCTACACAAAAAACATAAGATTTTACTGCTTTTGATATAGACAATTATCAAGAACTAAAAAATAGATTAATATGAAATATGAAAATTTGGATAAATTCTGCCTCATCCATCCAAAATCTTACCCCTCTACCAGTCTCATTTAAAGGCATAGTAATGCCTATTATTTCAGCAAATTAGTGACTTTTGTGTAAGAACAAGTAAGTTTTATAGATGAAATAAGTCTCTTTTTCAATAGCATATTAACATAGAAAGGAAACTCACCCCGCTTCGTAGCACCGCTACACCACAATCCTAGAGTCTAGGAGCTAATGCTACAGCCCTCTAGGCTTTTCTACACCGGTTCAAGCGTAGTGGTGCTGATGCTACAACACCAAGGTGTTGGCCTTTCTATTTTTAGTATTAGTGCTCTGCAGCTTTCAGTCGACTTCTTTGTCTTCCTGGTGCAAACCCATAGATCTCAAAGATTGATGCCGCTGTCGCCGAGGTCCTATCTTTTCTATTTTTGATCTAATGATATCCAAGTTGTACTACTACACATCAAAACTTTTATGATGACCAAACCGAATAGGACGCTGTCCATGTGTAACCCCCTAGTGAGCTCACTACTGAGCTCGATTGGTGAAAGCAAGGGCTAAGTCGACAATACATTTCGATTGATCAACACAATAAGTCAATTCATTTCTTTTTTTTGTCATTGATTTCAATTGAACTTTATTGATTAATTTTTCTTATTGAAATCACTGTCAATGCATAACACAAGACAACATTTGTTGTTTTCTTGATTCAGCCGTTTTTAAGAAAATGATGCATAATTGCTATTTAGTATACAACTCTTAAGTGGTCCCTAAGGGGTTGTTTGGAATCAATTTTATTTTTTATTTTTATGTTATTTTTGAAATATATTTGTTTAGAATGTTTTCATGTATTTTTATTTTTTTATTTTTAAAAACAAATAACATTATTTTTAAAAAACACTAAACAAAAATATATATTAAAAAAAAGTTATCCTAAATGGCCCCAAAATGTCTTATGTATAGTTGTCTTATTTATTTTTTTTTTTTTCTGAACTTATTTTTGGTTTATGTAGGTAGAGTAATGCTAGTGCTACCCTCCTATGTATAATTTAATATTTTTTTTAAATATTGACATATTATGAACTTTTTTATATCATATATATATAAAAGATATTACAAATGTGTTGATGTGATTTATGTGAATCAAGAAATTAATTTTAGTTGTATGTTTAAAACAGGAGTATAGCTTTATCCTTTTGAAAAATATTTTACCACATTAATAAGATGATAATTTTTGGACTAGTATTCGTAGAGTTCTCAATTTGTTTTCAAACTAATAGATGATGATTTTTTTGATATATGACTTGTTGAAATAGGTTTAGGCGAGTTAACATATTGATTGATTAAATCATGATTATAAACTCTTTGATTACTCTCGAATTAATTATGATTTATTTTGGCATTCTTATTATGATGCTCTTTACACATTGTACTATATTTTTTAATAAACATCTCGTTCATAATAATGATGATCATGAGACTAAAAAATTATAAGGTGCACATCGTGAAAAGAGCATAAATGATTTATCTTCTCTTATAAATTTCATTTTATTCATAATTACATAGAAAGATAAAAATCAACTATTTCAAAATAAAATTAAGTTATAAATATTGATCATCAAATATTTCTCTCATTTTTATATTATCAATATTTTTTTCTCTTTCTCACCCATATTCTCTCTCCAAACCTAATCATAATTCCATGACCAACTATGCTAATTGAAGATAAATAAAACTTATTATATTGTTTCTCTACCACATTTCCTTATTATCATACTCTTATTATATTGTTTCCTTCTACCTTTTTGTTTGTATTACATTAACTGTTCTAATCTCTCTCTCACTATCACTTTGCAGGTGTTTCTCCCTTTTATCTTCTGTTTGCTCCATATTACCAAGCACTATTACAACCATCAGCATTGGACTTATCTCTTCTTTATTATTATGTTAATCATCTTGTATCTTTTGTTTGCATTATGGTTTTCTTTTGCTCTTGGATGTATTTAGTTGGGGATTTACTTAGGTGCAGCTCTTTGAGCGAGTTTGAGTTTATCCTTTAAGGACCTTGTAACCTTTTTTTTTGTGGTAATAAAATACTCCCGTATAATGGGGTTTCCCAAAAAAAAAAAAAAAAAAAGAAGATAAATAAAACTTCTCACTCTTATGTAAAATCATCTCATTAGTAATAAGTCTCTATAACATTCCTTGATTTTTTATTAAGATGGTCTCGACTTTTTAACTTCACCTATGACACTACGAAAAAAAGAGATTTCTAAAAAATTTCATTAGAAATCAGCCACAATCGTTAGTAATCTCGGTCATGATTTCTAATGGATTGAACCTCAAAGGTATAACCTTGGTTGGAAATAAAAAAAAAGTCTTATGTAAAGTAGTGGATTTTGATGAATTTTTCATTGGAGAATTGTTTTTCATGAAGAACCTATGGAAAGGCTAACTGGAAATCCCAATAGAGAAAAGTCTGCTGGAAAAATTTCTGGTGGAATTTGATCAAATTCGCAGAAATTTCGGAAATTTGTTTGGAAAATTTTTCTTGCTGGAAATCCCCCAATGCTTCCTATCAAACAAATTGACGAGTTTTTTTTTTCCCAAAAATCTGTATAAAACTAAAAAAAGCCATAATTTTGCATAAGCTCTGACTTTAAACCTGCAGAGGAATTACATAACAACTCTACAATTTTTTCATAACTTATTCTAACATACCCACAATAGCTATATAAGAAGTCATAACTAATAAATAGATATTTCAAACACTTCTTTTATTCTAGTATTTTGAAAACATTGAAATTAAATAGTTTAAATTATTAACATCTGAGCAAATTATCAACTAATTGAAATAAAAAAGTTATAATAACAACATATAAATAAAGTTTTACAACTAACAAATAATAATAATAAAGTACATATATGCCTTAGTCATCATCGCCTCATCATCGCCTATATGTTATTATCCTTCTCTCCACCACAACTTTCCCTTCCAGCCTCTCTGCATCATCTTCTATTTTAGCCTCTATTGCAATCATCCGGGCATCCATTTGAGTAGTCATCCCCACTTTCGTGTCATCAGCTATCGTAACGACACGCTCTTGAACTATCTTGTCGGTCAATTGAGAATGGTTGGTACATCATAGGCTAACTCTTCCTAGCCAAATCTATCCATTCTTCTTAACTCCAACAGCCTCTTTTTAGATGTCATACTCTGATTTCTCTAACTAACCTCTAGAACTTCCTGCACTAATATAGCTTTGACTAGCAACTTTTTTCAGCTTCATGTAGTCATCCTACATAAAATTATAATGTGATTTAAATATGATATATTGTTAATAAATTTATAATTCATGAAATTAAAAGTTAACTTACGTATGCTCTTCGTGATCGAACATCAACTCACTGCTGGTCAACTTGATGTTGATGTGATATACTATGTAATTCAACAGGAGTGGGCTCTTGTCTAAGAACTTTAGCTTGTAAATATTCCAATAAATTTAATTAACCATGATTATAAGTTCAATTAATGTAAGTAATAAATGACTTACTATCCTTTGCCTATACTCATTGTATATATTTGAGCCTTCAATTTGCAGAGAGGTGCCCATGCCTCACAATATGAATCTCAATTTTGTTTTGCCTGCTCCCTCTTACGAACGTAATCTAAGGAAGCCCATGCTCTACAGATGTTAGCCCACACATTTTCTTCGATCCAAAGAGGTCTTCACCCAAGCCTGCATATGTTTGTGAACATATCGCATAAACGGGTTGCGGCTCTTAACTTAAATTTTTCTTCTTATTTTCTGGCTATGCTCTCATAGTTAGTTGAAATCCTTCTACAACATATGACAAAGTAATGATAATTAGTAGTTCTTTAATATAATTTAATGCATTAAAATGTGTAAATAGTTATTATAATATATTGAATTTCCTAAACCACATGTCCTAAACTTCAATTGGGACCTTCTTCCATGAAACATATGGAGCATTGCATTTGCTCCTTATTATGCCCCTAACCTTATGTATGACTTCCCTAGATAAATTGAACCTAAAAATTATAATTAAGATTAAAATAATAAAATTTTAAAAGTAAAACTTTAGAGATAAATTTATGTGTCTCCCTCTGGCTGAATAAAATTCTGTATCGTCGACGACTTAGTGGGCATAAACATATCGGGCTAATTAGATGGCGCATATTGAAACATGAGCTTTTAAAAACTTGTGTGTAGTTAATGTAGGTAGAATGGTGTAGTGTCAACGGGCTCTAGAGTATGGTGGGCACATTTACTGACTATGGTGAGATCGAAATAAAGGTTGTGGTGGTAGCCTAAATAGTGGGTCAGGACACAACTTCTTCATTCTCCTGAAGATGCTCATAATCAATCGTCATGGAACATCATCACCATTACCTAATTCCATATGTAACAAATAGAAATATTAAAAAATTGTAATAACATGAAGGTGCAAGTATACTTTCTAAAAAAATAGTGTGTGAATTATAGTATGTAAGAGGCTAGGATGCAAAAAAAAGTAAACAAGTAGTTTGTAGGTACAATATATAAAAAAATTATTGTACAATTAAAATATATAAAAAAGATAACATGTAACTCCAAACCTCTTCTTTTAATGCGTATGTACAAAAAAATATTATGTAAATACATATTAAACAAAAATATATGCTACTTTTAATGCATATGTTAGGTCTTCTACTTTGATGAATCAGTAGAAGTTAAATTTATAGTGTCATGCTTGTCACCATCTTCATTGCACCCATCTTTAGACTGAATAAATTTTTCATATTCAATATTAGTATCAATCAAGCTTATAACTGACTCTACATCATCAACTAGAAGTTAAAAATCTATTATCTTATTTTCTTGATGAATAAGTTTAATAGTTTTTTGAATTTTCACTTTTGCTCTCGGTTTGATTTTAATTACCACAATCCATTCCATTTTCTCTCTTATTCTTCCTAGATATCTTAGGTAGTACACTTATGTGGATTGATGTGCAAGGAAAAAAAGGATATTTAGCATATTTTATAGTCAACTTTACTTAGTAATCCCATACGACTTATGCTTTTTTATTCCTCTATTATATATAGGATTAAACCAATCACAATTGAATAGAATAATATTCCTCTCATTTACTCCAGGATGCTATAATTGCACAGCTTATTGTAGAACCCTATAATAATCTGTCTCATCATCTGAATGCGTGTTTCCTCGAACATAAACATTTGTGTTATTTAATTTTCTTTCTTTCTGACCAAGAAGTTGTGTGAAATATATAGCTATTAACATCATAAATTTAGCACATATTTACAATTCACATTGGACCCCAAGCTAGGCCGTGAAGGTCCTAATTCTCCACTTTGTTTTTCCAATCATGAACCTAGTACATTAAGAAAAGTAAGAAAGTGTCTCTATTAATATAAAAATATATTAAGGTCTTAATGATGAATGCTCACATGTAATCTAAACTTTGTTAGGAATTCATTTTCGACCTTTCTATTGATAATGATAGCGTCATCCAAGTTTAATGAGTTCATAAATAACCTAAACTCAATAATGAAATAAATATAATTAGGTAAAAATTATTTTTGAGTATAAATAAAAAATGGGATGTTTTAGCATTGATGCTCTCACTTAAGAAAATGTTGAACTTCATCGTAGTTGATAAGAACTTTGACTATCGCTGCCATATGTTTTTGGTCATTTAAATATCTTGACGTACTTCTACCCTATACTTTTTCAGATGGTTGAAAAATGATTAACACATTCTATGAAGAACTAATATTATCAACATCATCTCAATGTACATGTGGCTTAAACTAGTAGGAGCAAAAAATTGTATTTCATATCTACACAAAAAATATAAAATTTTATAGGCCATAGTAATGTGTATTATCTCAATAACTTAAGAACAAGTGAGTTTTATAGATGAAATAAGTCTCTTTTTTCAATGACATATTAACTTAGAAAAGAAACTCACCAAGTTTTGTACTACTTCTACATCGTGATCCTAACATCCAAGCATTATTGACCTCACTTTTGGAGTGGGGATTATTTCTTTCCATGTTAGATTTAGAAGCCTTCTAGACACTTACACTTCTTTAGTACTAGAACATTTCTAGTGATTAAGGAAACACTAAATCTAAGCCTAAAGACCTATAGGGCATAACCTTAAGCCTAGAGTTTACCTTAGAATAAATAAGTTTCACCTACCCTAAGGCCTAAACCAAGACTCATACCCATTCACTCATCCAAACTTAAGTTCATGTAGATGGAGGTAAACCTACCTCAAACCTATTCAATTAATCTTAACTGAATTGGGTTTTCTAATCCAAGATCCAAGCCAAATTAACTTGGACCTATACCCAAGTTAACCTCACTATAATCCTATAACTTAATTCAAACCCATTCAAATAAACTAAATCCAATTTAATTTTCTTAATTGCTCTGATTATTCAATAGATCACTTTAAGCCACTCCAATGCTTGTAATCAAGCCAATTGAACCAACAAAATTTGATCAGCCCAAGTTAGCCCATTTGACCTAAAATGTTCAAGTGAGCTAAAACTTAATTAAGTCCAAATCAATTGCGATCAAAGCCACCAATCAACTTTACAGAATACTTTGAGATAAGATAGGACCCTTAGTTGCCTTTGCTTAGTAGCTGCTCTAGGTCAGGTCTGATTCACCGCTTGGCCAGTGAATCAACCTAGTGGTTATCTCTGCCTAGAAAGGTGTGAGTGTCCCCATGCTTTCTTTTTGGCTTGACCACTGCAAATCGATGAGCCCTCTTTGTTAACTTGATGAACTTCACTACACAGCTAATGAGCCATCTTGATAGCTAAGCATGTTTATAAAAATGTGAGTCCTCGCCTTTTTCTTTCGAAATGCTAATTGGGTCCAAATTTATATATTTGAGGCTCCTCTTCCTCTTGACTACTTCAACCTTTGGTTCAGTCCTCCTTGGTAACTCCCCACTTGGTAGTCGGCCTAGGGCAGATAACAAGCCAATGATAAACTATCCCGATGGTCAGTTCTCCTGAGGAAGATATGCGTCCTTGATGCTTTCTTTTTAGATTGATCATCACAAATCAATGGGTACCTTAAATTTGTAGTGTTCGCTCTGCTGACAGCAACCCACCCGATGGATAACATCGCTCTAGTAGATGTGAGTCCCCGTGCTTTCTCCCTGAGTCGACCATTGTATACCTACATGCTTTATATTTTAGGGATTATGATAAGACCCTCAGAGGAACCTTCCCTATGGGCATTCTATTTGGATTACATCTTCATGACCCCATCTAGACATGACCTAGGTTACTATCAGATTGGACAGTTCCCCCTTCCTAGTAGCCACCCCCTTTGATTGAAAGCTTTGTACTCTGGATGTACAGACTATCCCTTGGGCTAGTAAACTAAAGATAGGCCAAAGCCCATGTGGCCTTCTTATTAGTGGCCAATCGCAATCTAATAGGGTCCACACTAAATAAAAAAACAAAACAAAAAAACATCTCTTATAGATTAGGATAAGATCCTCGAGGCACCTCTTTCCAAGCAGGCCTCTTATCTTTTGCAAGGTAGTGTAAGACTCCCTACAATCGCCTATCCAAGTTGAGATAAGACCGCCAGAGACCCTCCTTTGGTAGCCACCCTAGGTCGAGTTTGACTTATTGTATAATCACCAGGTCACCCTGATGGTTGATTCTACTTTAGAAGATGTGAGTCCCCAAGATTTCTTCTTAGTTGAGCCATTGCAAACTAATGGCAACCCATAGATTGGGTAGTTTCTACTATAAGGTCAGTAGACTGCCCCTTTGAGTTAGTAAGTCTAACATAAGTCCATGCTTTTGTAGGCCTTCCTTAGTGTGACTCATCGCAAACCAATAGGGTCCACACCAATTCAACAATGAAACATTAGTCAAAATCATCATGAATTATCAAAGCTAAACAAAAATTCATCAACTAAACTAATTAGACAAATAATATCAATTCAATCAAACCAATTCTAATCCAAATCACATTTGTCTTTAATAAGGCACTCACTCATGCCCTCAGTATGATTTAATTCTTGGAAAACTCGTCTTTATGTATTTGATGCAAAGATGAACTCCAAATCATCATGCTTAGTGAATCTGCATTCATTCCCCTGGCATGACTCGATCCTCAATAGGATCATTCTTTGTATCCTTCACACAATCTCAGATCAGAGATTAAATCAAACCAAGTTTAGACAATTCCTCTCACATGCCCTTGGCATGAAATGAAATGAACCGAATCACATTAGGATGTCTCCATTTAAGCATGGACAACCTTCACTAATGTTCATGACCTTCCCATATGCTTTTGATCATCTCGATCAACACCAATATGTGCGGTGTGCCTTGCTAGTTACACCAAACCTATTGGGGGTCCTTTTGTTGACTCACTTTTGGAGTGAGGGTTAACCTTTCTTATCATAGATTTAGGAACCTTCTAGATACTTAGATTTCTCTAGTACTATGACACTTCTAGTGATTAAGGGGACACTAAAACTTACGCTTAAAGACTTAGGAGTTGTGACCCTAAGCTCAGAGTCCACCTTAAGACAAATTGGTTTTATCCATCCCATGGCCTAAATCAAGACTCATACCTATTCACTTATCCAAACTCAAGCTCATGTAGAAGAAACTAAACCAAATCCAACCCATTCACCTAATATTACTTGAATTTAGTTTTCTAATCCAAGCTCCAAGCCAAATTAACTTGGGCCTTAACACAAGTTAACCCCACCATAATCCCATAACTCAACTCAGCCCCATTCAATCAAACTAAATCTAACTTAATTTTTCCAACCACTCTAATTATTCAATAGATTATTTTAAGCCATTCCAATACTTGTAATCAAGCCAATTAAACCAAAGGAAGGTGACCAACCCAAGTTAGCCCATTTGACCTAAAGGTTTCAAATGAGCCAAAATATAATTGAGCCCAATTCAATTGTAATCAAAGCCACCCATCAACTTCAAATTTATCATTGAACACACCCCAACCATCCATATCCCTAATTGGTTCAAGCTAGCTTGACTAAGTCACTTGACCCAAAGTGACCAAAAAGGGGTAATTGAACCAAATTCAAATTAAACTACTATTAGATCAAATCAATGCCATCCAATCACTTCATTAATTATTGTAGATCATTATTGAACACTCCATTACAATCAATTAGACCTAATTAAGCCAATTGGACCCTTTGACCCATGTTGACCCAATTTGGCCTAAAGGGCCAAATTGAACCAAATCAAATCCTAAATCAAATTAATTGAAACCAATCACTAATTCAATATTAAACATAATCCAACCTTCAATTGCATTCAATTTGGTCAACCTAACTAAATTAGCGAACTTAGCCCAATTTGACCTAAAGGGTCAAATTGAACCAATTCACTCCATAATCCTAATCAATTGAAATCAATTCTTCCAATTAATCACCAATGATCAATTGAACATAGACCTAGCCATGCTCAAGCCAATTTGGCCAATTTAATCAAATTGGTCAACATGACCCATTTGACCAAAATTGAATCATATGAGCCAAATTCAAATCTATCCCAAATTGAATCAAGCCAATTGCACTCCAAGTGACCAATTGAACTCACCCAAACCACCACTTTGACCCAATTTTGTCAAATTCATCAACTTAACCCAATTGAACCCACTTGACCTATATGGGTCAAATTGAGCCAAACCAAACTAAACCAAGCTCAAACCAAACCAAACTTGGTATGACTCATCCTTAGGTCACCATGGGCCTGCCCAAGTGGGCCCAACCCATGGTGAACCTGATTTGGGTCAAACCCATTGAACCAACCCACCTAAATGAGACAAAATCCCCATTTGGATGGGTTTTCCACCTCCTTATCTCATGGAAGCCACCTTTGGCTCTTCTTGGACAAGAGGACCATTAACCCAACCTAACCTAAAGCTGTTGGGCTCAGCCTTTGGCCATAAAAGGGTGAGTTCACCCATGACAACCCATTGGTCTACCTAAGGGAAAGGGTACACTCGATGCCAGCGCACTAGACTCCCTCAGCCTCTCACCCTCAACCACCTCAGTAATCCCCTGCCATCTCCCACCACCTACTATGGTTGGATGACTGCCAAAGGCTAAACCAATCTCAGTCCTTAGTTCAGTTGGGGAAAAGGGTATACTCTTCCCCATGGATTCAAACCAAACACACACCTTCCTAAGAGCATTTCACATAGTCCCCTACCCTCCCAAGCTCTCTTCATGTACTCCACCACTGGTGAGACTAGCTCCCGATTGAACTCGAGAGCTCCATCTGTCCAAGTTTCTAAATCCTACACCAAACCCAAATTAACTCTTTCCACACCTTCACCTCACTCTGTCGAACTGCAATGAATCATTTCCCGAGTGATTCAACCATCGAAAGTCATCTTAAGACCAACTTTGGTGAGCTTTACGGTGGCGTTTGGTCCACAGAGCGATCAACAGGGAGGTAGCTCGTGATCTTCTCAACAAGGCTTCATTTGTTCAAGATGAAGCTGCCTATGTCAGTGGATCATTGATCTATAGCTCCGACGAGAAAAAATCTTGCAACCGTAGCTTTGGCTCCTAGGTGTTGCTCTTTTTTGAAGTGAATCATGTTTTCATGTGATTTCCACTATCTAGTTCTTTTAGATTCATTCCTTTGTCATTTTGGAGTCAATTTCATCATCGAACGAGCTCCAATGAGCTCAGATCAAGAGGTGAAAGGTAGACGGTGTCCGTCTTCTAGCACTCATGGGATGTCGAATCACCGGCCATCCATTCCACGTGATTAGATTGGATGACCATGATTAATAGCATTAAAAATTTTGATTTAATCCCTTTGGAATCATGGGATTAATTTGCTGAGATAGGACGACAAAGATGAAATCACATCTAACAATATAATCATGGTTAATCGCATCTGCAAATTGGAGGCTCAAATATATACAATGAGTATAGGCAAAGGATAGTAAGTCATTTATTACTTACATTAATTGAACTTATAATCATGGTTAATTAAATTTATTGGAATATTTACAAACTAAAGTTCTTAGACAAGAGCCCACTCCTGTTGAATTACATAGTATATCACATCAGCATCAAGTTGACCAGCAATGAGTTGATGTTCGATCACGAAGAGCATACGTAAGTTAACTTTTAATTTCATGAATTATAAATTTATTAACAATATATTATATTTAAATCACATTATAATTTTTTGTAGGATGACTACATGAAGCTAAAAAAAGTTGCTAGTCAAAGCTATATTAGTGCAGGAAGTTCTAGAGGTTAGTTAGAGAAATCAGAGTATGACATCTAAAAAGAGGCTGTTGGAGTTAAGAAGAATGGATAGATTTATGGCCTAGGCTCATAAGAGTTAGCCTATAATGTACCAACCATTCTCAATTGACCGACAAGATAGTTCAAGATGATGGTGATGATGACATGAAAGTGGGGATGACTACTCAAATGGATGCCCGAATGATTGCAATAGAGGCTAAAATAGAGAAGATGTGCAGAGAGAGCTGGAAGGGGAAGGAGCCAGTTGTGGTGGAGTAGGAGAAGGATAATAATATAGGCGATGATGAGGAGACTGATGATGACTAAGGCATATTTGTACTTTATTATTATTATTTGTTAGTTGTAAAACTTTATTTATATGTTGTTATTATAACTTTTTTATTTCAATTAGTTGATAATTTGCTAAGATGTTAATAATTTAAACTATTTAATTTCAATGTTTTCAAAGTACTAGAATAAAAGAAGTGTTTGAAATATCTATTTATTAGTTATGACTTCTTATATAGCTATTGTGGGTATGTTAGAATAAGTTATGAAAAAATTGTAGAGTTGTTATGTAATTCCTCTGCAGGTTTAAAGTCAGAGCTTATGCAAAATTATGGCTTTTTAAAAAAAAAACTCGTCAATTTGTTTGATAGGAAGCATTGGGGGATTTCCAGCAAGAAAAATTTTCCAACGGAATTCCGACAGCAAATTTCTGCTAGAAATTTCACGGAATTTGATCAAAATTGGGAAATATGACATCGTAGATCTCGTGACTCAAAATAAAGAAGAAATCGGGACTTACGTGCACGTACCTCGCCTCTGCCTCGATTTCTTCTTTATTTTGGCTATCACTCATCGTAAATATTCCAGAAATTTTTCCGGGACTTTTCTCTATTGGGATTTCAGTTAGCCTTTCCATAGGTTCTTCATGAAAAACAATTCTCCAATGAAAAATTCATCAAAAATCCACCGGAAACTACTTTACATAAGACTTTTTATTTGTCGGAAATTATTTCCAACCAAGGTTATACCTTTGAGGTTCAATCCATTAGAAATCTGGCGAGATTAGCGATTGTGTGGTGATTTCTGCTAGAAATCTCTTTGTTTTTAGTGTCATAGGTGAAGTTAAAAAAGTCGAGACCATCTTAATAAAAATCAAGGAATGTTATAGAGACTTATTACTAATGAGATGATCTTACATAAGAGTGAGAAGTTTTATTTATCTTCAATTAGCATAGTTGGTCATGGAATTATGATTAGGTTTGGAGAATATGGGTGAGAAAAGAAAAAAATATTGATAATATAAAAATGAGAGAAATATTTGATGATCAATATTTATAACTTAATTTTATTTTGAAATAGTTGATTTTTATCTTTCTATGTAATTATGAATAAAATGAAATTTATAAGAGAAGATAAATCATTTATGCTCTTTTCACGATGTGCACCTTATAAGTTTTTAGTCTCATGATCATCATTATTATGAACGAGATGTTTATTAAAAAATATAATACAATGTGTAAAGAGCATCATAATAAGAATGCCAAAGTAAATCATAATTAATTTGAGAGTAATCAAAGAGTTTATAATCATGATTTAATTAATCAATATGTTAACTCGCCTAAACCTATTTCAACAAGTCATATATCAAAAAAATCATCATCTATTAGTTTGAAAACAAATTGAGAACTCTACGAACTACTAGTCCAAAAATTATCATCTTATTAATGTGGTAAAATCTTTTCAAAAGAATAAAGCTATACTCCTATTTTAAACCTACAACTAAAATTAATTTCTTGATTCACATAAATCACATCAACACATTTGTAATATCTTTTATATATATATGATATAAAAAATTCATAATATGTCAATATTTAAAAAAATATTAAATTATACATAGGAGGGTAGCACTAGCATTACTACCTACATAAACTAAAAAAATAAGTTAAAAAAAAAAAGACAACTATACATAAGACATTTTGGGGCCATTTAGGATAACTTTTTTTTAATATATATTTTTGTTTAGTGTTTTTTAAAAATAATGTTATTTGTTTTTAAAAATAAAAAAATAAAAATACATGAAAACATTCTAAACAAATATATTTCAAAAATAACATAAAAATAAAAACAAAAATAAAAATAAATTGATTCTAGGGACCACTTAAGAGTTGTATACTAAATAGCAATTATACATAATTTTTATTAAAACGGCTGAATCAAGAAAACAACAAATGTTGTCTTGTGTTATGCATTGACAGTGATTTCAATAAGAAAAATTCATCAATAAAGTTCAATTGAAATCAGTGACACAAAAAAAAAAAAAAGAAATGAATTGACTTATTATGTTGATCAATCGAAATGTATTGTCGACTTAGCCCTTGCTTTACCTGTCGAGCTCGTGTGAGCTCACTAGAGTTACACATGGACGGCCCTATTCAGGGTTGGGGCCAGCGCCATCATAAAAAGTTTTTGATGTGTAGTGCCTCAGCACTACAACTTGGATATCATTAGATCAAAAATAGAAAAGATAGGACCTCGACGCTAGGGCAACGGCATCACAGTGCTGAGATCTATGGGTTTGCACCAGGAAGACAAAGAAGTCAGCCTGAAGCACCGTGGCGCTAGAACGCAGGCACTAATACTAAAAATAGAAAGGCCACACCTTGGTGTTGTAGCATCAGCCACTCACGTAGAAAGCCTAGGGACTATAGCTCCTAGACTCTAGGATTGTGGTGTAGCGGTGCGACGAAGTGGGGTGAGTTTCCTTTCTATGTTAATATGCTATTGAAAAAGAGACTTATTTAATCTATAAAACTTGTTCTTACACAAAAGCCACTAATTTTCTGAAATAATAGGCATTACTATGCCTTTAAATGAGACTGGTAGAGGGGTAAGATTTTGGATGGATGAGGCCAAATTTATCCAAATTTTCATATTTCATATTAATCTGTTTTTTAGTTCTTGATAATTGTCTATATCAAAAGCAGTAAAATCTTATGTTTTTTGTGTAGATATGTATCAGTTATTTAGAAATTTATACTGATAATCAAAATCCTAAAATGACATTTTTCAGTTTCTAAATTTTCCATAGATTACGTATTCCTTATGCTTTAAGAAAGATTTATGAAAAATGTAGTTTGCATCTCATTTTCTGCATAAAAAAAATGAGCTTGTAATGAGAGCTGCTCTCGCTTTGCTTTAATAAAAATCTCAGTTTTCAGGCAATTGCGAGATTTTCAAGAGTTGATTTGTAAAGTTTTATAGCTTTATTTTTTTTATTTTATTCACGAGTATAAGAACTAAGAAATATTTTACTCGATCAGTACTTTGTGTGTAAAATATTAGGCGCAACTAATAAAATATTTCAGAAACCAGAACCAGTTTTCTCTTCAGCAAGCATTAACTCCATGTTTTTTTTAGAGAGAGAAAAAAAAAACCTTCCAATCTTTTACTCTTACAAGTAAATTAGAACATTAGATGAATAGCTCATCACCAGTTCATATAATTATAACCTCATAGTATCACTAATAAAAAAAGGGATTTACATACACAACATTTCAAATTTTCGTATTTATATATCTAATACCTAAAGTCCTCTACATATATTTCTAACACTCTAAAAATTTTTATGAGAACAAAAATATCACTCTCCAATCTATCCCATAACCATCTCCCGTCTATCCCGTTACCCATCTCTTCTGTGACTGGAAGCTTTGATAACATTCTGGTGGTACGTAATAGAGAGTTCTGACCAACACGTTGATGCTATTTCTAAACCTTCACCTCCATCTCCTCATCAAGAAGCATGTTGCTCGACTTCATATCCATATGCATAATATGGTGAAGGAAGTAGAGCCCATTTGTTCTACACCATAAGTAATTCTCCCAACTCAATGTATCTCACTCCCACCACGTCCATTGAAGCATCCTGGGCTCCCATACCTCATCGTCAAAATATTAAGATATAATCTCTCAAATCGGAGTCCCATTTCACCATTTTACATTTCACCCTAGCCATCATACTTTGCTTTTGAGTGCCATTTATACCTTCCCTCATTCTGATTTGGTCCAAAAAGGCTTTTTCAATGCATCCTCTTCATAGATTGAAAGCTTGAGCTATTCCTTGATTAATCGTATGAAGAAATTTATTTTGTCCTACTCTATGGATTTTCCCTATTTTCTCTTTGTATATATTTTTAAAATTAATATGTTATACCGATAAGATTAAATCTATGATTGGTGAATTTATGCAATGATATATGTAATATTGTTTAGTGAATAATTAAATTTAATATTTTATTTGTCAATTTGATGTATAAATGCATGTATGAATGTCTATGCCTATAATTGTTTAGTAAATTTTCTTTGAATGTTATTGTTTATCAATTAAATTACAGTTTTTAAAATTAAATCTACTTTTAAAATAGTGATCATAAATTGTTATGTAATTGGAGTTGTATATATGTAATGGATGACAAATTAATTTGTGAATTTATAGTTAATAATACATTTAGTGATGATTTTAATTAGTTTTTTGTCTAGTCAAAAATATTAAAATTTGAAAGTAGTTATTTAGGTGTTTTGTATGCTTTGCTAAAAGTAAATAGAAAAAATATTTATCACACATCATGAAAAAATTTATCTAATTAAGCACAATTTTTTATGCAATCTTTAAATTAAAAATTTTTTAGAACTAAATTTAAAAACATTCAATTGCAATTTCAATAAATCAATGGTCGAATTTAGCATTTTAATCATAGGAACCTAACAACAATAACTTTCCTTTGATTCAAGTTCTTATTATATCAAGCACTTGAGTTATAATTAAATTTTTATGAAATTAATTAAAAGATTAAATGATCTGCAAATTTTATGTGCTTATAGTTTATACAAATATCATGATGAGAATAATATAATAAGTCCAATATCACTAAATCTAAATATTCTTAACTCACTTAAATGCTAAAAAAAATTATAAATAAAAAATAGTATAGATTATCCGATATATTATTTTAAAATTTTAGTTATACTTACAAAAATATCCTCCTAAAAAACAATAAATTGTTAAAGAAGGGATGGAAGAAGAATTTAAAAGGACCAAGACTTGATTTTAAAGAGATCTAAGATATTTGGAAGTGATAGTACTAACTCACTCTATGTGGAGACGGTATAACATAAAGATTTATTTCAATCTATATTGTTAAAGAAATGATAAATCTTGAGATCATTTTGTTAATGATTTATTGACTAAAACCCTTTTAGATGAGTCAATCCAACATTCAGAGCCACAAAGTTGAATGGTATCCATTTCAATTAAACTATTAGTGCAATACAATCAAGAAACATACGTCATAGCCATATCAACTTATAATGATTTTCACAAGAACGTTCTTTAGGCCAAGAGATCTTTGGTTACATTAATATATATATATATATATATATATATATAATTTAGCGCATGAATTTGAAACCTTCGGAGCTAACTATGCACCAAATGCACATGAAAAAAATTGCATTCACTACATAAATTATGAACACCAAAATTCTTTTCTCTGCTCTTTCAACTGCATGCGGCATGCCAAAAAATCTACCTCAAATACTTGGAAACCATTTCTTCTCCACCCCAAAAACTTCAGATGTTACAGATCTTTAAATGGTCTAACGTGCAAAATATATATCAGATTTCGTAGAAAAATCATCAGAGTCATCATTGTGGCATTCAATAATCTTCCAGCTCTCAGCTTCTTTCCAGGCTTCCTACCAGCTATTTCCATCAGACAACAGCTGCTGCACCTAGACTTCCATGAAGTTAAAAGTAACGCTTAGCCAATTATCCATTAATTTAGTGTTCTCGAATATAAGTCTAATAAAAAAGCTAAAACAAGTTGTCTAAAATATTAAACAGTTTAATTACCTCAAACATTAAGCCAGAAACTTTTCAAAACAATTTATAACATTAAGCCAGCTTATAGTCTAAATTAAATAGGCAAATTTGTGAGCTTACCTCAGTCATTGAAGGGTGCCAGATAGATGATGGCCTCACACAGTGTGAATCAATTTGTACTAATCTCTTTAGCTAGTTTTGTCATAGTTATCACCAAGTCTTGGATCGGCCAATTCAGTGAATTCTTCAAACTCCATGATTGGCTTTGCCTGGCCATAAAGCTATTATTTTAGCTATTAAAAGTGCTTGAGAATCAAGAGAACCTGGAATGAATGGGTTCTTTCTCATGCAGACAAGTAGACTTTGTTTTGAGCTATCAATTGATTTCTTCACTGTAACAATCACAAAAAGCAGGACGCCGAAGGCAAAAACATCTGTCTTCTCATCTACCATGTCATAAATGAAGTACTCTAGCGTTAGATAACTATTTCAATGAACAACTGATAAGCATTTCTTCTCTTCTTCTTTTTTAAGTCGTCTTCTATTTTTCTTGACCTTATTTAGTGAATATACTTAATGTAGTTGCATATTCTACTAATATGTTAGAAATTATGTTCTTAGATGCAATATTTTCTGAATGAATTTGAAGAGATATGAAGAGAATATTTTTCGCTTTTGCTTGAGAATAATTTTATTGGGGAGTATATCATTTATGTGATACTCTAGGATTAAATTGATCACATGCAAACAATTTGGGGAATATCTTGAGATTTATTTCCATCTATACAACATGATAGAGTTTTGTCCAACTTGCTTCGATTACTTTTGAGTCGAACATGAATCGAGGTCAAGTTCATTAAAGTTCAAAAGTTTTGTTTAACTTTTATTTTCAATTACAAAATGAACTAATTGGAATATTTATATACATGCCACAAAATTTTTATATATTTGCATATCTAATATCTAAACTTCATATTTAAATATATAACACTTTATTATGCGTAAAAAGATACATTTCACTTTAAATTTGTTATTGATAGTCATATTTTTTTTATGTGATATTAAAGATTTAATTGTTACATATGTGAATTAAAGATTAGGCGTTGAATGTGTAAATAAACAAGAATTATCTAGCCTACATGTAAAGGCCCCTTAACAGGAAAAGATTTTATTTCTATGATGCATCATCTTTAAGGCATTATAAACCTAAAAATATGTGTTTTTGATGATTTAGAGTATGTTTCGTTAAATTTAAATAAACCTACAGCCTTTATATCTCTGAACCATTTTTTTCAGTAGTTGAAGCTTTGCTTATAGATCAAATAAAGGAAAAAAAAAAACTTTTACCCAAACGTGCCCTCTATTGGACTGATAGAGTGATGAGTCAGTTGCTTTGGCAGCCATTTAGCGAGTCCAAAATTTGAAATCTACAAAATACACCAAGTTCTGAAACTCTAAAATTAATCTTTTTCTATGCAGAATCTTAATTTTCATTCAATTAAATAGGCATCAAATAAATACAACTTTAGCTGCTGTTCATAATTTGATCCCAGAAGAACATTTGAGGCCTTGATATCTCTATGGATTATGTTGTGAGGGCAGCCTTGTGAAGGTAATGGATGCCTCTCGCTATTTCCACTGCAATCATGTATCTTGTAGACCATTCAGAAAGCTTGTTGCCTTTACCTATAGATTAGAACTAGGGTTAAATGAATCAAATATGGCATAAATGAAAACTTTTTTAAATTATTGTATCAAGCATGAATTAGCTCAAATTTGTCAATTAGCATAACACATTTTGTTTGTTTGCAATTTATTTACTAGTGTGGAGCACAATAACACAAACAACAAAGCAAGCTAATGGAATTCAAATGAATAAAAAATGATTCGCTTTATGGGTATAATTATATGGAAAGGGTTAGTAATTTTCATAATACCCCTTTAAACATCATGAAATGGTTTATGATGATTGTTTTTAGTAAAATATGCAAGTAAAATGAACTTTATACGTATATATTGAGTGACAAATAATCTCACATTAAAATAAAAGAAGATTTGAGTTCCAAATATATTAGTGATAACTTCTACTCATTAGCATTAAATTTTGTGTTGATTGATGTCTACCATATTGCTCTTAACTTATGCTTCTAATATTAGATCCTCCTCATAACTTTGTTTTATTTTTTTAATATTTAACATAAGGCTTTAAAAGAAATCACTTTAGGAAGTTCAATTGCAAATCTTGCTATTTTATTGGCTGCTTGAATTCAATCCTACCCTAGTAGATGTAAATATTAAATTCAAGCAACAAATATATCTCATTAACTCAATTATTGGCATAATTGATCATGAGATTATCAAGACTGACTTGATCATCTTCAAAATTAATATGGAGCTTAACTACTTTTCTTGCTCAACTCCTTTAGTAAATGTGTTAAAAAGTAGTTGACACTAATATTATTTAACAAATAAGCCGAATTCGAGTTATCTACAAACATCGAGCATTTTAACGCCTCTAATTAGAGTCATTCCAGCAAAAAAAAACATGTAAAACAGAAGAATGAAATTGAGGTTAGGAGTCTAACCATGCAGGGCCTATGCCAAACTTCCATTGGGACAGAAATCAAAGATCAGATGCAATTCATTCTCAAAGCAGCAGCCTTTCAGGGAGGTGGTGTTTGGATGACAGACATGTCCAACCAAGTATACCAAGTTCTGTAAGGAACTCTCTCCTTTTCTTCTTTGTTGCCTTTGGGAGTCTCTTCACTGCTATCTCAATTCCATGGAGACTTCCTTTGAATACTTCTGAATACCCTCCACTGCCCACCAAGTTATCTGTAGAAGATAGGTCCATGAATCATTTAAAATTTAGCCAGGTTGATTCAATATTGCATGGTTTGATATTTTAATAAACTGTATATTATATAGAAATGAATTTTCATTTTTTTGTGAGGATGACCACAGTTCTCTACTCACATAGATTTCAATGTTATGAGTTTATAAATAATTAAATTTTTATATTACATTCAATCCATTATTAGGTTCTTGAAGTAAACATCAATTAGTGGTTTTGATAGAGAAATGGCCATTCTCCATTTCGGGTAAACTTAAAATCAATTTAAAGTTGGTCCAAACTTGAATATGTTGAAGAAAGTAATTCATTGTATCGTAGTCATTATATCTTTATTAATTATTGTCATCAAGCCTTCATCATGATGATATAGAACTACTGAAATCTAACATTATTAAAATGCTTCATTTTAAAGCTTTCAGCATTTATCAGCAAAAGCCACGCAGTTTGGCGAGGATGTGACTTATGTGATGAATATGACAAGCACAGTTTGTCAGTTAATTTACCAGTATGAAAGTTTCTAGTTGCATGTGAGATCTCATCATAGCTGAAACATCTCCATGAAGGCTTCTGTTCCTTACAGTTCCTAGACAAATAATCATCTCCTATTTCCTCTACAGTCAGATCTTCTACTGTGTGGAACAATGGAAAAGAAGCTTAAACGTGGAGAGTCCCCTCCAAATCTTTCCTTCATTCATTTCACCATTGTAGTTACTTGAAGCACTATGGATTTCCTCTGGGCCATCTAATACCACTATAGGTGACCTCAGGTCACCGAAGCTCTCGCCTGGTGAGTATCGCCTTTCCCTTTGAATTTTTGATCCAAAAAGCTTTTTGATGGTGAAAGGACTCCTGCTTGCTGGAGTTTCTTTGTTAGCCCACTTGAAACTTGAAGAGTGATCATCTGTCATGGAAGGAAAATATTAGTCACAGAATCTTCATTGAACAAAAGAAGTGGAACTGATTTGAATTTAATAAACAAAATTCTCCTACTTTCAGAAGCAGCTGAATCTGAAGGAGCATTATGAGGTGGCAATGATTGAGTTTGTTTGTCCATGACAATCAGTCAGCAGTTCTCAGGAATGGGCTTGGAGCAGTATTTGGTGATTAGATATGATTTACTGCTAGAGACAGAGGAATCAGCAAAGTAAAAGGAGAAAAAATTTGGGTTTGTATTGCTCATAAAAAGAGGTTCAGATGCTGTTGAGAAATTAATGAATGAATCAGTTTTCTCAAATAATACATTCAGAGCAAATTTCATAATACATTCAGAGCAAATTTCCAGAAAAACTATCTCTATATTTATTTAAATGAGATGATTCTATTTAAATAAAATTTTTAAAATAAGTATTAATTAAATCATAATTAGCAATTTAAGTATGTTTAAAAAATTTAATATAGGTATACCCTAATTGACGAATGACTTGTTTGCCACGCCAAATCATACATGGCGATAGTCACTGCGACATGTATGTATAAGCCAATCGTCCATTTAATAAGTGACTTGCTTGCAACATATTTAAAAAAATTTTATCAACCCAATTGTAAGATTTGAGCAGGCTTTGAGCAGAAGTTTAATATTTTATGTGACCAAACTATCTAAGGCGACTGTCTCGAATATTATCTGTCATTGGAGTTAAACCTTTCGATGAGCATATATATATATATATATATATATATATATATATATATATATATGTTTTGCATTTTGTCACAAAGTGTAAAGACACTCCCACTCATTCACCTCAGCAACCTCATCTCTCAATACTTAATTTTATGCTTCTCTTTAATTGGCCAACATTCTAGTCCACAAATCATACAGTCGATTCCACCATCTTATAATATTTTCTCTTAAGTATAATTAGTACTTTTCTTATCACAATAGGTGGGATGCATTCTTCGGCTTCAATCATCCAACATGAATTCTACTAATAACACCCTATCTATCTCACATCATTTTGAAAAATCAACCCAAGATATCTAAAATGTTCACTCTTTTTAATCACTTGATCTCCAATGTCACAACCCCACTACTAGATCTTCTAAAATGAAAACTACATTTTATATATTTGATTTTAAATCTACTTAAACAAAAGCCTTTAGATCTTATGGTTGACCTCCAAAACACAAGTTTTTATTAAACTCCCTCTCTACTCTTATCTGCAAAAAGAATATCATCACCAAACAACATAAACCAAGGTACATCCTCCTATAAATTTCTTGTAAGAACATCCATAACTAAAGCATCAAAAATCTATGTACTTGACTATGCTATTTGAAAGTGTAGAATATTTTATGAGATAATCATTGACATACATTCCTAAACTTTAGTTTCAATAAAGTTTCAATTAAAAGTACTCATTCACTTCCAAGTCATTGAAAAATAATTGAAGAGCAAATATACGTATAAACATCTAACCAAACATGAATTAATACAATAAAGCAATCTGAAACACAGATACTCTCAATAGCATAAAAGTAATTATAGAATATACATATAGTAAGTGAAATAACATAGTCCAAAGTACATGAATAACGCAATGTGTCTTCTAGAACTATCGACGTCAATATTTTCTATATGGAATTGCACCACTTCCAGGTGTGTAATGATCAGGTGCACATGGTGGACGATCATGCAAGTGATGGTGACCTTCCAATGTATGCTCCTCCTGAACCTATGGTACATTAACATGTGGTGTCGCTCCAAAAGGATGACCAGAATAGTCTTCTGATTCTTCCATTGGCATCCAAAATGATGGAGAGACGACATATGCTAATGGGGTAAACTGTATAGAGTAGATTGAGAATTAGGCTGATAAGTGGATGTACCATAATCAGTGTATGTAGATGGTCCGATACTTAAGTCTAATGGCTGCGTCACTTGGGTAGAAAACTCCTCTTGTGAGACACCCTTGGTTGACATGGGTCGGTGATGGGTGTCGCTAATATGCATCTGCAATCTCATATCCTTATAAAAATTCTCATATTTATCTACATCCAATTGCAAGTCAGAATCATCTCGACAGCCGAAGAAGGGCTAGCAGATGTCCTCAATGGCCAAGAAGTGCTCCGACCGCATCAAATAAAAAATAAGATGTTAGCCATTTTTTAATTAAAGAGTATAATTAATCAAAGAATTATTATAGAAATAACTTGCATCTACTCACTCTACAGGTTCTCTATGGTAATATGTGGTGAGAGAGTTTGTCGTGGCCTTTAACAAATAAAGTGACACGCATTATCTAAATCAGGATATATACTAACTAATTGCAAACATTCGTCTTGTTCCCATTTGTAATATGAACTATGTGATATCTCCTCTTCTCCCACATAGTTACATGAAGTTGATGATACTCAACCATTAATCAAAGAATTATTATATTAATAACTTGCATCTGCCCGCTTTACAGGTGCTCTATGGTAGTATGTGGTGAGAGAGTCTGTCGTGGCCTTTAACAAATAAAGTGACACGCATGATCTAAATTAGGATATATACTGTTTAATTGCAAACTTTTTGTCTTCGTTCCCATCTGTAATATGAACTATATAATCTTTCCTCTTCTCCCACATAGCTATATGAAGTTGATGATACTCAACCAATCAGCTTTTCCACATCCATCGACCCTTTCGGGAACAAGTGCCACATCAATGTGGGGTTGGTGGCCAAACTGTCGAAGAACTTTATCTAGCAGGTACCACTCCACCCTTTTCTAGCCAATAAGTAAAACACGTGCTATCCATATCTCTTCACCAACCAAGCAAATGTCTTATATGCCGCCTAACTGGTGTATGCTCCCAAATAACCTGTTGATGTAACAAATCAGATTAGATCTATAAGTACAAATACGTAAAATATCGCAATATAATTTTTTAAAATATTTGTATGAGTCAGAATAAACCATTGAGTTCATTTTTGTACAGATTACATTCCCACAAGAATTTTCCACACATATCTTTTGTTCTACCTATTGAAGCAACATAATAAGAACAATCATAATTATAATCAAATGAAGTTGGCACTTGTAGTATTTATTTGTGCCAAATACTCAGTCCATCTAACTCTCATGGATATGGCATATGCAATGTTGGCCTCCCCACATGCAGATGTTTCCAGGATCAGATCTGTAGCAAATGTAAGCAACCAACCATATTAGCCCGCATTGACCTAGTGAACTCGAATAACTCTTGGTAAAGATGTGTTAAAATTGCTCTTCTCATAAACAATGTACTAAATGTGTCAAAGTCTTCATGAAGAGGAAGATACTGCACATGAACCTCTAACCTGAAGTGTTTGGAAGCTGAAAGCTCTTGATAATGAAAAATATGTATGCTCATAGATGTCTAGTGAACTCAACCTCGGTCAAGTTAACATATGTGTCCTTGAAAAATGTCCATCTAAGCCACCTCAATGGCATGCATGTATGCACATGAGCCTGACCCATTCGGAATGTGGATGTGATGTTTGGATTGCTCGGGTCATGGTACCCCACATCTAGTATATGATGTCAGCTTAATAATTCGTAGTAGTAATTCAGCCAGCTATGTCATCTCTTCCCCTCACACACAACAATATGTCCTACAACTGTCCATCAACACATATGCCAAAAATCATCACAACATCCTGAAGTGTGATTATCATCTCACCAATAGCTGGGTGGAAAGTGTTGGTCTATAAATACCATCTCACCACTAATGTAGTAAGCAAATGATAATCCAGGTGAATGTAATGCAATTGACAAGCATAGTCCAGGCCTACAGGACACAAAGCTGATGTAAATCTAGGATAAATGATTGACCACTCCTTCAGCATTAGTAAAGTTCTTTTAAGATAGTATCTGCATTTGAACCAAAATTAAAAAAATTAGACACTTATCAAAAATCACATAAAAAATACTATTAGTACTTAATATACCGTATCCGGGTGGGCGGTCTGTGCCAACCACACATGGCGGCAATGTTGGGGTGGACCTCTGGTGGTAGTGGGTTAGACATAGCACTCTCCTCCCTAACATGCCTCTTATGCCAACGTCTAACTGAAAGCCGGGGGTGCAGCTTTTCAACTATCATACCTATGAAAAAAAACAAATTATACAATGAGTAGTAGAAAGGAGATGATTAATAAAATTACTAAAATTGTAAAAGTTGTTAGAGGTTATAAACTTTGTAGTTATGAAATACCTTTGGCTATTAATATTGTAAGGGCGCAATGACCTATAATGACCAATAGTTTTGTACAAGATACATGGCATAATGCTACTGCTTTTATTCTCATCCATCATATTTCTAAATCTATCAGTGTGTGGTCTTCCAGACCTTCTTCTAAAATCATATGGTAACAACTCAAATTTTCCTTGATCGACATTATAAGTTGGTCAGTCTGAATGATCTAATAGCGTATGAAATTTAGTAGCATATGTTTTCTTATATAGGTGTAATGTGTAATTTTGTGATACGTATGCCAAGTGATTTAAATTTTATATCCTAATACTATAATAATATGTGCACAAAGTAAATGATATATTTTAATTCTATTAGAACTACACCTATAGATTCGATCTGCAAATAGATCAACTCTAAATGATCTGTATGACATATCAAACACTTGCAGCTCTCTAGAGTTTATGTTGACTAGCTCTAAAAAATGTTAAGCCTCTCCTTTGCATGAACATAGATATGTTTGACTCTTCCTGTCGAATTGCACTATCTGACCTCTTTAGACATAGTGAAATGATGTTATAATAAATTGTAGTGATTATAGCTTGAATTGGCAAACCCCTCATGCTCTTTAGCACTCAATTGAAACAGTCTGATGCATTAATCATCATGGTTCTATAATGCATCCCACCATCATGTCCAAGGACCAGTTGGCAAAAGCACGATCAACTAGCCATTTGTGTGCATCTTCTTTGACATTTTTAACGGCAATCATGTGACAGTTAAAAGTTAGGACTTCATCGGTGTTACAAACCATATACATTTTCTAACATAGGAATTCGACATCCCCAATGTCCATTTCTCTGATGGCTTTCTTAAAGTTTTCATGTAGATGCTTTAAACAATGCTGATGAGCAGCTCATGAGAAAACATCTTTACAACCACACAATAAATCGGCGTGTTTCTCAAAAATTATACATAGATCACGTCGAATAGAGACTGCTAGAATCATTTTTTGGAGAAAAATCAAAAACTAAAGCCAAAATTTATTTGATTCAGATTCTATAATAGCAAAAGTAAGAGGAAATGGTCTGTTATTACCATCGATTCTAAAATGGCGATTAACAAAGTTCCACCATACTTTCCATGCAAGAAAGTACCATCAAGGCTAAAGACTGGACGACAACTTCCCAATCCAAATTTGATGGACCAAAAGCTCAAAAAAATCTTTAAAATGATGTAAGGTTGTTGATTCTATTATATAAATTATACCTAGTAAAATAGAGCTCATTTCTTCCATAAAAATATTGAGAGACCTATAGGACTCTTCTCAGTTGCCAAAAATTGCTTTTACAACCTTATGTCTTGCATCCCAAGCTTTCATGTAAGATACCTTGACATTAAATTTTAATTTTGTTCAACCAATAATCTTTGTATTTTAAATCTATTTAATGTATTATCACGAGTAGAATGAAATAAGCAATAAATTTAGAAGTGCGCTAATAATGGCCATTACCTATCAATGTATTTATGCATATATGATCATCTCTAATTCATGATATCATCTAAGCACCTCCTAGACGCTTATTGTGACTACAATACAGACACCATTGACATGCTCTATAAAGGTTATTATGTTGTACACAAATTACTATGGAGTTTCCCTAATTTGTCGTTCCCTAATTTGTCGTAACTAATTCGAATTGAACATTATTATGTATAGACCAACCAGTGATAGAGAATTGAAGACTTATTTTACTCAAAAAAAATATGCCTTTTTGGTGGCTTAACTTGGAGTCATAGGGACACCACATAGATCTTAGGGAGTATTTATTGAAGTGATCGGGTGCGATATTAAGGAATCATGTTCTATCTCGAAAGACTGAAACTTCATCCTACAATGGACTTGAGCACTTGACAAGGACTCCTAAGGTAGATGGGTCTACATATACAAACTAGAGACATTTCCCCTATTTTACATGGATAAGTAAAGTAGGGTTAATTTTATGCTAGGTTCTTTAATTCCCCATGGAAGAAAGCTTCCATAGTTAATTACATCTTAGAATATGGAAATTTTTTAAGAATACTCTCGATTAAAGTAGTCAATAAACATCTCCAAAGATTTCAAGGCTGGACTATCAAAGAATTGGTTGTTATTAGAAATCAAATGAGATTGTTGAATATGAAGACTTCTTCACGGGTTCCAAAGGAGAATAGAAGCGACCATGATACTAGGAAGCCTAGTGAGTGCTTCAATCTATCCTATGGTGAGGTTTTATATTTTTGAAAGAGAGAATTTACTTTTATTTAAGTTGGAATCTTATTATAATGTTAGGGCTTATAGTCCAATAACACAAGATTATGGAAATACATAAGAGGTGAGGACTTATACTTATAGCAAAAGATAAATGAGCCACCTCAGAACCTAAATCTAGAGTGCTCCAGTGCAGGTTCAAAGCTCGAACTAACTCTACTCGGGGAAAATGAGATATAGTGGCTCACCTCCACAAGAAAGGATGAACACATCCAAACTCTCCTAGACTTATAACTAGGTGGAGTGGCTGCCAGCTAACACCTCCTACACTTTAAAACTATGTAGGCCAGTCATATGTAGATGCAAGATAGTTAGGTTGTTATTTAATTATGAAAGAAGTTAGAGACCTAAACTCACTCTCTAAAAGACTAGATAATTTTTGGTATGCAAACATGACTTAGAAAAATGTTAAAAATTTACAAGTTTTTAAAATCATTTAACACATTTATTTTAAGAGCAAGCCTTGGGACAATTATGCTTACATGCATAATGAGATTGAGTTGTGGGCTAAATCTATGAGAAGAGGTTTTTTTCATTAAAAGTGACCACTCTCAAAGGTCATGCTTGTCCCTTATCATGCAAGAGTGAAGATCCTCTCTATTCAAGAGTGAGACAATATGATATGTATGTTGTTATAGCATACAACAATTTAACTATGGGGTTTCTAAATCTTTTATTATCTTATTTAAATACCTAAGCATCAGAGTGAGGTTATAAATTGCATTATAATTTATTTATGAGTTATTTAATGAGGATACAAATTTAAATTTTTATCTCCTATCACATCCAGGCCACACATCAAATCATCACATTTTAAGAAACCTATGAAAAAGTATGTCATTTATATTGCATAATCTAAACACAATAATCGAACATTTGAATTTCATAAAAGAATAAAATGTTGATGCGATTGGGTACCACCGTATACCCTGAAAAAGGAAAAAAATTGGCTAGCTGAGCTCTACCCTTATGTAGCCTGGATTACAATTGAATGTTATAATTAAAATAAATGTTATTAGGGTCTTCAATCTTTTGTTCTATTTTTTTCCTTGGATCTATTTGCTCCAAGCTTCATAGGGCCTCCCAGGTCTTTGCCTTCCAACCACTACTCATCCCAAACCTCATAGCACTAATCCTAATCCTATTATAAAAAATACATTTTCATAAAAAAAATGAAATCTAATTGCACCTGTGAAATAGATATTAGTTAAATAATCATACAAACTAAGCAATTATATTTTATATATATTTGGACTTAGAACTCTAAACTTGGGTAACCAAGCCCACCTATCCTAATTGGATCATGCTAAGGGGGCATAAGCAGCACCTATAGATGAGAACATTCACATTCGTTTATTATTACAACAGCCCTTTAAGCACAATTGCCTACATAAAATATCATTAGGCCAATGATAGCCTAACATCCAGTCTATGCACAAATAATCCTAACATCTAGTCTAAAACATTACATTATTTAAACAAAACACATCACCATAACATACACCGGTCTAACTTAGTATTATAATTAGTGATTGCTATTATAATGTAAGGCTTGGTGTGTGGTATGTCTGGTTATGCTTTGGAAGGATGGTTGTCTAAAGTTTTGGAATTGTTTAAATTAATCATTAAGAATCATTTCACTTTAAGTCTTTTAGTAGTTTGATTAGATTCTTCACTTACATGTTTTCATTTTGTTCAATACTTACTTAGCATCCAACTATTATAAAGAGAAGAAAGAGGCTAGCCCTTCATCCCAACCAAAGCTATTTTTTAAAGGCGAATTATTATAGCTTTGGTTCTCTTAATGAATCTCTTATGAATTTTTATTGAGCCTGAGTTTAGATTAGTCTAAAAGAACCTTATTCAAACATGAAAGACATCTTAGGATTAATTAAATTAAATCACCAACATATGAATAATATTACACTACTTCTTTTCATTATCAGTAATATTCACATTCTTCCATTTTTCAATTTTTTAATATTTGATTTAATACATACATATACATGCAACATACCTTTTTTTCTGCACACTTAATGAATGTTAATGCATGAATCTAGTAGAAAAGAGAGATTTCATCTCATGGCTAAGCATATGCAAATATGTATTAGAAATTGAGCAAATATGTGTCATTGTTAAACTAGGAAAGTAAAATTATCTAAGAACTCCTTAGGGCTACTTAAAGCCTCGTGTTCTCAGGATGTCCAGACTACATACTTACTAATTCAAATATATGTAAACATATACATGAGCAAAGAAACAAAACCTTGCAAAGGTTATATAAAAGATTTTTATCTATGTAGAGTTTAATGGCATGAAAAAAGAAGTTTTACTCTATATTCTAGCAAATGCATACATATAAATGAAATTAAGCAAGCACGCCATTGTTAAACTAGGGAAGTAAGATTATCTAAGACATCCTTGGGGCTACTTAAAGCCTCATATTCTTGAGATGTCCAGATTATATAATTGGTAATTCAAATACATGTAAATATAAGCATAAAATAATCAATTAACATCTTTAAGTTACAGCTAAATGAAAATTTTATTGAGTACTTACAACAAACATTGATTTAAATTTCACATTATTTGATTCATTATTAACTTGTAATTTTGATATAATTTGAGATTTATTAGTGGTAATAGCCACACCATATAATAACATTTACCCAACTCATGTGATTTGAATGCAATCATATTCTATTAATTTTCTTTTTAAAATATGAACGCATGAAATAAATGGCATGTGCATTTATAATAATTGAAAGGAAGTAATTAAATGTTACCACATAACATACTCAATTTTATTGAACCCTAAGGACAATCAAGTTAAATAAACATTCCTTAACACTAACTAAAGCTTCTATAAGATTTAATTTTAATGCTCAAGTTTTTAAAACCTAAAGAAGAGAAATGATACTTAGAATTCACCTCATCTCATGTTGGTTATTTGACATGTTTAAGGAAAGAAATTAAATTTGTTTTATGAGTTGATTAAGTTCAAGCCATTAATCACATCATTTTAATTACCCTTCCCAAGTTTTTTTAATTTCATTGACCACTTCATCATGAGCAATAATATACTTTGGGAAAACAAAATCAATAATGCACCAAAAGAAGTCTTATGAAATTAGGCTCATGCTTAAGAGTTAATTAAATTAAAAGAGAAAAAAATATTTAAGTTAAATACTCTAATGATTTCTCCACACCAATGAGATAATCATAATTTCTTTAATGACTTTATGTTATTAGACACATAAAGCGATTAATGGGTTGTTCTTGAGTCATTTAATTCAATTTTGATTTTGATTTTAATTTTATCATTAATTTTTCTTTAATTTTTTTCTTAATTTCTAAACACATTAATTAAACCCTCTTAAGAAAATACACTTGGAAAAAATAATTAGGAAAGAAGTCCTAATTAATTCCTTTATTATCCCCACTATTTACATTGATTAATTAACACTAATTGCTTAATTTTTACTATTTATCAATTTTAATAATTATTTAATTAATTGAAGAGGGTAATTAGGGCTGAAAATCTAAAATCTTTAAACTATAAGATAAATCATTGCAAAAAAATTATGGGAGGTAGAGGACATCCCCTAGAATCATCCCACCAAATTTGGAATTAATTAGTCAAGTAATTCAATCTTAACTAAAGTAATTGGCCTGAGCTTCAAATCTTAATTAAGCACTCTTCATTAAGTATTAATTAGAGATTTTATTTATTTTTTAATTATCCTCTATTTATGCTTTCCAAAAATGGGTTTATTTGCATTTATTGGATTTTTAATAATTAGTTATGATTTTTTGAAGTTCTGGATATTTAATTAGATTTTTAAACCTTAATTAATCATTTTAATCCATCAGCGTCACGTGGACACTGACGTGACAATGCTTTCCACATGGCACCATGGCATTGGCTATTTAAATTGTCCAAGGTGGTAGCTGACTCAACAATGGTGGAAGTGATTTCATCTTTGTCGACCAATTTCGGATCAGACGGTCGAGATTAATCCCATTATTGTTGACCTCACTTTTGGAGTGAAGATTAATCTTTCTTATCTTAGATCTAGGACCTTCTAGACACTTGGATTTTCTTAAGCTTAGAGACTTAGAGGGCATAACCCTAAGCTTAGAATCCATCTTAGGATAAGTAGGTTCTACCTATCCTATGGCCTAAACAAAGATTCATACATATTCACTCATCCAAACCAAAACTCATATAAATGAAACACAATCAACCTCAAACCTATTCAATTAATATTACTTGAATTTGATTTTTTTAATCCAAGCTCCAAGCCAAATTAAGTTGGGTCTTAACCCAAGTTAACTCCACCATGACCATATGACTCAATCAAAGCCCATTCAAGCAAACTAAATCCAACCTAATCCTCTCTACCTCTCTAATGATTCATTAGATCATTTCAAGCCATTTCAATGCTTGCAATCAAGACAATTGAACCAAATGAAGGTGACCCAACCCAAGCTAGCATATTTGACCTAAAACGTTCAAATTAGCCAAAACCCAATTGAGCCTAAATCAATTACAACCAAAGTCACCAATCAACTTAAAATTTATCATTGAAAACACCCCAACCATCCATAACCTTAATTAGTCCAAGTTGGCTTGACCAAATCACTTAACCTAAATTGACCTAAGAGAGGTAACTAAGTCAAACTCTAATTAAACTCTCATTTAATCAAATCAAGCCATCAAATCCCTTCATTGATGATTGTAGATCATTATTTAACACTCCACTACAATCAATTGAGCATAACCAAGCCAATTAGACCCTTTGACCCAAGTTGACCCAATTTGGCTTAAAGGGCCAAATTGGACCAAATCAAATAAAAAACTAAATTGATTGAAGCCAATGCTTCCAACCAATCTCTAATCCAATATTAAATATAACCCAACCTTCAATTGAACCCAATTTGGTCAACCTAACCTAATTAGCCCACTTAGCCCAATTTGACCTAAAGGGTCTAATTGAACCAAATCTCTCCATAATCCAAATTAATTCAATTCAACTCTTCCAATAAATCACCAATGATCAATTGAAATTAAACCACACCCTTGCTCAAGCCAATTTGTCCAATTTCGTCAAATTAATCAACATGACCCATTTGGGCCAAACCTAAATCTGACCAAAATTGAATCAAACTAATTACACTCATTCACTCAAAATGACCAATTGAACTCACCCAAGTCTTTACATTGACCCAATAAAATGGTCAACTTAGTTAAGATGACCCATTTGACCCATATGGGTCAAATTACAACCAAACCAAGCTCCAAACATAGTCAAACTTAGCATGATTCATCCTTGGGTCACCATGGGCCCTAAAGTGGGCCCAACCATGGTGAACCCAATTTGGGTCAAACCTTTTGAACCAAGCCACCCAAATGAGATAAGATCTCCATTGGATGGGTTCTCCACCCCCTTACCCCTTGGTAGCCACCTTTGGATTTTCTTGGACAAGAGGACCACTAACCCAACCTAACCCAAGGATATTAAGCTCAACCTTTGGCCAAGAGAGGGTGAGTTCACCCATGGATACCCATTAGTCTACCTAAGGGAGGCTGTACACTCTAGGCCAGCTCACTACACTCCCTCAGCATCTCACCCTCATCCACCTCAGCAGTCACCATCTCCTACCGGTACCCCAAAGGTGAACCAACCTCATCCTTTGGTTTAGCTAGGATACTCTCCTCCCTATGGATTCAAACTCAGAGCATTCCACATAGTCCCATACCCTCTCCCAAGCACTTCGTGCATTCCACCTTCGGCGAGACTAGCCCCTAATCGAACCTGAGAGCACTGTATGTCTAAGTTTTTAAAATCTCCATCAACCCAAATTAACTCTTCCCACACCTTCACCTCACTCCGACGAACTGAAATGAATCACTTCTTGAGTGATTTGATTACTAAAAGTTATCTCAAGACCAACTCTAGCGAGCTTTGTGGAAACGTTTGGTCCACAAAGTAATCGAGGACGACCTTCTCAAGAGGTAAAATTTGGCAACCATAGTTCCCCAAGGTGTTAGTCTTTTCAAAAGTGAACTATGTTTTCGTGCAATTTTCACCATAAGATCTCTTTAGATTCATTCCCTGATCATTTTAGAGTCGATTTCACCATCGAATGAGCTATAGTAAGCTTGGATTGAGAGGCAGAAGGCAGATGATGTCCCTCTTCTAATGCTCGTGGGATGATGGATCATCAGTCGTCTGTTCCACATGATTAGAATGGACGGACATGATTAACCACGTTAGAAAATTAAATTTAATCCTTTTGAAATCATGGGATTAATCGTGTCTAGCTCTGTTGAGTTAGTTGTCACGTCAGACAATTTAAATAACCAACACCGTGGTGCCACATGGAAAGCGCAATGGCATCAGCATCCACATGACCCTGACAGTTTAAAGGATTAATTAGGCTTTAAAAATTCTGATTAAATGGTTATAACTTCAACAAATTATTATTAATTGTAGAAAATTCTAAAAAATATCAATAAACCCATTTTGGAAATGTTAGATAGAGGAAAATTTAGAAAAAAATAAAATCATTGTCTAGTGAATAGTGTTTAATTAAGATCTAAAGCTTAGGATAATCACAATAATTAAAGCTTAATTACTTGTCTAATTTATCCTAAATTTGGTGGGATGATTCGAAGGGATATCCTTTGCCTCCAATAATTTTCTTAGAATTGTTGGCCATGTAATTTATTGAATTTGAAATTTCAATCCTGATTATTATCATTAATTAATTTAATAATTATCAATATTGATAAATAGTGAAAATTAAATAATTCATTATAATTAATCATTGTGAATAATGGGAATAGTGAGGAGAAATAATTAGGACCTCTTTCCTAATTATTTTTCTAAATATTTTTCTTTAGGAGGGTTAATTAACACATGTAATAATTATGGATTAATTAAGAAAATTAATGATAAAAAATCAAACAAGAGTAATGATTGGTTCAGATAATTCAAATACAACCCATCAATTTTCCCTTTATGTGTTTAATAACATAAAGTTATTAAGGAAATTATGGTTAACCTATTGGTATGGAAAAATCATAAGAGTACCTAACTTAGATTCTTTCCTTATTTAATCTAATTAACTCTTAAATATGAGCCAAATTGCATTAGATTCCATTAGGTGCATTGCAAACTTTATTTTCCCAAAAGTATATAATTGGAGGCTCATGATCAAGTAGTTAATTAAATTAAAGAAGTTTTGGGAAGGGTAATTAAATTGATGTGCTTAATCACTTGAACCTAATCAATCCATAAAACTTACTTAATTGTTTTCTTTAAACACATCAAGCCACCAACATGGGATGGGGTAAATACTAAGTGTCATCTCTCCTCCTTAAGTTTTAATAACTCAAACATCAATGTCAAATCTTATAAGAACTTTGGTTAATCTTAAAGAATCTTTATTTGGTTTGATTATCTTGAGGACTTAATGTAGCTGAATGTATTATGTGGCAATGTTTAGTTATTTATTTTCAATCATTATAAATTTGCATGTCATTTGTTTCACATGTTCATGTTTTCCAAAAGAAAAGAAGAATCAAAAGAATATGGTTATATTTATGTTGCATGTGGGTAAATATTATTATATAGTGTGGCTATTATCACTAATAAATCCCAAATTAATTTCAAAACTATAAGCTAATGATGTAAATTTTAAGTTAATGTTGGTTATAAATGTTCAATAAAGTTTACATTTATTCATAATTTAAACATGGTAAAGGATTGTTTTATTCTCATAATTCATGTTTGTGTTTACATATGTTTGGAATTGGCAAGTATATGGTCTGTACATCCTGGGAACACAAGACTTTAAGTAGCCCCAAGGAGGTCTTAAATAATTTCACTTCTCTAGTTTAATAATGGCACGTGCTTGCTTAATTTCATTTGTGTGTATGCATGTGCTAGAATTTGGGTTAGAACTTTGCTTTATAGAAATAAAATATTTGCTCTTATATAATCTTCTCATGATTTTTATTTATATAATACTAAGCTTTAACTAGCCCCAAGGAGATCTTAGATAATGTCACTTCCCTAGTTTAACAACAGCACATACTTGCTTAAATCTTTAATGCATGTTTATATATGCATAACTAAGGAATGAAATCTTTATTTTCTACCAAAATACATGCATTAAGAATCATCAAGTGCAAAATATAAATATGTATTGTATGTATAAGTATATGTATTAAAGCAAGTATCATGAGTAATAAAAAAAATGAAATGTGTATGATATTAATGATGAAAAGAAGTGGTAGAATGTTATCCATGTAATAGTGATTCAATTTTATTAATCCTAAGATGCCTTTTATGCTTGAATAAAATTCTATAAGACTAACCCAAACTTATGCTTAATAAAAAAATGTTTAATAAATAATTCCCTAAAGAAACTAAAGTCATAATAATATCCCTTTAAAAAATAACTTAGGATAGGGATGAAGGGGGATCAAACTCCTTTCTTTTCTTTATAATAATTAGATATTTTGTAAGCATCAAATGAAACAAGAAAGTGTAAATCAAAATTAATTAATTATTTCAATGATTTGAATTGAAACCTCCTTTAATGTTTAACTTAAATATTCTAAACCTTAGATAATCATACTTCTGAAGCTTAGTTGAGACATACCACACCAAACCTTAGCACACACATTAGAATGCTAGGTCACCAATTCTAGTCTTAGGTTAGGCTAGTGTATGCTATGGTGTAATATTTTATTTTATGATGTAATATTTTAGACTGAATATTAGGATTGTTTGTACAGACTATATGTTAGGTCTATAGCCTAATGATGTTTTCTACAATAGATTATGCTAAAAGGAGCCATAATAATAAATAAATATAAATGTTCTTACTGTAGCTAGTTCTCTAAGTATAATCTAATTAGGATGGGCAAGACTACCCAAGTGTAGGGTGTTAAGTCCAAATATGTGAGATACAATTGCTTATCTCATATGCTCATTTAACTACCCACTATTTTGCGGTGTTAGATTTTATTTTTCATAAATATGTAATTTTGTAAATAGAATTAGATTGTGGTCATGGGATTTAGGATGAACAAGGCTAAAAAGGCAAAGCCTTGAGAGGCCTTGAAGCTTGGAGAAACCAATCCAAGGAAAGAAAAGAGGAGTGCAAGATTGAAGATCCCCATAACATTTATTTTATTTGTAAAATTTTAATTATTGTATAAGGGTAGAAGTCACTTAGCAGATCCTTTTTCTTTTACAAAATTCTCATGGTTTGCTTTGTTATGTTTAGTTTGTGCACTAAAAATGGCATATTTTTCACAGGTTTCTTAAAGTGTGATGATTTGATGTGTGGCCTAAATGCATTGGGATAAAATTAAATTTTTTATCATCACTAAAAATTCATAACTAAATTTTAATATGACTCATAGTCTCATTTTAAAGCCTAGGCTCTTAATCAAGATAAATAAAAGATTTATAAACTCTTTAGTTGTATGTTGTATGTCATCACACAATGTATCTCATATTATGCCACTCTTTAATACGGGGGTCTCCACTTTAGCATGATAAAGGATATGCTTAACCTTTGATGGTGATCCCTTATGGTGTAGAATACCTCCTCTAATTGATTTAGCACACAACTCTACTTCGTCATGCATGTAGGCATAATTGTCCCAAGCCTTGGTCCAAAATGATTGTCAAAATGGTTTTAAAAGTTGTAATTTTTGCATTAGTCTAAGTCATATCTTCATATAAATCATGATCTAGTCTCTTAGGGAATGAGTTTAAGATTCTAGCTCTTCCTAATTAAATAAATAGCTATCCGCTTTCTCTATTTAAGACCCTAGCTATCTTATTTAAGGCACACATGATTTTAAATTGTATAAGGTGTAAGTTGGAGGCTACTCTAGGTTGTAAGTCCGTAAGAGTCATAATGTGTCAATTCTTTCATGTGGAGGTAAACTATTATGTCATATTTTTAAGATCGACTTAGGTAGTGTTTAGCTTAAAATATTTTAGATTTAGGTTACGAGGCTACTTATTTCCTTCAAACTAGGAGTATATGTCCTCACCTCTTAGGTATTTTCATAATCTTGGTTTGATGGACTATAAGCCTTAGCATTCTAATAAAATTCCAACTTAAATAAATGTAAATTCTATCTTTTAAATATGTAAATCCTCATTATTGGGTAGATTGAAGCATTACTAGGCTTCCTAGTGTCATGGGTGCTTTATATTTATTCTCCTTTGGAATCTATAAATAAGTCTTCATATTTGAACTCTCCCATTTAATTTCAATAAATACCTAATCCTCTAATAGTCTAGCTTTGAAATCTTTAGAGATACTTATTTGCTACTTTAATCAAGAGTGTTCTTAGAAAATTCCTATTTCATAAGATGCAATTACCTATGGAAGCTTGCTTCCATAAAAACTAAAGAATCCAGCATAAAATAAATTCTATTTTACTTATGTAAAGTAGGAGAAAGATCTTTGGTATATACGTTGACCCATCACCTCAAGAGTCTTTTATTAGGTGATTAGGTCCATTATAGGGTGATATTTTCATGATACATCATACCTCATTGCCACGATCACTTCAATAAGTATCCCCTAAGATTTTCATGGTGATCTTATAGCTCCAAGTTAAAACCTCATAATTTTGAAGGGATTAAATTGAGATTTCTAATGTGATTAATCATGATCATCTAATCATGTGAAACTAACTAGATGATCCATCATGCCATGAGCATTAGAAGATGGACACCGCTACCTTCCACCACTTCTGATTGGAGCTCATTAATGATGGGATCAACTATATAATGATAAGAGAAGACATCTAAAGAGATCTTATGGCGGTGATCACATGAAAACATGATTCACTTCAAAAAGGACTAACACCTAATAGTCAAAACTATGGTTGCCAGATTTTTATCTTGCTGGAGCTATAGACTAGATGTCCAATGACTGAGGTAGCTTTGTCTTGAAGACATGTAACTCTATTGAGAAGATCTCTAGCTGCCTCCCCACTGATCGATCCGTGGACCAAACTCCATTGTAAATCTCTCTGTAGTTGGTCTAGGGATGCCTTCTGGGGGTTGAATCTCTTTGGAAATAATTCATTTTGGATCTATGAAGCATGGTGATGGTGTGGGGAAAGTGAATTTAGCTTTGGTGGAGATTTGGTGAGGTTGGATGGACAGGGCTCTCGGGTCTGAAGGGAGCTTGGTCTCACTAGTGTTGGGGAGCTCAGGGAATGCTCTGAGGAAGGTCTCTAATGAGTTTGAATGGATAGTAAGTATACCTCCACACTTGAATGAGAGGCTAAGATCAACTTAGCCTTTGGAAGCCATCCCAAGAGTTGGTGGACGAGGTGGAAGGAGACTATTGAGGGGATGTGTGAGAGGCTGAGGGAGTATAGTGGGCTACCATAGAGTGTACACTTCTCTTTAGGTGGACCAATGGTAGCTTGTGTGAACTCACCCTCTCTTGGCCTGAACCCAATAACCTTTGGTTAGGTTGGGTGATGGTCCTTGTCCAAGAAGGGCCCAAGGTGGTTGCCAAGGGGCGGGAAGTTGGAGAACACATCCAAATAGGAATTTTTCTCATTTGTAGGGCTTGGTTCAATGGGTTTGAACCAACTCGGGTTCACCATGGGTTAGGTCCACTTGGGTAGGTCCATGGTGATCGAAGGATGAGTCATGCCAAGTTTGGTTAGGGTTGGACTTGGTTTGGTTGGGTTTGGCTCAATTTGACTCATGTAGAGTTGATCATTTTGACCAAATTGGGTCAAAGTGAGAGCTTGGATAAGTTTAGTTGGTCATTCGAATGAGTTACTACAATTATTTTGATTCAATAGGTTAGATTTGGACTTGGTTCATATGTTCAATTTGGGTCAAATGGGTCATGTTGACCAATTTGACCAAATTTGCGAAATTGATTTAAGCATGGGTTAGGTTTTTGTTCAATTGATCATTGGTGATTAATTAGAAGATTTAATTTGAATTGATTTAGATTAAGAAATGATTTGATTCAATTTGACCTTTTAAATCAAACTGAGCTAAGTAGGTTAATGAGTTAGCAATTAGGTCTGAAGGTTGGATCATGTTCAATATTTAATTGGTGACTAATTAGAAGCATTAGTTTCAATCAATTTGGTTTAGGATTTGGTTTGGTTCAATTTGACCCTTTAGGTCAAATTGGGTTAACTTGAGTCAAAGGGCCAAATTGGCTTAATTAGGTTCCTATAATCATCAATAAAGAGATTGGATGGGTTGGTTTGATCCAATGGGAGTTTGATTAGAATTTAACTTAATTAAGCCTTTTAGGTCACTTTGGGTCAAGTGGCTTGGTGAAGTCAACTTGGACCGATTGGAGTTATGGATGGTTGGGATGTATTCAATGGTGAATTTGAAGTTGATTGGTGGCTTTTATTGTAATTCATTTGGGCTTGATTGGGTTTTAGCTCATTTGAACCTTTTAAGTCAAATGAGTTAACTTTGGTTGATCAAATTCACTTAATTCAATTAGCTTGATTGCAAGTGTTGGAGTAGTTTAAAATGATTTATTGAATAATTAAAGTGATTGAAAAATTAAATTGGATATAGTTTCCTTGAATGGGTTTGAATAGAGTTATAGGACTATGGTGGGTTAACTTGGGTTAAGGCCCAAGTTAATTTGGAGCTTGATTGGAAAACCAAATTCAATTAAGATTACTTGAATATGTTTGAGTTGGTTTAGCTCCAATCACATGAGCTTAAGTTTGGGTTAGTTAATGGCCATGAGTCTTGGTTTAAACCTTAGGATAGGCGAAACCTACTTGTCCTAAGCTAAACTCTAGGCTTAGGATTCAGCCCTATAAGTCTCTTAGCCTAGGTTTAGTATTCCCTTAATTACTAGAAGTATCCTAGCACTTATGAAGTATAAGTGTCTAGAAGGCTCCTAAATTTAAGATGTGAGGGATCAATCCTCACTCCAAAAGTGAGGTCAATAGCCTTCAATAAGTTCACCTAGAATGTCAACATCATCAGATAATAAATTGCTATCATATAGTCAATCAAAAATAACCTCCTCATCCCATTTTCTTATCATTTGACAAATATGCACATAATCATTAGAAAATCAACTGACTTTCCTGTTCAATATTTCTGAAAAATAATTTTTAAAAGATCATGACTAGCAATATTATCAGTTATAGTTGGTAGGCCAGTTGAAAAGTCATTGTCACTATCACTGTGCTCAAATGCACTACTTGAGTCACTCTTCATGATCTCGTACTCATCATCGGGTGCACTAGAAGATGCCATAATTTGTTCATATGAATGAAAGGCAGCATTCACTATTGATCTGTAACTTTATGTTACACATAATTAGTAAAGTTTGTATACAATAGATGAAAGTAGAATCAAAATTAACTTATGTGAGACAACAAATTACCATGAATTCAATTCCTTAAATCTTCTCTGTGTTATAATTGTAGCAGGTAAAATGAATTTTTGTGTATGATTTGATGGAATATTTGGGTGCCTTACCAAAGGTTCTGCTACTATGGAGGTAGTATTAGAATGTTTCACTTCTACATAAAGCATTAATGTCTGACAAGAAACCTTATTCAAGATAACATCACAAATGCCATCATAAAAAATGAGTCATGATATAAAGCCATTCCCCACTAAAAAATGGCATGTTAGATTAACTGTGTAGTTTTCTAGATCAATATGTAGTGACCTTAAAATTTTCTATTTCAAATCATACAAGTTCGTGTGTCGTTGAACTTTAATGGAATGATTTTGTCCGCCAATGTAAGTTGAAATAAATTGATCATCAACACTAAATTCTCCATCATAGAATAAGATCAAAGAAACCAACTCTCAATTTATTGTTGAAATAATATACCATAAACACTAAATAAATAGCTCAAATACAATCAATCTCACTAGAAAAGCAAATAGTAATCACGTAAAAAACCCTACCAATAGAATTTACTAAATATGAATTTAACTTTGTAAAGGGGATAAGGAGAAGGGATGACAGCATGAAGGTTATCCTCATTATCCCTCCCACCCTTGTTCGTACTTTTGCTTCTCTAAATCCTACAATCCCCCAAACAATATAATTTAGTAAATCATGATTTAAAGTGCGAATGAGGGTTTAACGGGATTATGAAATCAACAAATTTATCTTGTCCAAAAATAATGTATGTCTAGATTTAAGTTAAATCCAACCTTGCTGCTCTTTCCTTCTGCTTCACAGCTACACAAAAAAGAGAAGGGAAGACGTCATAAAGGTAATTCTCACTTACACTCTCACCCTCATTCACATGCTTCTATTTATTTGAATCCCATAAATCCGCCTGCCAACACGATTTAGTAAATTTGGATTTAACTTGCTATTGACATCACTTTTGGAGTGAGGATCCAATCTTCCCATCATATGTCTACGGTTCTTCTAGACACTAAGAGCTCCTTAGTCATAAGACACTTTAATTGGATAAGCGAGCACTTAACTTAAGCCTAGAGACTTAGAAGGGTTAGCCATAGGATTAGGCCATACCTATGGACCTACGAAAACCTACCTAGCCTATAGCTTAACCAAATCCATGCATACCTTCTTAGCCAAAATCCAATCTCAAATCCACATATCCAATTTCAATCAAATCTCAACTCATATTCAACTCCTCAAGCCAAAATCAAATCTACCAAAACCCAAGCCTAAGCCCATGATTTAATCTTATGGACTTAGCCAAAAATCCCTTCAATCAAAATCAAATTCAATTGATTTTCTCATAAACCAATCAATCTTTCAATCATCATTCTAAGCTAAATCAAATTTACAATCAAATCAACCAAGCCAAAATCAATTCAATCAAACTTAACCTAATCCATTTGACTTGAAATATTCAAATGAGCCAAAACCCAAATGAATCCAAATCAATTGCAACCAAATCTATAAACCTATCTCAAATCAATATCTAAACTCAACTCAATTTAACCCAAGATCAAGCCAATTAACCCATTTAGGCTCACTTGACCCAAACTGACCTAAAAGACCTATTTGAACCAAATGTCAATCTAACCTAAATTGGATTGAACCAAACCATCCAAAACCACCTATGATGATTATTGATCATCCTTGATTGATCAATAGCAATCAATTAGGCTCAACCAAGTCAATTTGGTCATTTGACCAAATCAACCCACTTAACCTACAAGAACCAAATGAACAAAATCTCATCCTAAGCCAAATTAATTGAAACCAATGATTCACATCAACCTAAGATCAGTCCATGAACATGGCATGGCCATCAATTAAGCAAACCAAACCCAATTGGCCCTTTGACCCAACTTGATCCAATTTGACCTAAAAGGACAAATTGACTCAAATCAAAATTTAACCCAAATTGATTGCAACCAATGGCTCAAGTTCATTCCAAATTGATCATTGAACATGTTCAAAGCCTTGATTGAACCCAATTTGCCTATTTAGCCCAAATTGACCTAAAAGGTCATCTTGGCCTAAATAATTACTAAGTCTAAATTGATTCAAACCAAAGCCTACAATAATCTTCAATTAATCAATTGAACATGAACCAATATCTAACCCAAGCCAATTTGACCAAATTGGTCAACTTGGCCCATTTAACCTACATGAACTCATATGGGTCAAATCCAAACCCAAGCCAAATTAAACCAAACCAATTACACGAATGCATTCCAAATACTCATTTGAACTTGACCCAAGCCTTGGTTTTACTAAATTTGACCAATTGATCAACTTGACCCAACCTAGCCCAATTTGACCTACATGAGTCAAATTGAGCCAAACCCATTCAAACCAAGCCCAAATCCAATGAAACATAGCATGGTCTTTCCTTAGGTCAATATGGGTCATCCCAAATCTAACCCAACCCATGCTTAACCTGAATTGACCCAAAACCCAATGAGTAAATCTTGCTAAATGGGACAAATATCGCAATTGCATGGTCAAACCCACTCTCCACCACATGGTTGTCTCTTAGGACTCTACCTAAGCAAAACGGCTACTAGCTCACCTGACCCAAAGGTGATTGGGCCAACCATGAGCCAAGTGGAGGTGAGTTCACCCCTCTCTTCTCATTAGAGCACTTGGAAACCAAGGACACCCACTTCTCCTCCCATGGCAGCCACTCCTCCTCACTTGGCCAACCAAACCGAGCCACTTCAACAATTCCCTGCCACCCACAGTAGCCTATGCAAGCTAGAAGGGAACTAGAAGCCAATGAAATCTACATCATCTGACCTAAACTAAGAAATTAAGCATTCTCAGAGCCCTATCAACTCAAGGCGAGCTGTGAGATTTTTCCTGAACTTTTCGAGACTTGCCCTTCCCAAAAACACCAACTAGAGATAGGACAAGCTCCAAATCTATCTAACTACACCAAATCCCAACCAATCCCAAATTAAGTTCACTCACACATTCACCAAGCTCTAGCGAGGTGAAATGAATATTTTCCCTAGTGATTTAAGCACTAAAAGCCCCTCCGAGCATAACTCTGGTGAGTATTCCAATGGCAATTGATCCATAGAGCCATTGGCGAGGTGTTTAGGTGTCATCTTCTCAACAGGGCTTTGCCTCTTCAAGGCAAAGCTACCTCTATCGGTTCACCGCTGGTCCAAAGCTCCGGTGAGGTACCTTCGAAAAGCGAGGTTTTCAAAAAAATTAGGCATTTTGAAGGAAATGTGAATGTTATGCAATTCCAACCATTAGATCATTGTAGATCAACCTTGTGAAGGTGTGGGATCGATCCAGCCTCCTTGAGCTCGTGAGCTTGAATTAGGCAAAAGAAAAGGATGTTGTCCATCTTTCATCGTCGAAGGATGGATAGATCATCTGCCATCTATTTTGAATGATTAGAATGGACAGTCCTGATCTCCCATTAGATTAATTCATATTTTATTTTAAGGGAACCGTGAGATTAATCTCCACCGTGCAATCTTTGATCTGACGGTAGGGATGAAATCACGTTCACTGCCATCGCTCAATGCTGAGTCATATGATTTTAAATAATAAATCCCATGGCACCATGTGAAAAGCATGCCATGTCAGCAATCCATGTGGCACCGATGAGATTAGGCTTAATTAAGGCTTAATAATGGGTTTTAATCACTAAAACTTTGAAAAATCATAACTAATTATAGAAAAAATCAAAAAAATATAAAAAAATACTCATTTTAAAGGTGAAATAGATGAGAATTCATTAAAATTAGTTCCATTTAGTTTTAGATAGTAATTAAGATTTAATTAGGGTTTAAATTCATACTTAATTAGCTTAATTAAGCCCTAATTACTTGGATAATTAATTCCAAATTTGGAGAATTGATTTAATGGAATGATCTCTACTTCCCATGATTTTCATGGAATTTATTGCTAAGGTATTTAGAAAAATTGGTATTTCAAACTTTAAGTAGCCATTTAATTAATTTAATGAATAATTAACTTTCTAAATAGCAAAAATTAATTAATTAAAACTTATTAATCACTGATTGACAGTGAAGGGATGCGAGATAGTAATTATGAACTTTTTCCTAGTCCCTTTCCCAACTTCATTTCATTATTAAGAGGATTAATTAAGATGGTAATTAATTAAGTGTTTAATTAATTAATCAAATGGCTAAACCAAATCAAATTGAAATGCAATTCACATCAGATAATTAACAATGAAATAGAGGATTCCTCTTTATATTTAATAACATAAAGGCCTTTTAAGGAAATTATGATTAACCCATAATTGTGAGAAAATCATAAAAGTACTTAATTGGACTCTTTAACTTAATTAATATTTAATTATGAGCCAATAGCATTAGGTCCTTTAGGAGCATTGCAATTTTATTTTATTACATATTCATATCATTTGCAGCTCATGATTACATGATTAATTAAATTAAAGAAGCATAGGAAAGGATAAGTAAGTGATTTAATTAATGATTCAACCTAATTAATTCATAAAATTAACTTAATTCCCTTTCTTTGAACTAATTAAGGTTACCAACATGGGAATGATATTGAAACAACAAGTAATCTCTTCTCTTTAAGTTGAACCCAACTCTAAGAATCAAATTGATAATAAGCTTTGAGTTCCTTTAAACAAATTTATTTAATGTGATTGTCCTTAGGAATTTTGAATGAATCACATGTTTATGTTTAGTCATTCCTTCTCAATCACCTTTATATGTTGTATGTCATATGATTCCATGCATTCATGTTTTCAAATCTAAATGAATCAAATAGATTTTATTTATGTAAGCTTGCATGTGTTCACTTAACTTAATGATATGTGTGGCTATTCACTAATAGATTCAAATCTATTTTCGAAAGCATATAAATTGATAGTAACCTATGGAATGATGATAGTTATAAACTCATATTGGACTTGCATGTTCTTATGTGGATATGAAGCTCTCTTTCTTATATTTACATAGGTTTGAATGACAACGAGTATATAGTCTGGACATCCCCAGAATACAAGGCTTTAAGTAGACCAAAGGAGATCATTTGATTATCTCACTTTCTTGGTTAACAAAGGCACGTATCCATTTGATTTCATTCCTATGTATTTTGGTATTAGAATTTGGATGAGCTTTAATTTATATACATAAATGATTCAACCAATGAAAAATACAATCTTTGCATGGTATTTATTCTTTTAATTCATGTATACATGAATATGTATTTAAGATAGCAAGTATATAGTGGATATCCCAGGAATACAAGGCTTTAAGTCATCCCAAGGAGGTCATTTAATTACCTCACTTCCCTGGTTTAAACAATAATGTCATATACTTGCTTACATCTTTTATACATATGTATGTGTATGCGATTAAAGAATGAAAACCCTCTCATTTTCTCTAAAAATACATTTATTCATAATTATCTGAGTCACTAAAATATGTAGTATGTTAATGTAAAGCTTCTTTCCTTTATTTATGTATATGAATCTACATATGATTTAATGTTAATAAGAATATAGTATGGACATCTCGGGAATATGAGGCTTTGAGTAGCCCTAAGGAGGTCATTTTATTACCTCACTTCCTTGGTTAATAAAGGCATGTACTTATTCAAATTCATTCTTATATATTTTTCGATTAGAATTTGGATAGAGCTTTAATTTATATATAATTCAACTAAGGAAAATATCACCTCTTGCATGACTTTCTTCTATATAATTATGAATACATTAATACATATTTAAGATAATAAGTATATTGTTTGGACATCCCAGGAATACAAGGCTTTAAGTAGCCCTAAAGAGGTCATTTGATTATCTCACTTCCCTTGTTAACAATGGCATGCACTTGTTTATCTTCCATATATGCATGTATACTTGCTTAATGAATGAAATTCATCTTTTTCCACAAAGTATGTATGCATCCTTCATCATGAAAATGTGCAAAATGTGTTCTATGTATAGATATACTAAGTGTTAAATCTTGTGCATGTTACATGTGATGGAAAGGAAATACTTGACATATCTCATGTGAAAGTAATTCAACTATATTAATCTTAAGATGCCTTTCATATTGAATAGGATTATTTAAAGTTAACCAAACTTAAGATTAATAATAAAATACTTAATAAGCCATTCACTAAAGAAATAAGTCATAAAAATGTCCTTAAAAAATGCATTAAGGTAGGGATGAAAGAGGGTAAGCCTCTTTCTTCTCTTTATAACACTTAGATGCTAAGTGTAAATCAAACGAAACCAAATAAAATATAAATTAAAATCCATCAATCAACTAAACAACTTGAAATGAAACAAACCTTTATGGTTAAATTAAGCCTTTCCAAATCTAGATAAGCATAACTTGAATGCTTAGTTAAGACATACCGTACAAAACTTTAGCACACACATTAGAATTAGGCCACCACTTCTAGTCCTAAGTTTGGATGGTGTATGTGTAATGTATATTTTATTATGTGATGTAATGTTTTATACTAGTTGTTAGGGTGTATATTTCATAGACCAGATGTTAGGCCATTATTATCCTAATCATATTTTTTGCAGGAGATTGTGCTTAAGGGGTTGCTTAAAAATAAATCTAAATGATTTACTTGCAGGTTGCTTAAACCCCTAAGCATAATCCAAGTTAGGACATGTGGGCTTGGTTACTCATTGTAGGGTGCTAACTACAAATTATAAATATAATTGCTTGGGATTATATGTATGTTTACCTAGCCTCTATTTCGCAGGTGTAGTTAGATTTAGTTCTCCTATATAAATATAATTTTTGCAATAGAAATTAGGATTAGTGCTATGGGGGATTAGGATGAGCAGTGGCTAGAAGGCTTAGTCTTGGGGTGTCCTGTGATGCCTTTGAAGCACAACCTAATCAAATTAGAAAAAAGAAGAGGATAGAAGAATGAAGAAATGAAGACCCCCATAGCATGTATTCATTTCTAATTGTAATTATTCTTTTCTATTCTAGGTTGTATAAGGGTAGAGCTCGGCTACCCAATTTTCTCTTTTTCGAGGTGTACGGCGGTACTCGACTACACCGGCCTTGTAATTATTTACGATAGTTTATAAAAATAATTGTTGTTATGTTTAGCTTGCACATTAGGATTGCATCATTTTCATAGTTTCTTTATGATTGTTGTTTTGTTGTGTGGCCTGGATGTGGTAGGCTCTTAAGACAAAATTAAATTTTCTACCCCAATTAATAACTCGTAACTAAAATTTCAAATAACTTATAACCTCATCATAAAGCCTATGCTCTAAACAAAATAATTAAAAGATCTAGTAACTCCATAGATGTATGGTTGTATGTTTCACATCATGCATGTCATATTTCTTCTTCCTTGAATATGGAGGATCTCCATCCTTACACGATAGTGGAATGCTTGACCTGTGAAGGCATCCCTTATTGTGGAGAACACCCTCTTCTAGCTGATTTAGCAAACAATCAATTTCATCGTGCATTTAAGAAATAAAAATCCAAAAGCCTTTATCCAATATATTATGTCAAAATGAAATAAAAATTGTAAAGATTTGCATTTATAAACTAAGTCATATATTTATACCACTCATGCTCTAGTCTCTTAAGGTGTGGGTTTAGGACACTAGTTTCTTTTCGATTAACTAACAAGCCAAGCCATCTTGCAATTTCATTAGGCCGGACTACATGGTTCTGAATTGTAGGAGGTGTTAGCTAGTGGCCACTCTAGATGGTTGTAAGTCTAGAAGTCATACGAGTTAATTCTCTCTTGTGGAGATAAACCCTTAGGTCCACCTTTCGCTTAGATTTAGGCTATACTTTAGCTTGTGCTAAAGCTCCCTAGATTTAAGATCCAAGGTTGCTAGTTTCCTTTTAGCTACAAGTATAAATCCTCACCTCTTAGGCATTTTCATAATTTTTGGTTGATAGATTATAAGCCTTGGCAATCTAATAAAATTACAACTCAAATAAAATAAATCCTATCACTTTCAAACATATAAAGCCTCTCCATAAGATAAATTGGAGTGCTCACTAGGCTTCCTAGTATCATGAGTACTTTCTACTTATTTTTCTTTGGAATCCATAATAGGTCTTCTAATTGAGCAATCTCATTTGATTTTCCTAACATAGCCAATTTATTGATAGTCTTAACCTTGAACTCTTTGGAGACAATAATTGCCTAATTTAATCGAGAGTATTCTTAAAAAATCCCATTTCCTAGGATGTAATTAACTATAGAGGCTTTCCTCCATAGGGAACTAAAGAACCTAGCTTAAAATAAACCCTACTTTACTTTTCCATGTAAAGTAGAGGAAAGAGCTCTCGTATATTCGAAGACCCATTATGCCTCAGGAGTCCTTATTAGGTTACTAGGTCCATTGTTGGCTGATGTTTCTATCTTTGGAGATAGTACATCATACCTTAATGTCATACCCAATCACTTCAATAAGTATCCCCCGTAAGATCTGCGTGATGTCCCCACATTCCAAAAATAAACAACACAAATTTTTCTGGCGACTCCGCTGGGGTGGTTCATCTCTCCATCTCTTGTAGACAATTATTGTCTCCAAGCATCGATAGTGGACATATATTTTATATAAGCACATGACTATTCTTTTCTCTATTAGCACTTTGCTTATGTCATCCTTAAGCGAAGGTACCCAACATCCTTTAGGTTTTAAGACCTCACTCCAATTAGGTCTTAAAACCCCTATTGGGTCCTTCGATAGGTAAAAATAAATTAATTAAAGAAAGGAGATGACCACACATAAATCCAATATTACCTAAAACCTCTTACCACTAGCTTGGTGAAGTAAGGTTCATTTCATAATTAACAAAACTTCAATAAAATCCAAAGTACAATAAGTAAAATCTCTTGCAAAATTTTCAAAAATTCTTAAAAGCAAAATCATGTTAACTTCACTTAACATAATAAAATTTGCTAAGTGAAGGTTCTTTTTTAAAATAAAAGTCAAGTAAAACGAAATAAAAATATTTTCTCCAAAAATTTTCAAATTCCTTTTGCAAATAAAATTAATTGAACCGTATTGAGCGTACCTAAATATGCTAAATGAGGGTTCATCTTTTCAAAATCAAAATCAAACAACAACAACAAATCTCTTTTCCAAAAATAACTATCAAAATCCTTTTTCAAAAAATTAACTAACTCCATTTAACATACCTAAATTTTTTAAATGAGAGCCTTATTTTTAAAACAAAATCAAACAACAATCAACATCAAACAATATACAATTGAACTCCACTTAACATACCCAAATTGTTAAGGAAGGATTCCCTTTTCAAAATTAAAACAACATCACACATCAATAAACAACAATAAAAAAATACAAGTGAACCCCATCTAACATACTCAAATTTTTTAAATAAGAGTCTCATTTTCAAAACAAAATCAAACACCAACATACCAACATCAAACATACAATTGAACTCTTTCTAACATACCTAAATTTGTTAAATAAGATTTCCCTTTTCAAAAAAAAATCAAATAAACAACAAACATCAAACACACATTTGAACTCCATTTAATATACTTAAATTCTAGCAAATGAGAGTTTTAATTTGCTAAATGAAGATTCCAAAATCAAACTCCAACAAAAAGAAAACAACAAACAACTTTCAAAAGTCTCTTCAAAATAATTGAACCCTACTCAACATACCAAAATTTGTTGAATGTGGGTTCCAAAATCAAAATCAAATTCAAACATTTAACTCAAGGCAAAGTTTCTCCACCAAATATCCAAATCTCTCCAATAGAATCCCATTTAGCATACCTAAATTTGTTAAATTACTATTCTAGTTCAAAAGTCAAATTAAAACCAATAATTCAAGTCAATAGTTCAAGGTAAGGGTCTAATTTAGTTCTCTTTTCCAACCATGCAGAGATACCAGAACCAGCTCTTTTCTCCCTTTATTCAGTCAGCTTCTACCATATATTCTAGAAAGTTGATCTTCTCCTTTGCATCTGGTGTGGATTTGGCCCTGGATCATGCCATACTCATCGATTCCTCTGTCATCAAGTTTGGCCTTGTATTCAAGAAATTCAAGGTCACTTGTGAGGGACTAGCCCTCACTATAGTCAACTGAGAGGAGGTGGCAGGGAAGAAGCCACTTCTTCAATTCGACCTACAGTCTGATTCTGAGTTTCCCTCACTGAAGAGGAAGGCTGTTGAGGATCCGATGCCTATGTTAGTTCTAGTTCTAGTGCTAGTGCCAGGTGTATCAATGCTAGTAGTATAGTCTATTATCATTACTACACCTCCAACAGCTAGTACCTCCTCTTTAGTTTACCCTGCTCTAAAGGGGAAGGCTAACTTGTCTTCAGAGATAGTTTCCCCTACCTTCGAGGTAGGTTCTAGTTCTCATTCTACCCTGCTCACTAAGACCCATCCTGCAATAAATATTGCATGATTAAGTGGTAGTATAAGTGTGAGGCGAGGTAGATAGATGAGGCTTCCCATGTCGCTGAGAAGGGTTCCCCTCGTGACACCTATCTATTCTTGAGTGGTAATAGGTTTCACCCCTTAGAGGAGAGGAGGATTACCATAGGATTATCGCATTACCCCCACCTCCTGCAGAGTATGAGACACCAACTAGGGAGAGGAAGAAGCCCTATGCTGGTCTACGGTCCATTCTTTGTAAAGTTGGCAGAGCCCATGGACGCTCAGATTCTAGAACATTGCATGATCTGAGGAGGTTGATACATAGGGAATGGGCCACTAAGGCCAGTGTTGCTGCCCAACTATGCAAGTGAGAGAACAGAAGGTATGCCAGAGAGTCGGCGACCTCAGCTTTGATAGATCTCCCTGAACGGTGAGCTTATAAAGCTGATCATTCTGACTAGATAATCCTTACCGGTACCATCAATCACAAGAGGAGATCTCCAATGCAGAGGCAGCCGATGTCCCCACCATCACACTGCTCCACCCACCATCCACCTTCACCAGTTTAGGTTCCACCATCTACAATCCCCACCAAGTTTCACAATCCCCAATCTAGAGAGAGAAAGAGAGCCTCGCCTTTGGTGATTCGGCTATGGCCCAAGGATCCCACTCCATCCACTCCATCTGTTAAGGTGAGGTCGATCTCCCTTACTCGGCCATCCATTACAATCGTGGTGAAGAAGGGCGACCCAAGAGTGTTGTGGTCGCTCCACCACAACAGTTGGATGAGGAGAGGAGACACTGATATATTTCCCATGACAGTTGAGCTAGCCAGAGTGCACCCTACAAGCTTAGAGTGTTCAGTGCCTATATTCCACACAGCTTAATCTAGTGGTCAGTCATCAACCATCCTATGTTCCAATAGAGCAAGGTCAAGTAGATGATCTTTCTTTAGAAGGCATTCTAGAAGACTACCGTGGTACAGTTAGACAGATAATTATGAGTGATCATTCTAACCAGAAAAAGGGTAGGGTCAATTTTGACCCCAATGAGGATAACATGCTGGATGACCTAACATAAGTCCACATGGTTGAAACCCGAGGATCCCTGCATAGGGAATAGCATAGCCAGGAAGGTATTGTAGTTGAAAAAGATGACACATCTCACTTAACTCAGCACCTCCTCTGGTAGATCAAATAGAAGGATGATAATATTGATACAGTGGAGAAGAAGGTATAGAAGTTGATGGCAATCATTCTAGCCTTGAAGAACTAAGCCCTAGTTTCACAGCCTTCCCCATGGAGGCTGATTGATTTGAGCTAGTACATACCTTAGATCATCCTGAGTGTACTCACATGGATGAAGATGCTAGTAGCTTGCATAGGAAGGTCACTGATAGCACCTCCATGCATGAAAATGACATAAAGCAAATGGTTAAGCAGCAGGTGAAGGAAGCATTCGCACAAGTCCAGGGGAGCTCATATGTTCTAAAGGGTAGAACATACCTGAAAGAATTTGATGCAGTACAATACCCTAAGCATTTTGTACCACCATCCTTCAAGGTCTTTGATGGCATTGGGAACCTAAGGCAGCACATAGTGCACTTCAGGGCCAGTTGTTGTAACGCAGGTGATAGTGATGCACTTCTATTCTATCTCTTTGTAAGTAGTTTAGCAAGTGTTGCATTTGATTGGTATGTCAACTGCCCAATAGTTTGATGAAGACCTTTGTAGAGTTAGAGCATCTCTTCATCAAGAGATTCGTAGGAGCTCAGCAAAGGGTAACTGTAGGTGACCTCATTGTAGAGAAGAGAAAATCCGATGAGTCCCTTATTGATTACAATCTTAGTTGGTGCAACCTGAGTATGAAATATGAACCACAGTTGTTTGAATAGCATGCCATTGAGATTTTACACAAGAATATCCATAGCACGGTCACCTTCATGCTTAAGGACTTCACCATTAAGACATTTGAGAAGCTAATCAGCAAGGTGGCTATCCTACAAGAGGTAGCCAAACTGTTACCCTTTTTAGACTAGTCATCTTAACCCAAGCCTCTGAAGATATTTGAAAAAAAAACCTAAGATAGTTGTGTCATTGGATAAGAAGAAGCAACCAACTAGAGCATAGTTTGAGAGGCCCAGATTTCAACATTCTCGATTGCCACCTCCTCTTCCACCACCTTGCCAACTATATCGGCCACCACCGCTAGCACAATGGCCGCCATCACTGCCATAATGGCTACCACCGCTGCCATAATGGCCACCACTCCTACCACAACGGCCACTAACACCATCACAGTAGCCAATTCAGTAGCGGTACTAGTATCCACCACCAGGTAGCTACTTTCCACCTACTCTTATGGAAAAATTAAATAAGCCATACTCATTCAAGAGGGAGGTAGTCAAGAGAATCTTCAAGAATCTCTTGAATAAGCTTGATTTCTAGCCACCCAAGCCTAAGAGGCCAGAGGAAGCTGGCAAGAGCGATGATCCTAGCTATTGGCCCTACCACAGCATGTTAGGCCATGTCTTAGAGGATTGCATTAATGTCAAAGATTGCTTGAGCAAAGCTACAAGTTAGGAGCTATAATCATACCTAAGGAATACTTAATAGAATAATCATCGAGTTTTATTAGAGTAATCTTTATGGATACTTCTGATCCTCTTAAGACTAAAGAAGGTTGGGATATTTTTTATTTTGAACCTCTAAAAAGATCATTTCTAAAATCAAGAAACTTTCTCTACAGATGCTTGAAATAGCTCAAACCTCCAACACCAAGGAAGTTTTTCTAGTTTTGAAGGAGAACTCAGGGAAGGTGGAAGCCCATCAGCAGCAACAGCAGCAACCTTCATTTACCCGGGATAGATCAGTAGCACAACCACCGTTCGAGTCCAACACTTCTTCCATCATTATAGCTACTACCACTTCTACTAGCTCATCTTCTACCTAGCAGGAGCATTGTATATGTGGATGAGGGCACCATACCCCTCACTCCAATTACTTTACTTGATTTCTATTATGTATCACCTCCAAAATTAAAGAAGTCAATGAAGAAGATCGATTCCACTTACATTCTCTCTACTTATAATGCTCCTAGTTTCATTCTATAGAAAGCTCTCCAAGTCAAAATAATAATAACTTAAATAATTTTGATCCATTCCTCTCTGATTCATAATCAAATTTTCTTTCTCTAAATCAATCGGGTTTACCTCTTAAGATTGACTTAGAGTCATCCAACTCTAAGGATTTTTTTGGAGAAGCTATAGGTATACTCGATGAGTAGGTAGAACTTTCCACAAACTCATCCTAAGAAGTACTAAAGTCAACCTCTACAATGGCAAAGTTCTTCCTCCTATGATAGGATAAGGGTAAACAGGTCATTGGTTCCAGTGAGCATATAGCCCCTCCACAAGATGTTCCATCTATAGATATGCTTGTGGAGGACTAGCCCAGAGTTGATTACAACATCCTTGCCCACCTTAGAAAATTACCAACTAAGTTAAGCATATATAACACCCTTGTATTATCCAAAGAGATGAGGGAATCTTTAATCAAAGCTTTGCTTGATCCAGAGATATGCTTAGCTCAGCTAATCTCCACTAGAGAGGAAGCATGTTACTCAAAAGAGATCCTAAGAGTTACATTCAGAGGTGAAGACCTACTTCTAGGAATAATTGAGCACAATTGTCCCCTCTACATTACAGTGGATGTTTGTAGATTCAGGCTATCTAGAGTTTTGGTTGACTCAGGTGCATCAATCAACATCATGAGTCTAAGAACCCTTGCCTATTTGAGGATCAAAATCTCTAAACTCCACATAGAGAGAATGATGTTGAAAGGATTTAATGAACATAACATGAGTGCCTTAGGCTCTATAGTGTTACCATTAAAGATAGTTGATTAGTAGACTAAAGCCAAGTTTCACATAATTGACTCGGATACATCTTTCAATGCTTTTTCTTGGAAGATTATGGATACATGAGAACAACATGGTTTCATACTCTTTACATTAGTGTATGAAGTTTATGAGAGGCGGAATTGAGTAATGTGTTAAAGGAGATCTCAAGCCCTTTGCAGTTCATAAGATCGGGATATATAAGGATGCAGCCTACTACCTCTCCCAAAATTAAAAAGTCTTATCCTCGTGAGCTTAGTCAAAGTCCTCATGTGGGAAAAAAATAAAGAAAAGAAAAAGAAAAAAAGGAAAAAAAATAAAAAGAAAAAAGAAAAAAATGAAAAGGAAATAAAAATTGAAAAGGGAGGGAGAAATAGACTCTTGGGAGTAAGTAGAGCCTGAGATTAGATTCCACCCACAGTTCGTTACTCCATTCGAACATATAGGTAGGATAACCCAACCTCCACTAAGATGAGAAAGAGGCAAGTCTAGAGGTAGTCCCAAGGGTTGAAGACCTCCAAACTTACCACCCACTAGGAGATTTGTCCCAACTACCAAGACTACGACTGCTATCCATATAGACTTAGAATCTAGTTCAGAGGAAAAGTCTCATATGCTTAGCACACCGGCCAACTCTTCTTGATAGTAGATCCCATTGGAGGTGACACTCGAGCTAGACAGTGATGAAGATTGGATTTAAGCAAAGCATAAGTGTATCCAAGTCCTCTTTATGTAAAATTATTAGGCATCAGTTGGGAACCATGCTCTAACCAAAAAGTTGAGGGTTTGGTAGTTAAGGAAGCCCCTAAATCATCCATAGCTGTGAAGGTTTAGAGGTTCTATCCTGGAGCATCATCTTCAAATCAAGAAGTTGATGCAGAACATGAGGGCGATTCATAAAAAGATTTAATAGAATTACCTTTTGATTGGTACTCGCCTTGTATTCTTAATCTAGTAAAGAAAGGTTTAATTTCACATACATGGTCTAAGCACAGGTCGAATTACTTCAAAAGGTTATGAAACAATAAATGCAAGAATTCTCAATCAAGATCAGGATGAGACTTCAGCACTGTAGGCTCAGTCGATGATGATAATTACTGCTTAGTCATCACTAATCATTTAGAATCTGATAGGTTCTTTTCAAATCAAATTAACTCATTTGAGGAAGTGTGCTTAGAAACCTTCAGATGATCCAAATGATTTCCAAGCCAAAGATGCACCGCTAGAGTTCAAAGAAGAAATTAAAGCAATGATCGATGAGCTTAAGGAAATCAACCTTAGGCTGAAGATAATCGACGCCCGACATACATCAGTTCCTTGTTGAATGAAATTGAAACCAATGACTTAGTTAGGCTACTTACTGAAATTAAGGACTGGTTATCATGGAGTTATGAAGAAATGCCTGGATTGGCTCCTGACGGGGTAGTCCATAAACTAGCAATACAACCTGATGCTAACCCTATCAAGCAAGCTCCTAGGCACATGCGTTTAGACATTACCTCATCTCATGTGTCGACTTTAGGGATCTAAATAAGGCATGTCCAAAAGATGAATTTTCACTACCAATACCAGAGTTGATGGTCAACATTACCTCATCTCATGCAATCTTCTCTTTCATGGACGGTTCATCTGGATACAACCAAATAATGATGGCCCCTGAAGATGAGAAAAATACTTTCTTTAGAACCCCGACCAGAATCTCTTACTATAAGGTCATGCCTTTCAACCTTAAAAATGTTGGTGCCACATACTAGTAGACAATGACTCAAATCTTCAATAAATTCATTCATCATCAAGTTGAATGTTACATCAATAATCTCGTGGTTGAAAGAAAATAAAAGGAAGACCATCTCTATGACTTAATAGTAGTTTTCATGAAGCTAAGTAAATTTAACCTCAAAATGAATCCTTTGAAGTATGCATTCGGAGTAGCTTCAGAGAAACCAACCCAAACCCATCTTGGGTCAACCTAAAATCAGCTCAAATCTATTTGGAGCCATGTACAATGCAAATCCTCCATGGATCCTCTTCCATATTGGATTCTTTCCTTTAATGGCAATGTCCATTCTCCTCTATTCCTTAGCAACCATCAAACTTCCAAATGGGAGATCACCTAAGCCAACTAGCCCACCCAAAATGGACTAGGCTTGCCATGGACTAAAGGGAGGTGAGCTAACTCACCTCCCTCCCAAACTAAGAACTAAAGGACCCAAGTAAAGAGATCAACCAAGATCAAGTATTGAGCCACGGGTGGCGGATGGCCTTCGTCATTCATCGCTCGTACGAAGAGAGATCACGAGCCATCCATTCCACATCAATAGAACGGATGGCTCTGATCAAATCACGCTATATCTCCTCTATTTTCTCCCTTTACTCTGCAGGATTAATATGCACCATGTGATCCGAGATTGGATGGCAGAGATAAATAAGGTGTTCACCACTAGCTAACACAACACATGGATGTGACTACTTTAATTGCCAATCCTGTGGTGCCACAAGAAAAGTATGTCGCATCCATACACGAAAAGTGTATGCGTGACATCATAACTTGACGATTAAGACATTAATTAGGTTAATTAAGGTATTTTTTAAGGCTGAAACTTCTATAATTCATAATTAATTATAAAAAAAATCAAAAAAGTATAAATAATGGCTCATTTTAAACATATTTTAGAAGGGAATCTATTAAATTTATCTTTAATTAATTTTGAATAGTAATTTTGGCTTAATTAGGGTTTACTTGAAATTTTAATTTACTTAATTACTCCCTAATTAATTAACCAATCAATTTTAAACTTTTTGAGAATGTTTAGGAGGATAACCTTTGCCTCCCCTATTTTCCTTAGAATTTATTAGTTGATTAATTAGGGAAATTAATTATTTAAGTCCTAATTACATTCTTAACTTAATTAAGTTTTAATTAATTATATGAATAGTAATTAATCAATAAATTGGAACCCTGAATCACTGTTTAATAGTGGGGAGATTTAGGAAATTGGATTGGGTCCTCCCTCCAAATCTTTCCCTTAAGTTTTCCTCTCATTTTCAATGAAAATGATAATTAATGATTAATTAATTAATCAATGGCTTAATTAGTTAAATTGGACCTCAAATCATACCAAATCATGTTTGATTAAGTAAAAGACTTATGGAATTAGGTTGGGACCTCTTTCCCAACCTTTTCCCCTTAAGCCCTTTTCATTTCAAAGGATAATCAATTAAATTTGGTAATTAAGTAAAGAGGAATGGCTTAATGTATTAATGACTTGATTAACCTAATTAAAAGGATAATTGCATTTGATTTTCCTTAATTGATCCATTTGTAGAGCTTTAGGTGTTCAATAACCTAAAAAGAGGTTTAATGAAATTATGGTTTGCTCACATGTGTGAGAAAACCATGAAAGTAATTAAGTAAGTTCCTTAAGCTTAATTAATTAATGATTGTGAGATAATTGCATTAGGCCCCTTTAATTTCATAGGAACATTGCTATTTACTTTTCAATTCATTTGCATATTATGTTGGCTCATAATCATTTGATTAATTACCTTAAGCTAACATAGGTAAGAGTTTAATTAATTAATTTAATTCATACCTAATTAAGCCATAAAATCAATCTAATTACCTTTTCATTAAATCAAATTAACTAACACATGGGGAATGGGATTATGATTAGTAAGCCTCTTCTCACATCTCCTAAATCAAATTAAACATGAAATTGAAAGTGACATTAAGAAATTTTGGTTAGTTTTAAATGAGCATATTTAGTATGATTGTCTTTAGAATTAGTTGGATTGAATGAAATCATGTGCTTATGTCCCTTTATTCCTCTCCAATCATATTAAATGTAGTATACCACTTGATTCATGCATTCATCTCTTGCAAAATCAATTAAATTAAATAGTTTCCTTTATGTCAAGCTTACATCTATTGATTTAAATTAATATATGTGTATATTATCATTACTAAATCCAAATCTATTTTCCAACACTTATAAAATGAATGATTATATATGATATAAATGCTAGTTATAAACAAAAATGAGATGTATGTGATTATAGCTTAAGTGTATGAAGTGATGTTTATTTTCTTTCATTCATGCATTGATTTATGTAAGTAAGAATGTTAATGGATATATAGCCTGGACATCCTGGGAATACGAGGCTTTAGTTAGCCTCAAGAAAGTCATTTGATTACCTCACTTCCCTGGTTAAACAATGACACGTACTCTATTTGATTTCATTCTTACATGCTTCAAACTAGAATTTAGATAAGAGTTTGTTCCATATGCATAAATATTTCAAAAATATAACTTTAGCATGAATTTTTCACTCTTGTAGTTATTTGTACATCCATATGTATTTAATAGTAGCCCTAAGGAGGTTTTTATCTCTCCCCTGGCTCACAATGGCAAAGTACTTGCTTAAAACTTTTATACATTTGAATGTGTATTTTGCTATGAGTGAAAATTCTATTTTCTACCAAATTCATTTATGCATATTTCATTTAAGTGTGCTAAAAATATATTGCATGTATAGGTATGCTTAGGATTTAATCATGTGCATGTTACATATGATGGGAAAGAAATAAATGAATATGTATCATGTGATAGTAATTAATTCTAATTAATCTTAAGATGCATTTATTATTGAATGAGATTATTTAAAGTAAACTTAAACTTAGGATTAATTTAAAACATATAATAAGCCATTCACTAAATGGAACTAAGTCTAATTAATATGTTTTAGAAGTAACTTAAGGTAGGGATAAAAGAGAGTAATCATCTCTTTTCTTCTCTTTATAACACTTAGTTGTTAGGTGCAAGTCAAATGGAACAAAAGAAAACACTAAGTAAAATTCTCAAATCAATTAAATCACTTAAAATAAAATTCACTCTTTAAATTAAATCTTTGTATACTTAAAAAATCATAAAAAGCCTAGTTAAGGCATACCACACAAGCCTTAATACACACATTTTAGAAGTAAGTCACCACTTCTAGCTTTATGCAAGAATAGTGCATGGATTGATGTATATTTGGTTTTATGATGTATTATTTTAGACTGGATAGTAGGCCGTGATTAGCCAAATCATATTTTCTATAGGAGATTGTGCTTCAGGAGTGCTTAAAATAAATATAAATTCTCTCTTTTATAGGTTTCTTAACCCCTAAGCATAATCTAAATTAGGATAGGGGTGGTTACCCATGTGCAAGGTGCTAAGTCCAAATTATTCATATAATTGCTTGGATTGTATGGTGTATTTAGCAAGCACTTATTTTGCAGGTGTAGTTAGATTTAATTTTCTTATTTTTAATATGATTTTACATTAGGAATTAGGGTTAGTGTTATGGGGGATTAGGATGAGTAGTGGCTAGAAGGCTTTGTCCAGGGAAGCCCTGTGATGCCTTTGAAGCAAATAGAACTAAATGAAGAAATGAAAGAGATATGATGAATGAAGATAAGAAGACCCCCATAGAATTTATTCATTTGTAAATTTTAATTATTCTTTCATTTATTGGGTTGTATAAGGGTAGAGCTCGGCTACCCATTTCTCTTTTTTTAGGTTGTATGGTGGCACTCGATCGCACCAGCCTCTTATTCTTTTGCAATAGGTTTATAAAATGCTTGATGTTATGTTTAAATTATACAAAATAGCATGCCTTTTTCTAGTTCCTTTATGAATGATGATTTAATGTGTGTCCTGGATCTGATTAGGCTCTTAGGAAAAAATTAATTATTCTACCCCAACTACAATTCATAACTAAATTTTCTAAATAACTCATAACCTTATATAAAGTCTAGGCATTAAATCAAGATAATTAAAAGATTTAGGAACCCCTTAGTTGAATGTTGTATGTTTAATATCATGCAGTCATATTGCTTCACTCGTGCAAAGAGAGGGTTTTTATCCTTGTACGATAAGACAAGACTTGACCTTTGAGGGTCTCCTCTGTGGTGGAAAATGCCTCTTTCTCTTTGATTTAGCCCATAACTCATTTCAACATGCATTTAGACTTATGAAAATCCTATGGCCTTTGTCAAAATGAAGTGTCAAAATTAAATAAAAATTGAAAAGATTTCCATTAGACTAAGTCATTACTCATACCACTCATGCTCTAATCTCTTAAGAAGTGGGTTTAAGGACTTTAATCTCTTTCTAAATAATAACAATCCAACTATCTTGTAAAATCATATGACTTGCCTACATGGTTTTAAAGCATAGGAGGAGTTAGTTGGCTACCACTCCAAGCACTTATAAGTCTAGCAGTCAGGTGCTTTAGTCTCTATTGTGAAGGTAAACCTTATGCCCATCTTCATTTAGATTTAGGTAGTGCCTTTGCCCTTATTTAACCTCCCTATATTTAGGATCTGAGGTGGTTGTTTTCTTTAGGCTACAAGAATAAATCCTCACCTCGTAGGCATTGTTATAATCATGTATTATGGAATTATAAGTCCAAGCTTTTCAATAAAATTTCAACTCAAATAAATAAATCTCCTTAATTCTAAACATATAAAACCCATCCATAGGATAGATTGGAATGCTCATTAGGTTTCCTAGTATCATGAGAATTCCCAACTCATCTCCTTTGGTTCTAATAACAAGTCTCTTCTTTTGACTTATCCTAATTGATTTTCCAAACATTGTCAATTTATTGATAGTCTTAACCTTGAAATCTTTGGATACAATAATTTCTTACTTTAATCAAGACTATTCCTTAGGAACTCACCTTCCTTAGGAAGTAATTAACTATGGGGGCTTGCCCCTATAGGAAACTCAATTTAATATAAACCCCGCTTTATTCATCCATGTAATGTAGGGGGAAAATCTCTGGTATATTTGAAGACCCATCATGCTTTAGGAGTCCTTATTAGGTGATTAGATCTGAAGGGTGATTCATCTATCTTTAGATAGTACATCATAGCTCAATATCCTTATTTCAATATGTACACCCTCAAATCTACATGGTGTCCCCCCATATGCATACCAAAAATAAACACAATAATAGACTTAGCCAATTTCTTTCATTTCAAAATCTAAATTCAATTAAATTTCTCTTGAATCAATCATGTCTTAAATCATATTCGCAAATATAAATGAAATCTACAATCATCAAGCCAAACCAAAACTTTCCCAAGTCAAACCTAACTTTACCCTTTTGACTTGAAATATCTAAATGAAGTAGAACTCATGCAAACCCAAATCAATTGTAATTAAATTTATATATCATTTCAAAATCCATATATAAACTCAACTAAATCAAACTCAACCCAAAATCAACTCAACTAATCCCAATTGATCCACTTGACCCAAAGTGATCAATCTGACCTATTTAAACTAAGTTTCAATCCAACCCAAATTGGATTGAACCAAGCCTACCTAAACCTCCTATCATGATTGTTGGTCACCCTAGGTTAATCAATTTTTACAAATTGGGTCAAACCAAGTCAACTTGGTCCTTTGACTAAGTCAACCTTCCTAACCCATATGAACCCAAACTAGTCAAATTACAACCTAAGCAAATCGATTGAAACTAATGATTCATAGCAAGTCAAAATCAATATTTAAACATGACTTGACCTTCAATTGTGCAAAACCAATCCCAATTGGCCCTCTTAACCCAAGTTGACCCAAATTTACCTAAAAGAACAAATTGGATCAAATCAAAATATAAACCAAATTTATTGCAACTAATGGCTCAAGTTCATTCCAAATTGATTGTTTAACTTGACCAAAGCCATGATTGGACCCAATTGACCCTATTGAACCAAATTGACTCACTTAGCCCAAATTAACCTAAAGGTCAAATTGGCCTAAATCAAAACCAAACCGAAATTGATTGAAACTAAAGCTTACAATCATTCTCAATTGGTCAACCAAACCTAACCCAACACCTAACCCAAGCCAATTTGGCCAATTTAGTCAAATTGGTCAACTTAATCCATTTGACCCAAATGAACTCAAATGAGTCAAAATCAAATGTAAGCTAAACTAAACCAAACCAATTGAACTAAAACATCCCAAATGATCATATGAACTTGACCCAATTGTTAGTTTGACCCAATTTGACTAATTGGTTAACTTGAGCCAACCTAACCCGATTTGACCCATTTGAGGCAAATTGAGCCAAACATAATCAAATCAACTCCAAATCACTTGAAATTTGAGCTAACTTACTTTAAACTCATTTCAAATCTGCCCAAATCAAATATAATTCCAAATGACCATTTTACCCTTTGATCAAGGGTATCACATGAGACAGATCACCCATGTAAGTGGTCATTTCCATTCCTTGGCCATTTGGCACTCTCCCAATGGTCCACTTAGGCACTGAGGACACTGCCTAACGTGACCCAAGGGGTGGTTGGGTCGACCATGAGCCATGAGAGGTGAAATCACCTCACCTCCCCATTGGAACATTTGAAACCCATAGGACACCCATGATTCCTCCTTGGCAGTCACCCCCACACTTTCAACCAATCAATCTGAGCCAGCTCATCCACTCCCTGCCACCCACGACCCTTTGAGGTGGCCAGACGGCCATTATAAGCCAAACCTGATCGGACCCCCCGATCAAGAGGAGGAGGGGGAATATCCCCCTCATTCCAACTCCAAATGAGTACGAGACCTCAGTGAGAACCCTAGCACCCTAAAATGAGCATCCTAGAGCTTTTTCAAAGCTCCCCATTGCCAGATTTCCTTCAAGATGAAATAAGGCATCCACCTCTCCGACCCAAATCACTCTTTTCTCCACCAAACTCAAATTAACCTTGCACACACCTTCCCTATGGCTCATCAAGCAAGAACAAATCTTCTCCCGAGCTCACCAATCACCAAAGGGTACACTTCAATGAACACCAGCTTCCTAAGCTTTGGGTGTTGGTCTTCTGAATGAACGGTAAGAAATCAAAGCTCGTGCCGATTAGTACAGCTTCGTCTCCACTAGACAAAGCTTCCTTAATTATTTATGTTGCCGGTCTTGAGCTCCAGCGAGGTATGTCTTTAAAATTGAGCTTTGGTGAAAATTTGTTAGAGCTTTTTGAATGAAATGTCCATCTCATGTGATCTTGACCATTGGATCCCCTCTGATCGATGTCATGAAGGTGTTGGATCTATTTGGAGTTAATTTGAGCTCAAGTAAGCTCAAATCAAGCTAACAATGGCGGATGGACTTTGTCTCTCATCGCTCACGGAATTGTAGATCACACACCGCCTATTCCGTTGATCAAAATGGACAGTCGTGATTAGATCTATTAGTTTAATCCAATTTTATCCTACTGCGCCGAGGGATTAATCACAGCCGCCCGATCTTAGATCAAATGGAACACGAGAAAGCGTGTCTGCCACCTCTACGTAAGCATTGAGTCGGATAAGTTTTATGTATCCAATATTGTGGCACCACATGGAAAATGTGTTGCATCAGCACGACATGTGGCGCCAATGGGATTAGGCTTGATTAATCTTTTTTTTAATGGTTGAAACTTCTAAAAATCATAACAAATCATAGAAAAAAGAGAAAAATATAAATAAATACTCATTTTAAAGGTATTTTAGAGGAGAATTAATTAAAAATAATTATAACTAATTTTGAATAGTAATTAAAGCTTAATTAAAGTTTAATTACAATATTAATTGGCTTAATTACTCCTTAATTACTTAAGAAATTAATCTCAAATTTTGTGGGTTAATTTAATGGGATGAACTCTACCTCCCATGATTTTCTTGGGATTTATCTCTTACTTAATTATGAAAATTGACTAATTAAACCTTAATTACTCTTTTAAGTTAATTAATGATTAATTAATCCCATTAGAAATAACAAATTGGTTAATTAAGTTTATTAATTATTGTTCAACATTAAGTGAACTAAGGAATAGGGTTGGGACCTCTCTCTTAACCTCTTTCCCTAAATTCATTTCACCTTCTTTTAAATGAAATTAATTAAATCATTTCATTAAATAAATTGAAACCATAATCTCATGAGACCTTAATTAATTAAATCATAGGGTAGATATTTACGTGTTTAATAACCTAAAAGAGTTTAATGAAATTATGGTTAGTCCACATGTGAGGAAAAACCATAAGTGTAATTAATTAAGTATCTTAATCTAATTAACTATTAATCATGATCCAATCGCATTAGGCCCCTTTTATTTTAGGATCATTGCAAGTTTATTTTCTATGCATATCATGTTAGTTCATAATTATTTAGTTAATTATTTTAAGGTGACATAGGTAAGGGTAATTAATTGATCTAATTAAGGGTTCAATCTAATTAACTCATAAAATCAACCTAATTATCTTTTCTTAAACCAAATTAATTAACAAACATAAAAAAAGTTTAGGATTAGTAAACCATTTCCTCATATCCTTAAATCAAATCATAACCCAAAACTAAAATTAATAAAGGAACTTTGGTTTTCTTTAAATGGGTTTATTTAACAAGATTGTCCTTAGGACTTAATTTAATAGAATGAATCATGTGTTTATATTCAATTATTCTTTTCCAAGCATATTAAATATTGTATGTCATTTGATTTCATGCATTCATGCTTTTAAATTTAAATAAATCAAATGAATTTTTTTATATAAGCTTGCATGTGTTGGCTTAATTAAATATATGTGTGGTTATTATCACAAATAAATTCAAAACTATTTTCCAAAACTTATGAATCAATTATATTACTTAGAGTGTTGATAGTTATGAATACATATAAGATTTGCATATGTTTAGAGATTAAACATATTAAATAAAGCTCTCTTTCTTATAATTCATATATAGATTTATATGAGTTTGAACAGCAATGGGCATATAGTCTGGACATCCCGGGAATACGAAGCTTTAGTTAGCCTCAAGGAGGTCATTTGATTACATCACTTCCCTGGTTTAATAATGACACATACTCATTTGGTTTCATTCTTATGTATCTTGATATTGTAATTTAAATAAAGCTTTAATTCATATGCCTCAATGATTTAATTAAAGAAATACAATCTTTGCATGATTCTCATCTTTATAATTGTGTATATATTCATATGTATTTAAGATAATAGGTGTTTAGTTTGGATATCCTAGGATTATGAGGTTTTAAGTAGCCCCAAGGAGATCATTTGATTACCTCACTTCCTTGGTTTAACAATGGCACGTACGTACTTACATCTTTTCTTCATGTGTTTGTGTGCTTAATCAAAAGATGATGATCCCCTTTTGTTACTAAAAATACATGCATCCATATTCACCTAAGTCATTAGCATGTGTGATATATAAATTTGTGCTCTCTTTTCCTCACCCTTGTATATATTTACATAGGTTTGGAATGTTAATGGGTATATAGTTTGGACATCTCTGGAATACAAGACTATAGCTAGCCCAAAAGAGGTCATTTGAGTACCTCACTTCCCTGGTTAATAATGGCGCATACCTATTTAATTTCATTCCTATGTATTTTTGTATAATAATTTGGATAAAGCTTTAAATTCACTTATATTATATAATTTAATCAAATAAAATATAAACTTCAAACATGCATATAAATTCATCATTTAAGTGTATTAAAATATGTTGCATGTATAGATACACTTAAGATTGAATCATATGCATGTTATATGTGATGGAGAGGAAGAATTTGATATATGTCATGTAGTAGTAATTCAATTAGACTAATCTTAAGAAGCCTTTCATATTGAATAGGATTGTTTAAAGTGAACCTAAATATAGGGTTAATTAAAAATGTGTAATAAGCCATTCCCTAAAAAGAACTAAATAAAATTAATTTGCTTTTGGAAAGGTAGGGATGAAAGAGAGTAATCCTCTTTCTTCTCTTTATAACACTTAGATGCTAAGTGTAAATCATATGAAAAAGTAAAATGTAAATTAAAATTTCCAAATCTATTAAACAACTTAAAGTGAAATCAACCTTCATAATTAAATTGAAACATTCACAACCCTAGCCGTGCTCTGGCGATTTCCTTTTCCCCTTGGCGATGCATCTTAGTCCTGTGGTTTTCTCGGCTCCTCATCCATCTCGACGGCCTTGCTTGGCTTTCGCTATTGCTTAACATGAGCTTCTGTTGATCAGGGCTATGATCACTATTTCCCTTGGGAAACTGCTACTACATTTGCTAATTAGTTCACTCTGGGGTCACTGGTTCCAACCCCTCGCTGCCTTCTATATTCTTTAAAGATGTTCTTGCGGGTAAGGCCAACTGCATGAGTGAGTCACTTGATCTTATCTATACTTCCTTCCGAGGTGTACCCGCAATTATGTGTGCTGATTTGGTGGTGGAAAGACTTGCAAAACCCTTTGAATTTACTTTGGTGTGAAAATTTGTGATGCGCCGTCCCACTATGGAGAATATTTGATCCTTTATTCATAATTTGAAGCTCTCTGGTATTTTTTCTGTTGGATTGATTGACTCTCGCCGTGTTTTGATTTAGCTTTCAAATGATTTAGATTATTCTTGGGTTTTCTCTAGACGATCATATTTTGTGTTCAACTGTCGTATGCATTTGTTGAAATGGACGCTTTGTTTTAATATTAAAGAGGAGTCTCCTATTGTTCCTATCTACATTTCTCTTCCCAATTTATCTTTTCATTTCTTTAATCCTGAATTCCTCTTTGTCTTGGGTGGTTTGTTCGATCGACCTCTCCAAGTGGACCAGGCAACTGCTTCGAACTCCAGGCCATCTGTTGCTTGGATACTAGTTGAGTTGGATATATCTAAAAAATATCCAAAGGAAATTTGGCTAGGATCATAGAAATACAGATATCTGCAAAAAGTGGATTTTGAGAATTTCCCTATTTTTTGTTCTCATTGCAAAATTCATGGCCATGGGATTTCAGATTGCTTTGTGGCCCATCCACACCTTAAGAAAAGTTGTGCTCCTAAGTCAAATCCCTCTCTTAAGGCACCCTTGGTTAAACTACAAAATGTTGTTTTATCTGATACTCCTTACCTGAATATGAGGGCCATTACCTTGAGCTTTCTATTCCTCAATCTGATATTACTGCGGCTCTACCTGTTCAATCGTAGGATACCACACTAGCTAACAAGGACGTTATCCCTTTGAATGAGATTTCCCATTTGAACCACAATAATAAAGGTAATAATGTAACTAAGAATAGTTTTGTAAAACTTATGGATGTTGACCCTCTATCAAATGACTCTACTCCAGCCTCTTTGCCACCTTTAGTTAAAGAAAATGTGATTCCTTATGAAGGAATGGCTGGTGTGAAAAATTTGGAGAAAGCATCTACTCTTTTAGGTACATGTGCTTTAGCCCTAATCCTTCTTGTGCTTCTTCATATAACTTTGATCTGATGCCTAATCTGATTTTACAACATAATAATGAATTGGAAGAAGGTGAACTATCTTGTAATGTTGTTTTCAATGTACCTCCTTTTTCCAAGAAATTCTTTGATCAATCCCTATCAAATGGTGATGCTGTGGATATGGCTAATAAATTTTAGACAATTTTTAGAAAGAAAAATAAAACTTCTAAAACTAGACTTCCTAACTTTGCTAGAGTTACTAAATCTGGCTCCTCTGCCCAAAAAATAAATCGTCTCATTTCTTATCTAGAATGCGAGAGGAATTGGTACTCTCTTTATTAGAAATAGAATCAATAATTTAGTTACTCTCATAACATTTCCTTTTTGGCTATTTTGGAAGCCTTTATTCTTCCCTCTAACATTGCCTCTATTGCTTGAATGATTGGCTTTGGTAATTTTTTTTTACTAATTTGAGCAATAAAATTTGGATTTTTTAGAAGAGTCCATTTGTTTTGCAAGTTATGTGATTTACCCTGTGTGTAAATGTTAAAATCACTTATGAAAATTGGTGTTACTTTGGGTCTTAGTCTATGCCTTTGTAATAGGAATGGTAGAAGGCTTCTGTGGGAAGATCTTGTTAGTTTCTCTTCCTTCGGGAATGCTCCTTGGTTTATGGGTGGGGACTTTAACATTATATCTTCCTCCTCCTGAATGAGTTGGTGGTAATGTCCAAACTTACTTTTCATGGAGGAATTCAATAACATGATCCGATTGTCAACTTACTAATATTGGATTTATCTGGTCTCACTTCACTTGAATAATCATGCACTTTGGGGACAAATTTATGTCTTCATTTTCTTCACCATATACAAGAGCCTCCTTTCTTTCTTAAATCGCTTTAAAATCACTCACATCTGGCGTGAAGGAAATCTTTGTGTTGATTATCTTGCCAATCTTGGAGCTAGATTAGATGAGCTCACCCTTTTTTGATCATTTCAGTCTTCTTAAACAATTGCAGGGATTGATTAATCTAGATAACTCTGGATTACCTTATCTAAGAAATTAATATGTATATGCTACTGTTTACTGTTGCTGTATTTTTTGCTTTATGTTTCTTTTGATCTGTTCTACTTCCTTCTCATTTTTTGGCTGCATTTGTTGGTTATCCTGTTTGATGGTATTTGGTCCCTAATCCTCATCTACTGGTTACCAACTGCCTTTTTTTCCCTTCATCTTGCTGGGTTCTATTTTCTCTACTGATAGCCCTATCTGTTGGAACAGTTACCTATCTCGTTGGATCTGTTTGGTTTTGTTCCAACTCAACCCGCAAGATTTTTTAGGTGCTTTGTTGAATATGACAACTATTTCTTTTTCTCCTTTTATTGATGTGATTATTGTGGTTTTCTTGCAAGGTAGGCAACTCTTTTGCTCTTCCTTTCTTTTAAGTTCTGTTGTTGTTGTTTGCTTAGCTGCTAATAGTTTACCCTTTACTTCAAGGTTATTTTTGATAGTTTTTTCATGGAATCTTTTTATAGAAATTTTCTACTTTGGATTTGTTTACTATCACCTCGGTTGGCTCCATTTTCTATTATGTGGTACTACTTATCGGCTGAATGGATGAATGGGTTATTTTGTTATGCAGGCTAATTCTTTTTGTAGGTTTTTTGGTTTGGTTGTTTGTTATGTTGTTTCTTTGCTTAGTTAGCTTCAAAGGCTATATGTTTTTCACTGTAGGTTGAGGTCATTTTTGGATTAAATATTGTATAATTACTACAGTGATCTAGTTTTTAATAGGTGGATATTTCTCTTGACTTTCATTCCTGTTAGGCTCTCATCTTCGATTCGGGTTTACTGCCTTGTTGATCTCCCTGTTGATCCCCCTATGTGCTTGTATTTTTTTGGCTATTTCTTATCAAGCTATGTTGCAGGGTGTATTTGGTTGGCTACTCGTACTTATTGATGCTTTTATATACTAAGGGTGGTGACATCCTTTTGACTTACTTAATGGTGGTTCCAATATAATTTGTTCTTCTAGTGCATGGAATGCAGGTGCTACATATTATTTACTTTACAACAAGTGCACCCCTCCACACCCCCCTTGGTTTGTAGGCTATGATGGCTAGGATGATTTCACTCATAAACTTCTTTGAAGCGAATTGTGATGCAACCCTTCTTTGGAGGTTTGGATGCTCATGTTTGTGGTTGCCCCTTTCATTGGTGACTGAGCCTGAGCCTTTCCTTCACTCTATTATCTAAATATCTTTTCCTTTTCCTATCCTTCTTTGTTAACTTTACTTGCACCTCTTTAGTTGTACTAACTCCTTTTCAGATGTTTGCAGGTTTTCCTTACATGTTCCTTATCTGGATGTGGCATATGATGCTTGTATTTTCACAAGATTTTGCTGAGGATTGACCTATGGCACTCATTCTTGTGCTTTTTTGTACCTTTAGCTGTTTTTCCTTTTTATCTTTTTCTTCTCTTATTTTGGTTGTATTTAGATAGGAGATTTACTCTCTAGGCTGATTGTAGCTCTTTGAGTAGTAGTTTCTGAGTTTATCCCCTTTTAAGGACCTTATAACCCCTTTTTGTAGCAATAAAATTCCCCTATATGGGGTTCCTCAAAAAAAAACCTTCATAATTAAATTGAACTTTTCCAAACTTAGAAAGGTACAACTCTAATACTTAGTTAAGACATACCACACAAGACTTTAACACACATATTAGAATTAAGTCACTACTTCTAGCTTTATGTTAGGGCAGTGTATGTTGTGATGTATGTTTTTATTTTGTGATATATTATTTTTGACTAGAAGGTAGGTGTATGTTTCGTAGACTGGATGGTAGGCCAATATTAGCCTAATCATATTTTATGTAGGAGATTGTGCTTAAGAAGATACCTAAAATAAATATAAATGCACTCAAGTTGCTTAAACTCCTAAGCATAATCTAAGTTAGGACAGGTGGACTTGGTTACCCATGTGTAGGGTGCTAAGTCCAAATCATATATATAACTGCTTGGGATTTTATGTGTGTTTAGTTAACCTTTATTTTATAGGTGTAGTTAGATTTACTTCTCCCTATACAAATGTAATTTTTGCAATAGGAATTAGGATTAGTGCTATGGGAGATTAGGATGAGCAGTGGCTAGAAGGCTTTGTCCTGGGGTACCCTGTGATGCCTTTGAAGCAAGTACATCCAAATCAAAGGAGTGAAGAATGAAGACCCACATAGCATTTAAATCAAATTATAATTATTCTTTCGTATACCAGGTTGTATAAGGGTAGAGCTCGGCTACCCATCTTATCTTTTCCAGGTTGTGCGGCGGTACCCGATCGCATTAACCTTTTACTCTTTTAGGTTACTTATAAAATTGTTTGATGATTTATTTAATTGTAAATTAGGATTACATCTTTTTCATAGTTTTCTTCATGTTTGATGCTTTAATATGTGGCCTATATGCATTAGGCTCTTAGGGTAAAATTAATTTTTCTACCCCAACTAATCACTCATAACTAAAAATTTTTATAACTCATAACCTCACCATAAAGCCTAGGTCTTAAATAAGATAATTAAAAGATTTAACAACCCCTTAGCTAAATGGTTGAATGTTTCACATCATGCATGCATATTATTTCACTCTTGAAAATAGGGGATTTCCATCCTTGCATGATAGGAGAATACTTGACCTATGAGGGTAAAATTAATTTTTCCACCCCAACTAATCACTCATAACTAAAATTTTCTATAACTCAGAACCTCACCATAAAGCTTAGGTCTTAAATAAGATAATTAAAAGATTTAGCAACCCCCTTAAATGAATGGTTGAATGTTTCACAACATGCATGTATATTATTTCGCTCTTGAAAATAGGGGATTTCCATCCTTGCACGGTAGGGGAATGCTTGACTTGTGAGGGCATCCCTTGTGTTGGAAAACACCCCTTTCTTGTTGATTCGGCCAATAACCTTTTTTCATCATGCATTTAGGCATAAAAATTCCAAATCCTTTATCTAAATGATGCATCAAAAATGAAATAAAATTTAAAAAATAATTTGCATTTGTAGATTAAGTCATATGTTACCATTCATGCTCAAGTTTCTTAGGGAGTGGGTTTAAGACTTCAGTCTATTTTTAATTAAATAACTATCCTAGCCATCTTGTAATTATAAGACTGGACTACATGATTTTAAAATTGTAGGAGTTAGTTGGCGGCCACTCCATGCAATTTTAAATCCAGAAGTCATACAGTTTACTCTCTCTTATGGAGATAAATCATATGTCCACCTGTCACTTAGATTTAGGTCATGCTTTAGCTTTCGCTAAAGCTCCCTAGATTTAGGATTCGAGGTAGATGTTTCTTTCAGGCTACAAGCATAAATTATAACCTCTTAGGCATTTTCATAACCTTTTGTTGGTGGATTATAAGCCCTAGCAATCTAATAAAATTCAACCTAATAAATAAATTTCTTTACTTTCAAATATATAAAGCTCAATCATAAGATAGATTGGAATGCACTAGGCTTCCTAATATCATGAGCATTTCCTACTTCCTCCCTTTAGATTCCAAAAATAAGTCTTCTTCTTGAACTTTTCTAATTAATTTTTCAAATATAACCAATCTTCTAATGATCTAACCTTGAAATATTTATAGATGATAATTGTCTACTTTAATTGAGAGTTTTCTTAGGGAATTCCATTCCCTATGATGTAATTAACTATGGAGGCTTGCTCCATAGGGAACTTTCAAATTTAGTTTAATACAAACCCTACTTTATTCATCCATGTAAAGTAGGATAAAAATCTCTGGTACATTTGAAGACCCATCATGCCTTAGGAGTCCTTATTAGGTGATTAGGTTCATTGAAGGGTGATACATCTATCTCTCAAGATAGTACATCATACCTCAATATCGTACCAGATCACTTAAGTAAGTACCCACTACGATCTGTGTGGTGTCCCCCATACATCTAAAAATAAACACCACATGAAGTTTATAAAAATGATTGTTGTTATGTTTATCTTGCGCATTAGGATTGCATCTTTTTCATAGTTTTTTTATGATTGATGTTTTAATGTGTTGTCTGGATGTGATATGCTCTTATGACAAAATTAATTTTTCTACCCCAATTAATAACTCGTAATTAAAATTTTGAATAACTCATAACCTCCTCATAAAGCCTATGCTCTAAACAAGATAATTAAAAGATTTAGTAACATCATAGTTGTATGGTTGTCTATCTCACATCATGCATGTCATATTCCTTCTTCCTTGAATATGAAAGATCTCCATCCTTGTACGATAGAGGAATGTTTGATCTATGAGGGCATCCATTGTGGTGGAGAACACCCTTTTCTAGCTGATTTAGCCAACAATCAATTTCATCATGCATTTAAGCAATAAAAATCTCAAAGCCTTTGTCCAAAATATTGTGTCCAAATAAAATAAAAATTTTAAAGATTTGCATTTATAGACTAAGTCATATATTTATATCACTCATACTCTAGTCTCTTAGGGAGTGGGTTTAGGACTCTAGTTTCTTTTCAATTAACTAACAAGCCAAGCCATCTTGCAATTTCATAAGACTTGACTACATAGTTTTGAATCGTAAGAGGTGTTAGCTGGTGGCCATTCCAAGCAGATGTAAGTCCAGAAGTTAGACGGGTTTATTCCCTCTTGTGGAGATAAACCCTTAGGTCCACCTTTCACTTAGATTTAGTTTTTGCTTTAGATTTAGGATCCGAGGTTGCTAGTTTCTTTTGGACTATAAGCATAAATCATCACCTCTTAAGCATTTTCAAAATTTTGGGTTGATGGATTATAAACCCTAGCAATCTAATAAAATTTCAACTCAAACAAAATAAATCCTCTCACTTTCATACATATAAAGCCTTACCATAAGATAGGTTGGAGTGCTCACTAGGTTTCTTAGTATCATGAGCACTTCCTACTTATTTTCCCTTGGAATCCATATTAAGTCTTCCAATTGAGCAATCCCATTTGATTTTCTGAACATTGCCAATTTATTAGTAGTCTTAACCTTGAATTCTTTGGAGACAATAATTGTCTACTTTAATCGAGATTGTTCTTAAAAAATCTCATTTCCCAAGATGTAATTAACTTTGGAGGCTTGCCTCCATAGGGAATTAAAAAATCTAGCTTAAAATAAACCCTACTTAACTTTTCCATATAAAGTAGGGGAAACATCTATGGTATATTCGAAGACCCATCATGCCTTAAGAGTCCTTATTTGGTGATTATATTCATTGTAGGGTGATGTTTCTATCTTTCGAGATAGTACAACATACCTTAATGTCATATCTAATCACTTCAATAAGTACCCCCTTAAGATCTATGTGATGTTCCCGCATTCCAAAAATAAACACCACACTTGCAAAAGCAGATTTCATGAGATTACAAAAGTAGTGAATTTAAACTATCCAAAAATATCGTTTAGCTGGATTTAAGTTAAATCTAGCTCAAATCCTACTCTCACCCTCATTTGCATGCTTCTATTTATTTGAATCCTGTAAATCCACCTACCAATAGGATTTAGTAAATTTGGATTTAAATTGTGAAAGCGGCTGTAATGAAACCACAGTAATAGTAAATTTAAAATGTCCAAAAATCCATTTGACTAGATTTAAGTTAAATATCTCTCAAATCCTACTCAAATCTATCAACCAAACAACCCCTAAGTGTATAAACATAAAAAAGTTGAGAAATATTTTGTAAGATGGAAGAATGATGTCCAAGAGGGAAGAACGGCATGTATAGGCGGTGCGAACAAGGAATGGAGCTGGCCGAGCATCACTAAGGCCATTGGGATGTCGCGGTGTGAGGCTTTCATAAATTTGAGGGGGACACGAGAAGAAAAGCTATTGTCGGGATAACTCAGAGAAAATGTCATGGTGTTGGGTGAAACGGGCAAAAGCAAAGAGAAAAATGGTGCCTATCAGCCTGTTTTCATAACCTAAGCAAGTTGTCCATTTAAGAGGCGACTTACGCCAACTAGGATTTGGTGTGACAAGCAAGTTTCCTATTAAACGTGCGACTATACCTAAAATTAAATTTTTTTAACCATACCTAAATTATTAATTATATTTTATTTAATACATATTTTTTAAAAATTTCCTTCTATTTACCAAAAAATTTATGCTACTGGAAGGAAAATAAAAACTTCAATAAAGAATGACCTTTACCCTTGTGAAAACCTACTTCAATCAAGCAATGCAACTTCTTCTGCAAGCACTTCATCAATGTCATTGCTACCACTCCTGACTTTTGCTTCTAATCTCACCTTAGCAGTGGAATAATGAAGCATGAAGAATTTTTTTTATCAAAAAAAAAATAAAAAAAAAGAGCATCACATTTTTCTTTGATAAGGAATAATAAAAAAAATTCTTAAAAGTTTCATTACTTCAATCACTGTGAAAGAAGTTTGTAATTTTAAATCAAAAATTCAACACTTTCTTTTTCATATGTAATGATTTTTCATCATATGGCAAAGCATGCCTTCCAACACAAAATAATTTTTTTAGAGGAAAAAAATCATGATTCATGATTTACCTATTTATCTGAGAGATCTCCCCAAGTTCTCCAAGCATGGAATCTTTGTCTTGTCAAAATCTTTTAATATCAAAACCAATTTTCTATTCCTCCTTAGCTTCTGAGGGTATAACAATCTAATTCAATTCAAACAATATTTAATTTTTGTATGATCACTATTTATTATTGATATTTAAATGATGTGTGATCAATATATATTATAACTTTTGTTCCAACTAGACAGGATCTAAATTTATCAAAGTAAAGACAACAGCTAGTAATTCTTTTTCAGTTGTTGAATAGTTTAAATTATTCATTTAGAGTTTTACTATCATAGTATATCACATGAAAAATCTTATTTTTTTTCTTTGTCCTAAGACTACCCTTATTGCAAAATCACTTGTGGCACATCAATTCGAATGGTAGGTTCCAATCATGTGTTATAAAAGTCAAAATGAACTTAATTTGACTTTTTATTGATAAACAATTTTGTGATATTCCCTTATAAAAACTAAGGGTGTATCCTTCTCTAATAAGTTTCACAATGATTTTGATATTTTTAAAAAATCTTTAATAAATCTTCTATAAAATCCAACATATCCTAGAAAACTTCTAACTCTTTTAACATTATTTTGGTGGTGCAAATTTTTCTATAATTTGTACTTTAATCATATCCACTTTTATTTCTTTTAAAGAAATTTTATCACCTACTATTATTCCTTCTCTAATAATAAAATGGCATTTCTCCTAGTAAAGTATTAAGTTTTTTTCTTCACATCTCCAAAGAATGATTTCTAAGTTTTCTAAGCAATGTTAAAATGTTAAACTAAAAAAAAATCATCCATATATACTTCAATATAGTTTTCAATTAAATCAAAAAAGTATAGTCATCATACAATGTTGAAAAGTAGCAAGTGAGTTACATAAGCCAAAATGCATTCTTCTAAAAGCAAAGATATCATAAACACAAGTGAGTGTTATTTTCTCTTGATCCTCAAGTGTTAAGGAAATTTAGTTATATCCAAAATACCCATATAAAAAGTAATAATATGAATTACATGCTAACTTATCTAATATTTGATCAATGAAATGCAAAGAAAAATTATCTTTTATAGTGGTTTTGTTTAACTTCTTATAATCAATACAAATTCTCTATCATGTAATTGATCAAGTAGGAATTATTTCATTATGTGTATCAATAACAATAGTCATTCCTCCTTTCTTAGGTACATAATGAATTGGACTTATACATATACTATTGATATAGGATATATAATGCCTGCATCCAACCACTTTAAAATTTCTTTTTTTACTACTTCTTTCATGATAGGATTTAGTCTCCTTTAGTTTTTTTATAAATAATTTATTATTTCCTTCCATAACTCTGTGCATACATATTGAAGGGCTAATCCTTTAATATGTGCTATTGTTCATCTGAATGCATTTACATGTCCTTTAAGAGCTTCAATTAATTAATCTTCTTGATTTTCTTCTAAATCAGCTGAGATAATTATTAGTAATATTGATTCTTTCAGTATGTAAGCATATTTCAAATGATTTGATAATAATTTTAACTCTAGTTTCAGGGCTTCTATTATGAATGGTTTGAGATTCTTTCTTTCTATAAATATTTCTAATAGTTCAAATTTTTCTTTAAACTAATTGGGTGTAATTCTAAGAATTTGAATGTCCTCATATTCTTAGAATTTGAATGTCTTCATATTCTCTCATCATCATTTTCTATTTTTGTTCTATAAATCATTTATAATATAAGAATCCAAATTTTTTTATATTTTATTTTCACTTAACCCCATCATATAACATGCTTCATTTATATCATCAAGAAATTTAATAGAGTTAAACACACACATGCACACACACATATATATATATATATATATATATATATATATATATATATATATATATATATATATATATATATTTGTGTGTGTGTGTGTGTGTGTGTGAAATATTCTTTTCCTAAGATATAAAATACTCATATAAATGATATTCAAATCAAATAAAAAAAATACTTTTCTTGAATTATAAAATGATGCATCATTAAAAAAGAAATGAAGTTAAAATGAAGGAGTTTAGTGGTTGTTATGAAAATATTCCCAATTTAATCTTTTGATCTTGAGGGTATATTTCATAAGGTTAACAACATCTAAGTTTGATTCTAACTTAAGCTTTAATAAAAATTCGCTTCTTAACTAATTCCATCAAAATTCATAAAATTCACCTTTACTTAGGTCTTATTAAGAGTAAGGTATTACAAAGAGTGAGCTTCAACCCAAGTGGGGCCCATCACTCTTTATACTCTTTTAAATCTCAAATCTAACTCAAGTCTAAATTAAATCTATATTTTTAAAATTTACCTCCAAGCCATTAACTAACTAAATTCCAACACCCATTTGTAATAAATTAAGCTTCATTTCTAACTGCTAACTTAAACATCAAAATCTAGCTTTGTCTCACCACAATTAACATTACACCCACATTAGATTAATAGATCAGTGTTCCTAGACTTAGGTCAGGTTAGTGCTTTGTTGTGATGTAGTGATTTTTCATGTTTTATGGTATAATATTGGCTGACTTTTTTTTTCTAGGGTGTATGGCGAAATTCGGTTGCACCGGCCTTTCTATTATATTATTTTAATTGATTGGTGTGATTACATTACTTATGCAATAGAAATGTCATGAATTTGATAGAATTTCTTTTATGATATGTGTGACTATTGATTGGTAGCTTAGATTTCAATAGACTTTTAAGAGATAAATTTTCTACCCAACTTAATTAATTAATTCAAATTAAAGATAAATATAACCTATAATCTCATCTAATTAAAGCCTTACATATGTGTGTGTGTATTTTGAGTGGTAAATTAATAAGAATGCATAAATCATATTGATACCCAACATTTTAAGAAGAAAATTGAATAATATCTTAATAAAAATATAAATTTCAAATTATTTGCATAAAATCTTCTTTAAATACTATAGGGCAAAAAAAAACTCTATAAAATGATGTTGAATTTGAATTTATTTGTGAAAAAAGCAGAACCTTCTTAATTGTCTAAGAAACGTGAACAAGATAAATGGGACAATAGATGAAAGATAAAATAAGAGAAGAATAGAAAAAATGTGAAAGGTTTTACTATATCAGATAATCTAAGTACAAATCACTTGCTCCTTTCCTTCTAGAGGGATATTACAATATAATGGAGATGTAAGGTATGAGAGATGAGAAAAAAAAGAGAGGCAAATATACAATGTTAGGCAACGAGTTCTCTTAATTGAGGCAAATTTTATATTATATTCATCTAAAGAATTTAAAATTTTTCAAGTTATTTTCTTTTAAAGTTTATTCAAAATATTCTAATTTATTTTTTATTTTAATATTAAAAAAATTCATCCATCAATTTAATAAAAATGAAAAATTGTTTAATAAATCAAAGAAATTTGTAAAAAAATTAACTTTATTTACGCAAAATGATACATAAGAAATGTAAGATAAGAGGTTGAATGATATATATATATATATATATATATATATATATATATATATATATATATATATATATATATATATATATATATATATATATATATATATATATCATACCGCGAAAGGGGTGTGTTAACTGCGTCTCCGTTCGGCGCCGTTGGCTTGTGAGGGTTCGAAGAAAACAGCGGGGGAGTTGGAGGAGTTGATATGCGAGGCGCCGTTACTGAAAGGACCGGTGCTGAGGGCGGCGGACATTGCGACGGCCGCCCTCTTCTTGGCTTCCGACGACTCGGCGTTTATCAGCGGACAGAATATCGTCGTCGACGGCGCCGTAACTACGTTCAATAATTAATTTCGCAAATTAATCCTCAACTGCTGCCGCTAGTTCCAAGATTCCTGTTTGTGAAGTATTGTTTCTTCTTCAAAATAATATTTTGGATCAGTATTAGTTGTTTGTATCGTCAACTTTGCCGTGTTATATCTATATGTGTGTCCATTTTGAGCGGTAAATTAATAAGAATGCATAAATCATATCGACATACAACATTTCAAAAAAAAAATGTATAATATCTTAATAAAAATATAAATTTTAAATAATTTACAAAAAATCTCCATTAAATGATATAGAGTAAATAAAGTTTATAAAAGAATGTTAAATTTAAATTTATTCGCAAAGAAGCAAAATCTTCTTAATCACTTGGGAAACAAGTCAAAACAAATGAGACAGCAGAAAGTAAAACATAAGGAATAGAAAAAAATGTAAAAAGTTTCACTATATTAGGGAGTTTAAGTACGAATAAATAGCTCCTTCTCCTCTAGAGGGATATGACGATACATTAGAGATCTAGGGTTTGAGAAGTCAAAATTAAAAATATTCCTCTTACTCACTCTTCTCACCTATAAAGTACATGTGCGTATACACTTATAAGTTCGGAAGCTTCTTCAAGTTGTTGATATCTTAGATATGATAAATTAAAAAATTTTATTAAAAAGAGTTTATATCTAATATTTTGATAACATAATAGTTAAATTGAATCTCAAGAATTTTATATATTTTTTAAAAATGTATATAACGTTTTTTTAATAAATTAAAATTTATATAACATTCATCCAAAGAATTTAAAAATTTTAGTTTCGATCAAAATATTCTAATTTATTTTTTTATTTTAATTTTTGAATAAACCCGTCCATCAATTTAATAAAAATGAAAAACTGTCCAATAAATCAAAGAAATTTATAAAAGTTAACTTTGTCTATACAAAATGATACATAAGAAAATATCTTAATAAAAATATAAATTTCAAATGATTCGCATAAATCTCCTTTAAATAATATAGAGTAAAATAAATTTTATCTAAAATTTTATGCATAATTATAGTGATAAAAGGAAAGAGAGAGGCGGATAAATTAAATTAATTTCTAAGCATATAAGATCAATGAACAACAAGGAATTAATTGACTAAATGCTAATGGTCCCTTCACCACAGTCCACTCTATCTTCCATCCATATTCCTCCTCCAATGCCTCAATCTCTCCCACTGCAACATCTAATCCTTTTCCAACCACATAAAGTGTCTCATCTTCTAACCCACATATGATAAGTGGCCGCTGCATTTCTGTCGGAATGCCACCTCCATCCACCGCATACCAATCATCATCATCCTCATCATACACCTTCACATGAGGGTCATTGCGTTCACATATGATGAAGAGTCTCCCCATGGCAACAGCGCTCGGTCAAGTCCATCCTTCTCTCATCCCTTCACTCATTTCTTCCCAGTCATCTTTCTTCCAGTCGTAGACCACTGCTTTCGGTGTGAAGTTATAGGGCCATCGACATCCCTCCATCATGTATATCCGTGAACCAAGTACCGCCACATTACACCTATTGAAATGAAATTATGATAATAAGTATGAAAGTCGTGTATACTAAGTTAGAACTTTTTAGTGAGAAAAGTTGAGTGGGGGCAAGAATATGTGATTTAAATTTTCTTGGTACTATTTATATTACTTCAATATGTTTTGAGATAAATAAAATATATGATTAAATAAATAATTCTTGTATTATTTTTAATTTTAAAATAAAATTAAATACTTAAAATTTAATTTTAATCAAATCTAATTATTATTTATTCAATAAAATTTTTATCTTTTAGAAAAAATTAAGTGAAACCATTTTTTTATCAAATTGAGGATATTTAACTACGTTTTAGTGAAAGTAGATTTAAACTCCTTAAATGTATTTTAAGATTAGCATGATATATAAATATTCAATCATTTTTTATTATACTTATTTAAAAATAAATAGAAAATGCACACGCATACCACAAAATTCTTATATACATCTTATATTTAAATTTTGATTTTTACTCATATATTATTTTAAAATCATAATTAGTCAATCAAATCAAAATATATACAAATAAAGATATTTTTCATTTTTTTAAAATAATATTAAAAATATTTAAATATATAAGAATTAAGAATTATATGATATATACAAAATTAAACTTAACGAAAATATACAAATAATTTAAACAGTATTCATCACAAATGTAAAAATATACTTACATTTTAAAACTAACATTAATTTATTAAAGAGATTTTCTATCCTTCTATAAGAAAAAATATTATATTAAAGTATTTTAATAAAAATTATTCAGAGAATTTCAAATTTATATAAATTTTAACTAATAGTTTATTTATAATAAATCTAATAATTTTGATGCTATAATCAAAATTTAATAAAAATATGCTGATTTATTTTTTTATAAAAGATTATTAAATTGAATATTTAAGTATATATAAGATGATGATTATCTATAAAAGTGCTACATAATTTGAGTAAATGTGTATAAACTCCACATCATTGACTGTCCGCATATATACTTAACATAATTTGTTTTATATCGCAGCCTATATGGGGTGTTTGGCTGCAGGATTTGTGCAGGATTTAAGTCGGATTTAACTTAAGCTTCGTTTTGGAGAACTTTTTTAGTACGTTTTGCATTTGAAAATGTGAATTTTTAATTTTGATACCCGTTTGAATAGTGTACTTTTTGAAACTACATTTTAGCTCCATGTTACTGAAATCTTTGTTTTAGCTCCTTTTTAAAAAACAAAAGACAAATAGAATATTTTAAAACATTTTAAACCAAAAGTTTTAGTCAAACAAGCCTTAAATCCGCTGCTTTTGTAATCCGTTAAAGCGCCATGAGTTAAATCCGATTTGTTAAATCGATAGAGAAGCGTAAGCGTGAAGGAGGGTGAGAGTGAAGATGAGGATTACCTTGGACGTCTCCCAAATATTACGGGACACGATATTTACGTGACGACCCAAAATGAAGAAGAAATCGGAGCAGTGCAGAAGAGCAGTGCAGTATGCATGTAAGCCTGATTTCTTCATTTTGTCAAGATGATCAATCTGCACGTAATATCTCCTCTCCTTAACCTTATATAAATCCCCACACTAATCCCCAACCGCTTAAACCCTTGGCACCAAATGAGCATTCACAGCCGCTCATTCCCGACCTCCCGAAGAACTCATCGTGCACTATCTCCGCCACCTGCCTTTCCCCTACCACTCCCTCGCTCGCTCCGCCTCCTCCCTCCGCCTTCCTCTGCTCCAAATCCCTTCTTGCTGATCTCTTCGTCTTTGCTTCCGATCCTTTTAATCTCCGCTCTCAATGGCAATCGCTTGACCCACTCTCTCTTTGGTGGTTCCTCCTTCCTCTGATGCCCTTGCCGCCAGACTCTTGCCCAGGCTTGCCCCCCGACGTTTGCCTTCGTCGTAGTCCCACGTTCCGGCGAGCTCTTTGTTCTTGGGGGACTCCAATCTGACACTCATGTCCCATTACGTCAGTTATGATCTACCACACCGGCAACAACTCGTGATCTGTGGAGGAGCCCATGAGCAAGCTGCGCGCCTTCTTCTCTACTAAGGTGATTGATGGAAGAGGAATACTCACCGTTGGTGGAGACAGCGGAACAGATAGTGTGGAGAGGTGGGACCGTGAGGGAAGTGGTGACCGCGGCCAGGATGAGGTTTGAAGGAATTGGGAGGTACTCCTTTGTTGGTTTCCTTTTTTTTTTTCGTTTCGTTTTTTAAAACTGGCATTTGTATCAATGTGAGGATATTTTACTTCTCAAATTTGATTAAATTTTCTAGAAGAAACCGTTCAATAAGGCACTGAAGCATTATTGGAACTTTTTCTTTAAATAAAACTACATTCATAATATTTAAATTTTTGTTATTTTTAAAATTATCATTCTCTTATATCTAATTTTTACATTTTTATCTAGATATTAAAATTCATAATATAATTTTAATTTATATTATGTTTTTATTAATTTTTTAATAATTTGATCATGACAATCATAAATATATAAATATTTACTTCCATTGTGTGCTCCACTTATATTAATTATTCTTATCGTCTATGTATGGAGATATTCAGAAATAATAATGTTTTTAAATATATATATCTTATTTTGATTATAGCTATCAAAATTATTAGATTTATTTAAAATAAATAAAAGATATACACAATTAGTGATATTTTATATAAATCCAATTATTTAAAAATTTATTTTGAATAAATTTTTATTAAAATATTCTAATCTAAATTTTAATTAAAATATTAATATTTACTTCTATAACATTAACATCTTTAACATCGCGTTTAAATATATCTATTCACTAACATTAATTCTTTTAAAGTGAAATATATCCTTTCTAGTGTATGCTTAGATGTGATTGACTAATTATTATACTAAAATATTCTATAAATAAATATCAAAAATTAAATATTATTTATGTAAATATACAAGTATTATGCTACATGTATATAAACTCTACACTTTTTAAAGTATAATATAAAAATTGATTGAATATTATATTATGCTAATCTTAAAATTACATATAAGGAATTTAAATATATTTTTACTAAAATTAATTATAATATCCTCACTTATTTTTTCATGAAGAGAACAAATTTTAGTGGACATATTATGATTAAATTTAATCAAACTAATTTTTCTAAAAATTTTAACCTCACCTAATTTTTCTCACTAAAAAATTTCAACTTGGAAAAGATATACACTTACCTTGCATTCTCATCATCATAATCTCATCACATTATATTTAGATATGATGAGGCATTTTTTAGTTCAAAGATATATGTGACGGAGGGATGGCGATGACCATTCAGTTTTACCCCAAGGGCGATAGCCAATGATGGGAAAATAGACAAGTTGGAATGCAAGAGGAGATGAGGGAGGATGGATGGGGTCGAGTGCAGTGGCCATGAAGAGACTCTTCATTGTCCCTGAATTCGATAATGCTCCTTTGAAAGTGTATAATGAGGACAAAGATGGCTGGGATACAGTGGATGGAGGCAGTGTTTCAACAGAAAGCATGCGACCATTCACATCGTTGGGTTGGGAGAGGGGAAGATTTATGTGATGGGAAAATAATTAGATATTGTTGTGGCAGAGATCACACTAATAGGGAGGGAGGAGGGAAATGGATAGAAGGTGGAGTGGAATGTGATGAAGGGGCCTCCAACATTTAGTGAATTATCTCCTTGTTGTTCATTGATCCTTTATGCTTTCATTCTCTCTTCTTTTTTTCATTATAATTTTGTATAAAATTCTAGATACAATTTATTTTACTCTAGAACCTCTTACTCATTTAAGAGGTTAGAAGTAGGCTGAACTAAACCCTAAGAGTAATATTGTGGAAGATAATTCAATGACATGCTTGTAAATACTTGAATATCACTGTTGCTAATAAAGCCAATATCCATCGCCACCAATAAAGTTGATTCTAATCGATGATGCCAACACCAACATCTATCATCTCCAATAAGATCAATATCCATTGTATCAAATAAAGTATACACTATATATGTCAAAGTCAACACTAGCTATCGACATAAAGCTAACGCTCACCATTCCCAACAAGCTTGATTTTCAACATACCTAATAAGGTCAATGATCATTATCTTCATTCATGTTGACTATTACCATTAATGTTGATGCATGCTATCATTGCGAGGGTTACTTTCATTATGCATAATTTGTTTATTATTATTGCTAATACTTCTATACTTTTATTAATTATGTTATTATTTTTATTATGATTACTTATTTTGATTTTCTTAAATTTGAGTTATATATATGATGTATAGCAGATTTCCTATATTTGGAGTATCATTTGGATTAGATGGTTACTTTAATTGTCAAAATAATTTCATTCGTTCATATATTATTTGTACTAATTTAAAATCATAATTAAAAAAAAGTAATTTCTATTGCGTACCTAATTCTTCCCCGCACCTTTTTAACTTCTCATTGCCTATGAGATAGAAGAAGATACTCTTCAGAAGTTCAAAGTCCAAAAGTAAGCATATAATAAAAATTTTAAAAAATATATATTAAAAAAAAATTTATTTTGACGATAAGGTATGCCCATCCCACTTCTATCCAAAATATTACAAAAATATAATAAATATTTTCTAATTTTTAAGATGACCTAATATAAACTTAATATTGTAAAATAGAAAAGTATTTTCCCTCTTCTATCCATCACTCTTTAACGAGAAAATTAGAGTTTTATTATATTAATGAGTCACACTCATCAATACACTAATTTTGACTATTAACACATAATATTTAGAGATTTTTTTATCCTTAACTTAATGATATGAAGTTATTAACAACACTTTAACAACACTTTAATGATATGAAGTTATTAACAACACTTATTTGATAGACCCACTTTAGATATTATTAAGTTTGTTTTATTACAATATTTATTTTGACTAAAAATTTACTAAATTACAAGTTTAAAAATTCTTAAACTTAATTAAAAATTTAATTTATCCCTAATCAAAAGCTCCTGCTAAAATTATTGGGAGGACTTCCCTAATAAATTATTCAATAAATAGGTTTCTTAGTTTTATGATTAATTTCATTAGAAAGAGAATAAAACCTAGTGCAAACTTATCCCTTAAGAATTGTAGGAAAAAACTTGATAGGAAAAGGATATGAAGTTTGTTGAATGTGCATCATTATTTTATAGTGATCAATATGATTGTAATGATTTGATGTCCTATGAGAAATTTGAACTTTATTGGAATAGGATACTGGATAATTTTAATAATTAGATGTGAAGATTCTTAAAATCTATGATAAGGAGTAATTTGGTCTCTTTCTTTTAAAGAGAATTCTTCATAGATAAGGTATCAAAATTCATCTCTTATGATATTAGGGGAGTGTCAGTAAGGCATAGTTGAACTAAATCATATACTATTATTGGAGGATTGCAGGTTAGCTGAACAACATAAGAAAGATGTGTTAAACTAGCATTATCTAAAATATTCTCTTGAGCATGACATTAAGAGGGCACAACATGAATGGTATCAAATTGATTAGCTTTAATTTATGGTTGATTTTTTAGGAGAACTCCCTCATGTTGTGATATTACCCTAGGTTACTCAGCTTCCAATAATAGATGAAAGATTTAAATAGCATACTCTTCCATCTTCCATATATGTTCTTCCAATTTTAAGACTAGATTGTCTCCAAACGGAGGATAATATTATCCATAGTTTTCACTTATTGGAAATGTACATTGTAATTGTAGATAGTGTCAAATTATTATGTGTTAGAAAATTCAAAGAAATCAAGTAAAAAAATTGTATGTTCTAATTTTTTATGAAGATCCAACACTCATAGATAATATAGAATAAATACTTGAGTTTTTATGTGAAAATTTCGAAAAGAAAAAAAATCATAGGTTTTGCCCAGTCAACATAATCCACTATATAGTAATAATATTATCTATGAAGAAATAAAATTTTGCCAATTTCATTAACTAGAGAAGATAAGATTACAAAGATTTAAGTGGCTACAAAAGTAATATAATGATTGTTAGGCAACAAAAGCCACTAGTTGTGGCCGATAAAGATTACTAGAAGTGGTCGATAACAACTATTCGTTGTGGTCATGTTCAAGTTATCAAGCTTAGCTCTTAGTTCCCCTTGTTCACCCCGAAATAAGATCCTATCTATAATTTTTTTTGGGTGGAATTTAATGAATTTAACCAAAATCTCAAAACATTACATCATATATTTCATATTGCATTCTTTGACTATAGATTGCTCTTTCAAAATTTAAGTGTTATTATGGCCTCAGAATGGAGTGATATTAAACCCATTGGATTCTATCAGCGAGTCATTTAATTCGAGTATATGCATGTCATATTTGAAGATCATTTAACTCTTCAATTAATATTTTAAAACGTCCTATTATACTTTAAGTGTCTGATTTGGGCTCATTTGGACTCGAATTAGACTACTTTTGACATTATTATGATTGTCTTATTTAAACATTTCATTTGACAATAAATTTACTAAAATCAGTAGATGAATAATCTTCATTTTTTTAAAAAATTTTTAACTTTAAAATTATATCAAGATTTGTGATTTATTAAGTAAATTTTTTTATGATGCATCTAGAACCTAACTAATCACATGAAGCTAAAAGTAAGTCTCTTGAACATTAATCATGATAAAAATTATTCAAAATTTATGTAAATCACATTGTATAAGTCAGTCATTTTAATTTTGAAGTCACTTATTAATACTTAAATCAAAAGAATCAACTTAAACTATATCACAAGCTCCTCATAAAAACATTCAAAGAGAAACATCATATAATTACTGTATAAATGTCTTTAAATTAAATAAATATTTTATATTTGTCAAAAGAAGCTTTTATGTAATCATTTTCTTCTAATAATCATTTAAGAGATGTATCTCAATAAATTATTAAAAATACCTTTATCCTCCCTCCACCAACCCATCCACTAGATGATGAAATCCTCTAGCATGAATTACATAATAGTCCCAATTTCTCATTTCATCACTCAGTTGATGACAACAATCGTGTCCACATTTCTCTTGATGTCTCCTTAACCTTACTTATAGGGTTGTTTGGTTGGTTAAAAAAAAATGCATACTTTTTGTCACCCAAGTCCATAAAGTTAAGTTGGATTTGAATCTCATATCTTAGCAATAACTTTTAAGGCCTTTATAACTAGAGTACTTGGCACTCGCATGTAGAAAAAACACAGTTAATGCATTTGAAATATGGTTTAGTTGTTTGGTTGAAATACTATATATATAAATTCTTGTTTGGTGAAGTAATGCAAGATAACGGTGATTTAAAGTGAGCTGTGGCGAGGGTGAGTGGTTGGTGGCAATGGTAAGAAGCCAGCAATGAGATGATGGGCGCGAACTATAACAACGACAATAGTAACGACAATAGTAATAGGAGATGCGGTCGACGATTAACATTGGATTTATACTATATTTGTAAATCCTATTTTAAATGAAATCCAATTATATAAAAATGGTGAATTTAGAAATCATTAAAGGAATACATTGTATTTAGAATATAAGAGATCAAATATATACATTATAAAATATGGTGTAATTACTTTACACCATTAATACAACAAATGAGACCACAATTAAACCAACTATACCAAATGAGCTCCAATTACCGCTCACAACCCCTCATCCCCGGCCTCCCCGATGATCTCTCCATGAGTTGCCTCATCCACTTGCCTTTCCCCTACCACTTCCTCGCCCGTTCCGTCTCCTCCTCATGGAATCGCATCCTTTCAAGTTCTGCATTTCTTCGCTCTAAATCCCTCCTGCCCCACCTCTTCATCTTTGCCTTCGACCCTAGTAATCTCTTCTCTCAATGGCAATCGCTTGACCCCCGCTCCTTTCAATGGTTCCTCCTTCCTCCGATGCCTTCACCGCCTGACTCCGAGAACGCACCGATTTTTCCGCCGGCATTTGCCTTTGCCACAATCCCACGCTCCTACAAACTCTTTGTTCTTGGGGGATTCCGATACGACACCAATGCCCCATTACGATCAGTTATGATGTATCATGCTGGTACCAACTCATGGTCTGTGGTGGAGCCGATGAGCAAGCCACGCTCCTTCTTCTCTACAGGGGTCATTGATGGAAGAGAAATACTCGCCATTGGTGGAGAAGTAGAAACAGATAGTGTGGAGAGGTGGGAGCCCGGAGGAAAGTGGCAGCCTGCAGCAGGGATGGGATTTGAAGCCATCGGGAGGTACTTTTCTGGGTGGTATCCTTTTTTTTTTTTTTATCGGTTTCATGTTTGAAAAAAAGGTATTTATGTAGATGTGGTTTTATTTACATGATCTATGTGAGATTATTTTACTACTTAATTTAAATAATTTTTTAATAAAAATATCAACGAAAAAATTCTTCAGCCTAAAGAAACTAAAAAGATAAAATAATATATGAGATTATTTTATGAAAAACTCTCAATGAAAAAAATATTTATTGATAGAAAAAGTTGATATAAGTTTTTGAACTCACAACATATTAATCAGAAATAAAAATTGTCGAATTTCAAAATTTTGAGTTTGAGTAAGCTCAAAAATAAATTTGACATAAATCAATTAAAAATTCTATCAGTTGCAGATTCAATGGACTTAAAGTCTAATTTAAATTTAAATTTATTCTTGATTGAAGAGATATTCCAAGAATTTTGTGTCATATATCTTCAAATTATTTAGGCGAGCATTTTTATTACATATTGAAAATTTTGTTTGGAAGATATATATCTATATATATATATATATATATATATATATATATATATATATATATATATATATATATATATATATATATGTATATGTATATATATATATATATATGTATGTATATATATATATATATATATATATGTATGTATATATATATATATATATATATATATATATGTATGTATATATATATATGTATGTATGTATGTATATATGTATGTATGTATATATATATATGTATGTATGTATATATATATATGTATGTATGTATATATATATATATATATATTATATATATAAGAGTTAAAAAAATAACATGATTATTATACTAAATAAATATAATTTAATTAATTCATATGAGATTTCTCATAATATTATTTTATCGACCAACGTGTAGCTCAAAGAACTATAATTTTATGTTGTTTATATTTCAAAATAAGTTAAAATGTTTAACTCAAGTTGGATTTAGAAAATTCATTAAATTCATATTTAGTAAATCCAGTGAAAGTTAAATATTAAAATTATTTGGTATACTTATAATTAAATCCAATAAATTTTGTGTTACTATTTGGTTATTTATATCAAGATTTAAATTAGTTATTTCATTTAATATTAAATTAGAAATATTTAGAGAATATTTTTTTATCACAAAATAAAATTAAAAAAAAAGACTAATTAAACAAATAATTCAAAAAAGTATAAGTCAATTAATTAAAAATATAATAGCAATATAGATGATAATATTAAAATTACACACAAATTAAAACTACAATAAATAATATCTGATAGATACTCGAATTATAAAATCACAATAAAAAAATCAATAAAAGATAATAATTAATATAATCTCCTCAACTATTTTTTAAATAATCAATAAAATATATAATTTTCTTTATGTGTTGAAATAATAGAGGAGAATATTTAAATAAGTGAATTAAATAATAATTTTTATTTAGTTTTTTTATATAAAAAAATATAATCATATTTAAATTAATTAAAAAAATATAATTATCATAATAAAATAATCAATTAATTATAAATCTATTAATTAATCATAAAGAAGTAAATCTATATTAATTACATCTAATTTTATTAAATTATAATTAATTTAAAATAATATATTAAGTAATTATTATCTAAATAAATAAAAATAAAAATAATAAACTAGAAAAGGAAAATGATTGGAATTTCGGCGTTCAAAACCGTCTTCCTAACCCTTAATCCTCATCTTCACTCTCACCCTCCTTCGCGCGGTTCTGCTTCTCTAACAGGATTTAACAAATCCGGATTTAACTCGTGAAAGCGGCTTTAACGGGATTACAAAAGCAGCGGATTTAAGATTTCATTTAACTAAGTTTTGAGATTCCTAAAAAACTGCTTTAAAATATTTCCTAAAAACTATTTATCTTTTGCTTTTTAAAAGGCTAAAACGAAAATTATGTAGCACTTTTATAGATAATCATCATCTTATATATACTTAAATATTCAATTTAATAATCTTTTATAAAAAAATAAATCAGCATATTTTTATTAAATTTTGATTATAGCATCAAAATTATTAGATTTATTATAAATAAACTATTAGTTAAAATTTATATAAATTTGAAATTCTCTGAATAATTTTGATTAAATACTTAAATATAATATTTTTTCTTATAGAAGGATAGAAAATCTCTTTAATAAATTAATGTTAGTTTTAAAATGTAAGTATATTTTTACATTTGTGATGAAATACTGTTTAAATTATTTGTATATTTTCGTTAAGTTTAATTTGTATATATCATATAATTCTTAATTCTTATATATTTAAATATTTTTAATATTATTTTAAAAAAATGAAAAATATCTTTATTTGTATATATTTTGATTTGATTGACTAATTATGATTCTAAAATAATATATGAGTAAAAATCAAAATTTAAATATAAGATGTATATAAGAATTTTGTGGTATGCGTGTGCATTTTCTATTTATTTTAAATAAGTATAATAAAAAATGATTGAATATTTATATATCATGCTAATCTTAAAATACATTTAAGGAGTTTAAATCTACTTTCACTAAAACGTAGTTAAATATCCTCAATTTGATAAAAAATGGTTTCAATTTAATTTTCTAAAAGATAAAAGTTTTATTGAATAAATAATAATTAGATTTGATTAAAATTAAATTTTAAGTATTTAATTTTATTTTAAAATTAAAAATAATACAAGAATTATTTATTTAATCATATATTTTATTTATCTCAAAACATATTGAAGTAATATGAATAGTACCAAGAAAATTTAAATCACATATTCTTGCCCCCACTCAACTTTTCTCACTAAAAAGTTCTAACTTAGTATACACGACTTTCATACTTATTATCATAATTTCATTTCAATAGGTATAATGTGGCGGTACTTGGTTCACGGATGTACATGACGGAGGGATGTCGATGGCCCTATAACTTCACACCGAAAGCAGTGGTCTGGAAGAAAGATGACTGGGAAGAAATGAGTGAAGGGATGAGAGAAGGATGGACTGGACCGAGCGCTGTTGCCATGGGGAGACTCTTCATCATATGTGAACGCGATGACCCTCATGTGAAGGTGTATGATGAGGATGATGATGATTGGTATGCGGTGGATGGAGGTGGCATTCCGACAGAAATGCAGCGGCCACTTATCATATGTGGGTTAGAAGATGGGACACTTTATGTGGTTGGAAAAGGATTAGATGTTGCAGTGGGAGAGATTGAGGCATTGGAGGAGGAATATGGATGGAAGATAGAGTGAACTGTGGTGAAGGGACCACCAGCATTTAGTCAATTAATTCCTTGTTGTTCATTGATCTTATATGCTTAGAAATTAATTTAATTTATCCGCCTCTCTCTTTCCTTTTATCACTATAATTATGCATAAAATTTTAGATAAAATTTATTTTACTCTATATTATTTAAAGGAGATTTATGCGAATCATTTGAAATTTATATTTTTATTAAGATATTTTCTTATGTATCATTTTGCATAGACAAAGTTAACTTTTATAAATTTCTTTGATTTATTGGACAGTTTTTCATTTTTATTAAACTGATGGACGGGTTTATTCAAAAATTAAAATAAAAAAATAAATTAGAATATTTTGATCAAAACTAAAATTTTTAAATTCTTTGGATGAATGTTATATAAATTTTAATTTATTAATAAAACGTTATATACATTTTAAAAAATATATAAAATTCTTGAGATTCAATTTAACTATTATGTTATCAAAATATTAGATATAAACTCTTTTTAATAAAATCATACATCCATAGTACATGTTAGAAAGTTTATCTTACCAATTCGAAGAACCCCCATTAAGAGAATTTGCCACTCAATGTTGTATATTAGCCTCTTAATGACAAGTCATTTTTCTTATGTACTCAACCTATCTTATATGTATTGATCATATGTAATGAGCTACGACAAGGCTTTAAAAAAGACGACTTTTTGAGGGATTTTTTTTTTTTTTTTAATTTTGACTTCTCAAACCCTAGATCTCTAATGTATCGTCATATCCCTCTAGAGGAGAAGGAGCTATTTATTCGTACTTAAACTCCCTAATATAGTGAAACTTTTTACATTTTTTCTATTCCTTATGTTTTACTTTCTGCTGTCTCATTTGTTTTGACTTGTTTCCCAAGTGATTAAGAAGATTTTGCTTCGAATAAATTTAAATTTAACATTCTTTTATAAACTTTATTTACTCTATATCATTTAATGGAGATTTGTTGTAAATTATTTAAAATTTATATTTTTATTAAGATATTCTACATTTTTTTTTTTTGAAATGTTGTATATCGATATGATTTATGCATTCTTATTAATTTACCGCTCAAAATGGACACATATATAGATATAACACGGCAAAGTTGACGATACAAACAACTAATACTGATCCAAAATATTATTTTGAAGAAGAAACAATACTTCACAAACAGGAATCTTGGAACTAGCGGCAGCAGTTGAGGATTAATTTGCGAAATTAATTATTGAACGTAGTTACGGCGCCGTCGACGACGATATTCTGTCCGCTGATAAACGCCGAGTCGTCGGAAGCCAAGAAGAGGGCGGCCGTCGCAATGTCCGCCGCCCTCAGCACCGGTCCTTTCAGTAACGGCGCCTCGCATATCAACTCCTCCAACTCCCCCGCTGTTTTCTTCGAACCCTGACAAGCCAACGGCGCGCAAACGCCGAACGGAGACGCAGTTAACACACCCCTTTCGCAGTTTGATATATATATATATATATATATATCACTTGTTCAACCTCTTATCTTACATTTCTTATGTATCATTTTGCGTAAATAAAGTTAATTTTTTTACAAATTTCTTTGATTTATTAGACAATTTTTCATTTTTATTAAATTGATGGATGAATTTTTTTAATATTAAAATAAAAAATAAATTAGAATATTTTGAATAAACTTTAAAATAAAATAACTTGAAAAATTTTAAATTCTTTAGATGAATATAATATAAAATTTGCCTCAATTAAGAGAACTCGTTGCCTAACATTGTATATTTGCCTCTTTTTTTTTCTCATCTCTCAGGCCTTACATCTCCATTATATTGTAATATCCCTCTAGAAGGAAAGGAGCAAGTTATTTGTACTTAGATTATCTGATATAGTAAAACCTTTCACATTTTTTCTGTTCTTCTCTTATTTTATCTTTCATCTATTGTCCCATTTATCTTGTTCACGTTTCTTAGACAATTAAGAAGGTTCTGCTTTTTTCACAAATAAATTCAAATTCAACATCATTTTATAAAGTTTTTTTTTGCCCTATAGTATTTAAAGAAGATTTTATGCAAATAATTTGAAATTTATATTTTTATTAAGATATTATTCAATTTTCTTCTTAAAATGTTGGGTATCAATATGATTTATGCATTCTTATTAATTTACCACTCAAAATACACACACACATATGTTTAAGGCTTTAATTAGATGAGATTATAGGTTATATTTATCTTTAATTTGAATTAATTAATTAAGTTGGGTAGAAAATTTATCTCTTAAAAGTCTATTGAAATCTAAGTTACCAATCAATAGTCACACATATCATAAAAGAAATTCTATCAAATTCATGACATTTCTATTGCATAAGTAATGTAATCACACCAATCAATTAAAATAATATAATAGAAAGGCCGGTGCAACCGAATTTTGCCATACACCCTAGAAAAAAAAAAGTCAACCAATATTATACCATAAAACATGAAAAATCACTACATCACAACAAAGCACTAACCTGACCTAAGTCTAGGAACACTGATCTATTAATATAATGTGGGTGTAATGTTAATTGTGGTGAGACAAAGCTAGATTTTGATGTTTAAGTTAGCAGTTAGAAATGAAGCTTAATTTATTACAAATGGGTGTTGGAATTTAGTTAGTTAATGGCTTGAAGGTAAATTTTAAAAATATAGATTTAATTTAGACTTGAGTTAGATTTGAGATTTAAAAGAGTATAAAGAGTGATGGGCCCCATTTGGGTTGAAGCTCACTCTTTGTAATACCTTACTCTTAATAAGACCTAAGTAAAGGTGAATTTTATGAATTTTGATGGAATTAGTTAAGAGCGATGAATTTTTATTAAAGCTTAAGCTAGAATCAAACTTAGATGTTGTTATGACCTTATGAAATATACCTCAAGATCAAAAGATTAAATTGGGAATATTTTCATAACAACCACTAAACTCCTTCATTTTAACTTCATTTCTTTTTAAATGATGCATCATTTTATAATTCAAGAAAAGTATTTTTTTTATTTGATTTGAATATCATTTATATGAGTATTTTATATCTTAGGAAAAGAATATTTCACACACACACACACACGCGGCTACAAGACACACATACACACACATATATATATAGAGATATATATATATATATATATATATATATATATATATATATATATATATATATATATATATATATATATATATATATATATATATATGTCTCTATGTGTGTGTGTGTGTGTGTGCATGTGTGTGTTTAACTGTATTAAATTTCTTGATGATATAAATGAAGCATGTTATATGATGGGGTTAAGTGAAAATAAAAGATAAAAAAATTTGGATTCTTATATTATAAATGATTTATAGAACAAAAATAGAAAATGATGATGAGAGAATATGAAGACATTCAAATTCTAAGAATATGAGGACATTCAAATTCTTAGAATTACACCCAATTAGTTTAAAGAAAAATTTGAACTAATAGAAATATTTATAGAAAAAAAGAATCTCAAACCATTCATAATAGAAGCCCTGAAACTAGAGTTAAAATTATTATCAAATCATTTGAAATATGCTTACATACTGAGAGAATCAATATTACTAATAATTATCTCAGCTGATTTAGAAGAAAATCAAGAAGATTAATTAATTGAAGCTCTTAAAGGACATGTAAATGCATTCATGAACAATAGCACATATTAAAGGATTAGTCCTTCAATATGTATGCACAGAAGTTATGGAAGGAAATAAATTATTTATAAAAAACTAAAGGAGACTAAATCCTATCATGAAAGAAGTAGTAAAAAAAGAAATTTTAAAGTGGTTGGATGCAGGCATTATATATCCTATATCAATAGTATATGTATAAGTCCAATTCATTATGTACCTATGAAAGGAGGAATGACTATTGTTATTGATGCACATAATGAAATAATTCCTACTTGATCAATTACATGATAGAGAATTTGTCTTGATTATAAGAAGTTAAACAAAGCCACTATAAAAGATAATTTTTCTTTGCATTTCATTGATCAAATATTAGATAAGTTAGCATGTAATTCATATTATTACTTTTATATGGGTATTTTGGATATAACTAAATTTCCATAACACTTGAGGATCAAGAGAAAATAACACTCACTTGTATTTATGATATCTTTGCTTTTAGAAGAATGCATTTTGGCTTATGTAACTCACTTGCTACTTTTCAACATTGTATGATGACTATACTTTTTTGATTTAATTGAAAACTATATTGAAGTATATATGGATGATTTTCTAACATTTTAACATTGCTTAGAAAACTTAGAAATCATTCTTTGGAGATGTGAAGAAAAAAACTTAATACTTTACTAGGAGAAATGCCATTTTATTATTAGAGAAGGAATAATAGTAGGTGATAAAATTTCATAAAGAGAAATAAAAGTGGATATGATTAAAGTACAAATTATAGAAAAATTTGCACCACCAAATAATGTTAAAAGAGTTAGAAGTTTTCTAGGATATGTTGGATTTTATAGAAGATTTATCAAAGATTTTTTAAAAATATCAAAATCATTGTGAAACTTATTAGAGAAGGATACACCCTTAGTTTTTATAAGGGAATATCACAAAATTGTTTATCAATAAAAAGTCAAATTAAGTTTAGCTTTGACTTTTATAACACATGATTGGAACCTACCATTCGAATTGATGTGCCACAAGTGATTTTGCAATAAGGGTTGTCTTAGGACAAAGAAAAAAAATAAGATTTTTCATGTGATATACTATGCTAGTAAAACTCTAAATGAATCATTTAAACTATTCAACAACTAAAAAAGAATTACTAGCTGTTGTCTTTACTTTGATAAATTTAGATCCTGTCTAGTTGGAACAAAAGTTATAATATATATTGATCACACATCATTTAAATATCAATAATAAATAGTGATCATACAAAAATTAAATATTGTTTGAATTGAATTAGATTGTTATACCCTGTAGTTGCTAAGGAGGAATAGAAAATTGGTTTTGATATTAAAAGATTTTGATAGTCCAAGGCCTCGATCTCCATGCTTGGAGAACTTGGGGAGATCTCTCAGATAAATAGGTAAATCATGAATCATGATTTTTTTCCTCTAAAAAAATTATTTTGTGTTGGAAGGCATGCTTTGCCATATGATGAAAAAATCATTACATATGAAAAGAAAGTGTTGAATTTTTGATTTAAAATTACAAACTTCTTTCATAGTGATTGAAGTAATGAAACTTTTAAGAATTTTTTTTATTATTCCTTATCAAAGAAAAATGTGATGCTCTTTTTTTTTTTTTTTTTTTGATAAAATAAATTCTTCATGCATTATTATTCCACTGCTAAGGTGAGATTAGAAGCAAAAGTCAGGAGTGGTAGCAATGACATTGATGAAGTGCTTGCAGAAGAAGTTGCATTGCTTGATTGAAGTAGGTTTTCACAAGGGTAAAGGTCATTCTTTATTGAAGTTTTTATTTTCCTTCCAGTAGCATAAAATTTTTGGTAAATAGAAGGAAATTTTTAAAAAATATGTATTAAATAAAATATAATTAATAATTTAAGTATGATTATCAAATGGAACAAAAGAAAACACTAAGTAAAATTCTCAAATCAATTAAATCACTTAAAATGAAATTCACTCTTTAAATTAAATCTTTGTATACTTAGAAAATCATAAAAAAGCCTAGTTAAGGCATACCACACAAGCCTTAATACACACATTTTAGAAGTAAGTCACCACTTCTAGCTTTATGCTAGAATAGTGCCTGGATTGATGTATATTTAGTTTTATGATGTATTATTTTAGATTGGATAGTAGGCCGTGATTAGCCAAATCATGTTTTCTATAGGAGATTGTGCTTCAGGAGTGCTTAAAATAAATATAAATTCTCTCTTTTATAGGTTTCTTAACCCCTAAGCATAATCTAAATTAGGATAGGTGGGCTTGGTTACCCATGTGCAAGGTGTTAAGTCCAAATTATTCATATAATTGCTTGGATTGTATGGTGTATTTAGCTAGCACTTATTTTGCAGGTGTAGTTAGATTTAATTTTCCTATTTTTAATATGATTTTACATTAAGAATTAGGGTTAGTGTTATGGGGGATTAGGATGAGTAGTGACTAGAAAGCTTTGTCCAGGGAAGCCCTGTGATGCCTTTGAAGCAAACAAAATCAAATGAAGAAATGAAAGAGATATGATGAATGAAGATAAGAAGACCCCCATAGCATTTATTCATTGTAAATTTTAATTATTCTTTCATTTATTAGGTTGTATAAGAGTAGAGCTCGACTACCCATTTCTCTTTTTTTGGGTTGTATGGTGGCACTCGATCGCACCAGCCTCTTATTCTTTTGCAATAGGTTTATAAAATGCTTGATGTTATGTTTAAATTGGGCAAAATAGCATGCCTTTTTCTAGTTCCTTTATGAATGATGATTTAATGTGTGGCCTGGATCTGATTAGGCTCTTAGGAAAAAATTAATTTTTCTACCCCAACTATAATTCATAACTAAATTTTCTAAATAACTCATAACCTCATATAAAGTCTAGGCATTAAATCAAGATAATTAAAAGATTTAGCAACCCTTTAGTTGAATGTTGTATGTTTAATATCATGCAGTCATATTGCTTCACTCGTGCAAAGAGAGGGTTTTTATCCTTGTATGATAGGACAAGACTTGACCTTTGAGGGTCTCCTCTGTGGTGGAAAATGCCTCTTTCTCTTTGATTTAGCCCATAACTCATTTCAACATGCATTTAGACTTATGAAAATCCTATGGTCTTTGTTAAAATGAAGTGTCAAAATCAAATAAAAATTGAAAAGATTTGCATTAGACTAAGTCATTACTCATACCACTCATGCTCTAATCTCTTAGGAAGTGGGTTTAAGGACTTTAATCTCTTTCTAAATAATAACAACCTAACTATCTTGTAAAATCATATGAATTTCCTACATGGTTTTAAAGCATAGGAGGAGTTAGTTGGCTACCACTCCAAGCACTTATAAGTCTAGCAGTCAGGTGCTTTAGTCTCTATTATGAAGGTAAACCTTATGCCCATCTTCATTTAGATTTAGGTCATGCCTTTGCCCTTGTTTAACCTCCCTATATTTAGGATCTGAGGTGGTTGTTTTCTTTAGGCTACAAGAATAAATCCTCACCTCGTAGGCATTATTATAATCTTGTATTGTGGAATTATAAGTCCAAGCTTTTCAATAAAATTTCAACTCAAATAAATAAATCTCCTTAATTCTAAACATATAAAACCCATCCATAGGATAGATTGGAATGCTCATTAGGTTTCCTAGTATCATGAGAATTCCCAACTCATCTCCTTTGGTTCTAATAACAAGTCTCTTCTTTTGACTTATCCTAATTGATTTTCTAAACATTGCCAATTTATTGATAGTCTTAACCTTAAAATCTTTGGATACAATAATTTCCTACTTTAATCAAGACTATTCCTGAGGAACTCACCTTCCTTAGGATGTAATTAACTATGGGGGCTTGCCCCTATAGGAAACTTTAGAACTCAATTTAATATAAACCCTGCTTTATTCATCCATGTAATGTAGGGGGAAAATCTCTGGTATATTTGAAGACCCATCATGCTTTAGGAGTCCTTATTAGGTGATTAGATCTATTGAAGGGTGATTCATCTATCTTTCGAGATAGTACATCATAGCTCAATATCGCACCTAATTATTTCAATATGTACACCCTCAAATCTACATGGTGTCCCCCCATATACATACCAAAAATAAACACAATAATAGACTTAGCCAATTTCTTTCATTTCAAAATCTAAATTCAATTAATTTTCTCATGAATCAATCATGCCTTAAATCATATTCGCAAATATAAATGAAATCTACAATCATCAAGCCAAACCAAAACTTCCCCAAGTCAAACCTAACTTTACCCTTTTGACTTGAAATATCTAAATGAAGCAGAACTCATGCAAACCCAAATCAATTGCAATTAAATTTATATATCATTTCAAAATCCATATATAAACTCAACTAAATCAAACTCAACCCAAAATCAACTCAACTAAGCCCAATTGATCCACTTGACCCAAAGTGATCAATCTGACCTATTTAAACTAAGTTTCAATCCAACCCAAATTGGATTGAACCAAGCCTACCAAAACCTCCTATCATGATTGTTGGTCACCCTAGGTTAATCAATTTTCACAAATTGGGTCAAACCAAGTCAACTTGTTGCTTTGACCAAGTCAACCTTCCTAACCTATATGAACCCAAACTAGTCAAATTACAACCTAAGCAAATCGATTGAAACTAATGATTCATAGCAAGTCGAAATCAATATTTAAACATGAATTGACCTTCAATTGTGCAAAACCAATCCCAATTGGCCCTCTTAACCCAAGTTGACCCAAATTTACCTAAAAGAACAAATTGGGTCAAATCAAAATATAAATCAAATTTATTGCAACTAATGGCTCAAGTTCATTCCAAATTGATTGTTTAACTTGACCAAAGCCATGATTGGACCCAATTGACCCTATTAAACCAAATTGACCCACTTAGCCCAAATTGACCTAAAGGTCAAATTGGCCTAAATCAAAACCAAACCCAAATTGATTGAAACTAAAGCTTACAATCATTCTCAATTGGTCAACCAAACCTAACCCAACACCTAACCCAAGCCAATTTGGCCAATTTAGTCAAATTGGTCAACTTAATCCATTTGACCCAAATGAACTCAAATGAGTCAAAATCAAATGTAAGCTAAACTAAACCAAACCAATTGAACTAAAACATCCCAAATGATCATATGAACTTGACCCAATTGTTAGTTTGACCCAATTTGACTAATTGGTCAACTTGAGCCAACCTAACCCAATTTGACCCATTTGAGGCAAATTGAGCCAAACATAATCAAATCAACTCCAAATCACTTGAAATTCGGGCTAACTTACTTTAAACTCATTTCAAATCTGCCCAAATCAAATATAATTCCAAATGACCATTTTACCCTTTGTTCAAGGGTATCACATGAGACAGATCACCCATGTAAGTGGTCATTTCCATTCCTTGGCCATTTAGCACTCTCCCAATGGTCCACCTAGGCACTGAGGACACTGCCTAACGTGACCCAAGGGGTGGTTGGGTCGACCATAAGCCATGGGAGGTGAAATCATCTCACCTCCCCATTGGAACATTTGAAACCCATAGGACACCCATGATTCCTCCTTGGCCACCCCACACTTTCAACCAATCAAGCTAGCTCATCCACTCCCTCGCCACCCATACCCTTTTGAGGTGGCCGTGCGGCCATTATAAGCCAAACCTGATTGGACCCCCCGATCAAGAGGAGGAGAGGGAATACCCCCCTCATTCCAACTCCAAATGAGTACGAGACCTCAGTGAGAACCCTAGCACCCTAAAATGAGCATCGTAGAGCTTTTTCAAAGCTCCCCATTGCCAGATTTCCTTCAAGCTAAAATAAGGCATCCACCTCTCCGACCCAAATCACTCTTTTCTCCACCAAACTCAAATTAACCTTGCACACACCTTCCCTATGGCTCATCGAGCAAGAACAAATCTTCTCCCGAGCTCACCAATCACCAAAGGGTACACTTCAATGAACACTAGCTTCCCAAGCTTTGGGTGTTGGTCTTCTAAATGAACGGTAAGAAATCAAAGCTCGTGCCGATTATTATAGCTTCTGCCTCCACTGACCTAAGCTTCCTAATTGGTTTATGCTGCTCGCCTTGAGCTCCGAGGTATGTTTTTAAAATTGAGCTTTGGTGAAAATTTGTTAGAGCTTTTTGAATGAAATGTCCATCTCATGTGATCTTGACCATTGGATCCCCTCTGATCGATGTCATGAAGGTGTTGGATCCATTTGGAGTTAATTTGAGCTCAGGTAAGCTCAAATCAAGCTAACAATGGCTGATGGACTTTGTCTCTCATCGCTCACAGAATTGTAGATCACACACCGCCTGTTCCGTGTGATCAAAATGGACAGTCGTGATTAGATCTATTAGTTTAATCCAGTTTTATCCTACTGCGTCGAGGGATTAATCACAGCCACCCGATCTTAGATCAAATGGAACACGAGAAAGCGTGTCTGCCACAACCACGTAAGCATTGAGTCGGATAAGTTTTATGTATCCAATCTTGTGGCACCACATGGAAAATGTGTTGCATCAGCATGCCATGTGGCGCCAATGGGATTAGGCTTGATTAATCTTTTTTTAATGGTTGAAACTTCTAAAAATCATAACAAATCATAGAAAAAAGAGAAAAATATAAATAAATACTCATTTAAAGGTATTTCAGAGGAGAATTAATTAAAAATAATTATAACTAATTTTAAATAGTAATTAAAGCTTAATTAGGGTTTAATTATAATATTAATTGGCTTAATTACTCCTTAATTACTTGAGAGAAATTAATCTCAAATTTGGTAGGTTAATTTAATGGGATGAACTCTACCTCCCATGATTTTCTTGGGATTTATCTCTCACTTAATTATGAAAATTGACTAATTAAACCTTAATTACTCTTTTAAGTTAATTAATGATTCATTAATCCCATTAGCAATAACAAATTGGTTAATTAAGTTTATTAATTATTGTTCAACAGTAAGTGAACTAAGGAATAGGGTTGGGACCTCTCTCTTAACCTCTTTCCCTAAATTCATTTCACCTTCTTTTAAATGAAATTAATTAAATCATTTCATTAAATAAATTGAAACCATAATCTCATGAGACCTTAATTAATTAAATCATAGGGTAGATATTTACGTGTTTAATAACCTAAAAGAGTTTAATGAAATTATGGTTAATCCACATGTGAGGAAAAACCATAAGTGTAATTAATTAAGTATCTTAATCTAATTAACTATTAATCATGATCCAATCACATTAGGCCCCTTTTATTTTAGGATCATTGCAAGTTTATTTTCTATGCATATCATGTTAGTTCATAATTATTTAGTTAATTATTTTAAGGTGACATAGGTAGGGTAAATTGATCTAATTAAGGGTTCAATCTAATTAACTCATAAAATCAACCTAATTATCTTTTCTTAAACCAAATTAATTAACAAACATAAAAAAAGTTTAGGATTAGTAAACCATTTCCTCATATCCTTAAATCAAATCATAACCCAAAACTAAAATTAATAAAGGAACTTTGGTTTTCTTTAAATGGGTTTATTTAAGAAGATTGTCGTTAGGACTTAATTTAATAGAATGAATCATGTGTTTATATTCAATTATTCTTTTCCAAGCATATTAAATATTGTATGTCATTTGATTTCATGCATTCATGCTTTTAAATTTAAATAAATCAAATGAATTCTTTTATATAAGCTTGCATGTGTTGGCTTAATTAAAAATATGTGTGGTTATTATCACTAATTAATTCAAAACTATTTTCCAAAACTTATGAATCAATTATATTACTTAGAGTGTTGATAGTTATGAATACATATAAGATTTGCATATGTTTAGAGATTAAACATATTAAATAAAGCTCTCTTTCTTATAATTCATATATAGATTTATATGAGTTTGAATAGCAATGAGTATATAGTCTGGACATCCCGGGAATACGAAGCTTTAGTTAACCTCGAGGAGGTCATTTGATTACGTCACTTCCCTGGTTTAATAATGACACATACTCATTTGGTTTCATTCTTATGTATCTTGATATTGTAATTTAAATAAAGCTTTAATTCATATGCCTCAATGATTTAATTAAAGAAATACAATCTTTGCATGATTCTCATCTTTATAATTGTGTATATATTCATATGTATTTAAGATAACAAGTGTTTAGTTTGGATATCCTAGGATTATGAGGTTTTAAGTAGCCCCAAGGAGATCATTTGATTACTTCACTTCCCTGGTTTAACAATGGTACGTACTTACTTACATCTTTTCTTCATGTGTTTGTGTGCTTAATCAAAAGATGATGATCCCCTTTTGTTACTAAAAATACATGCATCCATATTCACCTAAGTCATTAGCATGTGTGATATATAAATTTGTGCTCTCTTTTCCTCACCCTTGTATATATTTACATAGGTTTGGAAAGTTAATGGGTATATAGTTTGGACATCTCTGGAATACGAGGCTATAGCTAGCCCAAAGGAGGTCATTTGAGTACCTCACTTCCCTGGTTAACAATGGCGCATACCTATTTAATTTCATTCCTATGTATTTTTGTATAATAATTTGGATAAAGCTTTAAATTCACTTATATTATATAATTTAATCAAATAAAATATAAACTTCAAACATGCATATAAATTCATCATTTAAGTGTATTAAAATATGTTGCATGTATAGATACACTTAAGATTGAATCATATGCATGTTATATGTGATGGAGAGGAAGAATTTGATATATGTCATGTAGTAGTAATTCAATTAGACTAATCTTAAGAAGCCTTTCATATTGAATAGGATTGTTTAAAGTGAACCTAAATATAGGATTAATTAAAAATGTGTAAAAAGCCATTCCCTAAAAAGAACTAAATCAAATTAATTTGCTTTGGAAAGTGGCTTAAGGTAGGGATGAAAGAGAGTAATCCTCTTTCTTCTCTTTATAACACTTAGATGCTAAGTGTAAATCATATGAAAAAAAAGCAAAATGTAAATTAAAATTTCCAAATCTATTAAACAACTTAAAGTGAAATGAACCTTCATAATTAAATTGAAACATTGACAGCCCTAGCCGTGCTCTGGCGATTTCCTTTTCCCCTTGGCGATGCATCTTACTCCTGTGGTTTTCTCGGCTCCTCATCCATCTCGATGGCCTTGCTTGGCTTTCGCTATTGCTTAACATGAGCTTACGTTGATCGCTATGATCTCTATTTCCCTTGGGGAAAAACTTTCTTGCAATAGTCGAGTTCGACCCTGGGGTCCGGTTCCAACCCCTCGCTGCCTTCTATATTCTTTAAAGATGTTCTTGCGGGTAAGGCCAACTGCATGGTGAGTCACTTGATCTTATCTATACTTCCTTTTGAGGTGTACCCGCAATTATGTGTGCTGATTTGGTGGTGGAAAGACTTGCAAAACCCTTTGAATTTACTTTGGTGGGAAAATTTGTGATGCGCCGTCCCACTATGGAGAATATTTGATCCTTTATTCATAATTTGAAGCTCTCTGGTATTTTTTCTGCTGGATTGATAGACTCTCGCCGTGTTTTGATTTAGCTTTCAAACGATTTAGATTATTCTTGGGTTTTCTCTAGATGATCATATTTTGTGTTCAACTGTCAGATGCATTTGTTGAAATGGACGCTTTGTTTTAATATTAAAGAGGAGTCTCCTATTGTTCCTATCTACATTTCTCTTCCCAATTTATCTTTTCATTTCTTTAATCCTGAATTCCTCTTTGTCTTGGGTGGTTTGTTGATCGACCTCCAAGTGAGTTGAGTTGGATATATCTAAAAAATTTCCAAAGGAAATTTGGCTAGGATCATAGAAATACAGATATCTGCAAAAAGTGGATTTTGAGAATTTCCCTATTTTTTGTTCTCATTGCAAAATTCATGGCCATGGGATTGCTTTGTGGCCCATCCACACCTTAAGAAAAGTTGTGCTCCTAAGTCAAATCCCTCTCTTAAGGTACCCTTTGTTAAACTACAAAATGTTGTTTTATCTGATACTCCTTACCTGAATATGAGGGCCATTACCTTGAGCTTTCTATTCCTCAATCTGATATTACTGCGGCTCTACCTGTTCAATCACAGGATACCACACTAGCTAACAAGGACATTGTCCCTTCGAATGAGATTTCCCATTTGAACCACAATAATAAAGGTAATAATGTAACTAAGAATAGTTTTGTAAAACTTATGGATGTTGACCCCTATCAAATGACCTACTCCACCTCTTTGCCACCTTTAGTTAAAGAAAATGTGATTCCTTATGAAGGAATGGCTGGTGTGAAAAATTTGGAGAAAGCATCTACTCCTGTTTTAGGTACATGTGCTTTAGCCGGCTCTAATCCTTCTTGTGCTTCTTCATCTAACTTTGATCTAATTCCTAATCTGATTTTACACATAATAATGAATTGGAAGAAGGTGAACTAGCCTGTAATGTTGTTTTCAATGTACCTCCTTTTTCCAAGCAATTCTCTGATCAATCCCTATCAAATGGTGATGTTGTGGATATGGCCAATAAATTTTAGACAATTTTTAGAAAGAAAAATAAAACTTCTAAAACTAGACTTCCTAACTTTGCTAGAGTTACTAAATTTGGCTCCTCTGCCCAAAAAATAAATGGTCTCATTTCTTATCTAGAATGTGAGAGGAATTGGTACTCTCTTTATTAGAAATAGAATCAATAATTTAGTTCGCTCTCATAACATTTCCTTTTTGGCTATTTTGGAACCCTTTATTCTTCCCTCTAACATTGCCTTTGTTGCTAGAATGATTGGCTTTGGTAATTTTTTTTTACTAATTTGAGCAATAAAATTTGGATTTTTTGGAAGAGTCCATTTGTTTTGCAAGTTATGCAGGATTTACCCCAGGTTGTAAATGTTAAAATCACTTATGAAAATTGGTGTTACTTTGGGTCTTTAGTCTATGCCTTTTGTAATAGGAATGGTAGAAGGCTTCTGTGGGAAGATCTTGTTAGTTTCTCTTCCTTCGGGAATGCTCCTTGGTTTATGGGTGGGGACTTTAACATTATATCTTCCTCCTCTGAATGAGTTGGTGGTAATGCTCCAAACTTACTTTTCATGGAGGAATTCAATAACATGATCCTTGCTTGTCAACTTACTAATATTGGATTTACTGGGTCTCACTTCACTTGGAATAATCACAGACTTTGGGACAGCTGGGTTATGCTGCTCATTTTCTTTACCATACAAGAGCTCTCCTTTCTTAAGTCTGCTTTAAAATCACTCACATCTAGCGTGAAGGAAATCTTTGTGTTGATTATCTTGCCAATCTTGGAGCTAGATTAGATGAGCTCACCCTTTTTTGATCATTTCAGTCTTCCTAAACAATTGCAGGGATTGATTAATCTAGATAACTCTGGATTACCTTATCTAAGAAATTAATATGTATATATATGTTCTTGTATGTTGTATTTTTGCTTTATGTTTCTTTTGATCTGTTCTACTTCCTTCTCATTTTTTGGCTGCATTTGTTGGTTATCCTGTTTGATGGTATTTGGTCCCTAATCCTCATCTCCTGGTTACCAACTGCCTTTTTTTTTTCCTTCATTTTGCTAGGTTCTATTTTCTCTATTGATAGCCCTATCTGTTGGAACAGTTACTTGTCTCGTTAGATCTGTTGGGTTTTGTTCCAACTCAACCCGTAGGATTTTTTAGGTGCTTTGTTGAATATGACAACTATTTCTTTTTCTCCTTTTATTGATGTGATTATTGTGGTTTTCTTGCAAGGTAGGCAACTCTTTTGCTCTTCCTTTCTTTCAAGTTCTGTTGTTGTGGTTTGCTTAGCTGCTAATAGTTTACCCTTTACTTCAAGGTTATTTTTGATAGTTTTTTCATGGAATCTTTTTATAGAAATTTTCTACTTTGGATTTGTTTACTATCACCTCGGTTGGCTCTATTTTCTGTTATGTGGTACTACTTATCGGCTGAATGGATTAATGGGTTATTTTGTTATGCAGGCTAATTCTTTTTGTAGGTTTTCTGTTTGGTTGTTTGTTATGTTGTTTGCTGCTTAGTTAGCTTCAATCCCTGTGACTAGGCTATATGTTTTTCACTGCAGGTTGAGGTCATTTTTGGATTAAATGGTGTATAATTACTACAGTGATCTAGTTTTTAATAGGTGGATATTTCTCTTGACTTTCATTCCTTATCTTTGATTGGGTTTGCCTTGTTGATCTCCCTGTTGATCCCCCTATGTGCTTGTATTTTTTTGGCTATTTCTTATCAAGCTATGTTGCAGGGTGTATTTGGTTGGCTACTCGTACTTATTGATGCTTTTATATACTAAGGGTGGTGACATCCTTTTGACTTACTTAATGGTGGTTCCAATATAATTTGTTCTTCTAGTGCATGGAATGCAGGTGCTACATATTATTTACTTTACAACAAGTGCCCCCCCTGGATTACCTTATCTAAGAAATTAATATGTATATGATACTGTTTACTGTTTGCTGTATTTTTTTGCTTTATGTTTCTTTTGATCTGTTCTACTTCCTTCTCATTTTTTGGCTGCATTTATTGGTTATCCTGTTTGATGGTATTTGGTCCCTAATCCTCATCTACTGGTTACCAACTGCCTTTTTTTTTTCCCTTCATTTTGCTGGGTTCTATTTTCTCTACTGATAGCCCTATCTGTTGGAACAGTTACCTGTCTCGTTGGATCTGTTGGGTTTTGTTCCAACTCAACCCACAGGATTTTTTAGGTGCTTTGTTGAATATGATAACTATTTCTTTTTCTCCTTTTATTTATGTGATTATTGTGGTTTTCTTGCAAGGTAGGCAACTCTTTTGCTCTTCCTTTCTTTCAAGTTCTGTTGTTGTTGTTTGCTTAGCTGCTAATAGTTTACCCTTTACTTCAAGGTTATTTTTGATAGTTTTTTCATGGAATCTTTTTATAGAAATTTTCTACTTTGGATTTGTTTACTATCACCTCGGTTGGCTCCATTTTCTATTATGTGGTACTACTTATCGGCTGAATGGATTAATGGGTTATTTTGTTATGCAGACTAATTCTTTTTGTAGGTTTTCTGTTTGGTTGTTTGTTATGTTGTTTGCAGCTTAGTTAGCTGCAATCCCTGTGATTGGGCTATATGTTTTTCATTGTAGGTTGAGGTCATTTTTGGATTAAATGGTGTATAATTACTACAGTGATCTAGTTTTTAATAGGTGGATATTTCTCTTGACTTTCATTCCTGTTAGGCTCTCATCTTCGATTCGGGTTTACTGCCTTGTTGATCTCCCTGTTGGTCCCCCTATGTGCTTGTATTTCTTTGGCTATTTCTTATCAAGCTATGTTGCAAGGTGTATTTGGTTGGCTACTCGTACTTATTGATGCTTTTATATACTAAGGGTGGTGACATCCTTTTGACTTACTTAATGGTGGTTCCAATATAATTTATTCTTCTAGTGCATGGAGTGCAGGTGCTACATATTATTTACAACAAGTGCCCCCCTAGGTTTGTAGGCTATGATGGCTAGGATGATTTCACTCATAAACTTGCTGGTAGCAGCAATTGTGATGCAACCCTTCTTTGGAGGTTTGGATGCTCATGTTTGTGGTTGCCCCTTTCATTGGTGACTGAGCCTGAGCCTTTCCTTCACTCTATTATCTAAATATCTTTTCCTTTGCCTAGCCTTCTCAGTTAACTTTACTTGCACCTCTTTAGTTGTACTAACTCCTTTTCAGATGTTTGCAGGTTTTCCTTACATGTTCCTTATCTGGATGTGGCATATGATGCTTGTATTTTAACAAGATTTTGCTGAGGATTGACCTATGGCTCTCATTCTTGTGCTTTTTTGTACCTTTAGCTATTTTTCCATTTTATCTTTTCCTTCTCTTATTTTGGTTGTATTTAGATAGAGATTTACTCTCTAGGCTGATTGTAGCTCTTTGAGCAGTAGTTTCTGAGTTTATCCCCTTTTAAAGATCTTATAACCCCTTTTTTGTGGCAATAAAATTCCCCTATATGGGGTTCCTAAAAAAAAAACCTTCATAATTAAATTGAACTTTTCCAAACTTAGAAAGGTACAACTCTAATACTTAGTTAAGACATACCACACAAGAATTTAACACACATATTAGAATTAAGTCACTACTTCTAGCTTTATGTTAGAGTGTATGTGTATGTTTTTATTTTGTGATATATTATTTTATTTGGAAGGTAGGTGTATGTTTCGTAGACTGGATGGTAGGCCAATATTAGCCTAATCATATTTTATGTAGGAGATTGTGCTTAAGAAGATACCTAAAAATAAATATAAATGCACTCAGGTTGCTTAAACTCATAAGCATAATCTAAGTTAGGACAGGTGGACTTGGTTACTCATGTGTAGGGTGCTAAGTCCAAATCATATATATAACTGCTTGGGATTGTATGTGTATTTAGTTAACCTTTATTTTATAGGTGTAGTTAGATTTACTTCTCTCTATACAAATATAATTTTTGCAATAGGAATTAGGATTAGTGCTATGGGAGATTAGGACGAGCAGTGGCTAGAAGGCTTTGTCCTGGGGTGCCCTGTGATGCCTTTGAAGCAAGTACATCCAAATCAAAGGAGTGAAGAATGAAGACCCACATAGCATTTAAATCAAATTATAATTATTCTTTCGTATACCAGGTTGAATAAGGGTAGAGCTCGGCTACCCATCTTTTCTTTTCCAGGTTGTGCGGCGGTACCCGATTGCATCAGCCTTTTACTCTTTTAGGTTACTTATAAAATTATTTGATGATTTGTTTAATTGTAAATTAGGATTGCATCTTTTTCATAGTTTTCTTCATGTTTGATGCTTTAATATGTGGCCTATATGCATTAGGCTCTTAGGGTAAAATTAATTTTTCTACCCCAACTAATCACTCATAACTAAAAATTTTTATAACTCGTAACCTCACCATAAAGCCTAGGTCTTAAATAAGATAATTAAAAGATTTAACAACCCCTTAGCTAAATGGTTGAATGTTTCACATCATGCATTGATATTATTTCACTCTTGAAAATAGGAGATTTTCATCCTTGCATGATAGGAGAATGCTTGACCTATGAGGGTAAAATTAATTTTTCTACCCCAACTAATCACTCATAACTAAAATTTTCTATAACTCAGAACCTCACCATAAAGCTTAAGTCTTAAATAAGATAATTAAAAGATTTAGCAACCCCCTTAAATGAATGGTTGAATGTTTCACAACATGCATGCATATTATTTCGCTCTTGAAAATAGGGGATTTCCATCCTTGCACGGTAAGAGAATGCTTGACTTGTGAGGGCATCCCTTGTGTTGGAAAACACCCCTTTCTTGTTGATTCGGCCAATAACCTTTTTTCATCATGCATTTAGGCATAAAAATTCCAAATCCTTTATCTAAATGATGTATCAAAAATGAAATAAAATTTAAAAAATAATTTGCATTTGTGGATTAAGTCATATGTTACCATTCATGCTCAAGTTTCTTAGGGAGTGGGTTGAAGACTTTAGTCTATTTTTAATTAAATAACTATCCTAGCCATCTTGTAATTATAAGACTGGACTACATGATTTTAAAATTGTAGGAGTTAGTTGGTGGCCACTCCATGCAATTTTAAATCCAGAAGTCATACAGTTTACTCTCTCTTATGGAGATAAACCATATGTCCACCTGTCACTTAGATTTAGGTAATGCTTTAGCTTTTGCTAAAGCTCCCTAGATTTAGGATTCAAGGTAGATGCTTCTTTCAGGCTACAAGCATAAATTATAATCTCTTAGGCATTTTCATAACCTTTTGTTGTTGGATTATAAGCCCTAGCAATCTAATAAAATTCAACCTAATAAATAAATTTCTTTACTTTCAAATATATAAAGCTCAATCATAGAATAGATTGGAATGCACTAGGCTTCCTAATATCATGAGCATTTCCTACTTCTTCCCTTTAGATTCCAAAAATAAGTCTTCTTCTTGAACTTTTCTAATTAATTTTTCAAATATAACCAATCTTCTGATGATCTAACCTTGAAATATTTAGAGATGATAATTGTCTACTTTAATTGAGAGTTTTCTTAGGGAATTCCATTCCCTAGGATGTAATTAACTATGGAGGTTTTCTCCATAGGGAACTTTCAAATTTAGTTTAATACAAACCCTACTTTATTCATCCATGTAAAGTAGGAGAAAAATCTCTGGTACATTTGAAGACCCATCATGCCTTAGGAGTCCTTATTAGGTGATTAGGTTCATTGAAGGGTGATGCATCTATCTCTCAAGATAGTACATCATACCTCAATATCGTACCAGATCACTTAAGTAAGTACCCACTACGATCTGTGTGGTGTCCCCCAATCATCTAAAAATAAACACCACATGTAGTTTATAAAAATGATTGTTGTTATGTTTATCTTGCACATTTGGATTGCATCTTTTTCATAGTTTTTTTATGATTGATGTTTTAATGTGTTGTCTGGATGTGATATGCTCTTATGACAAAATTAATTTTTCTACCCCAATTAATAACTCATAATTAAAATTTTGAATAACTCATAACCTCCTCATAAAGCCTATGCTCTAAATAAGATAATTAAAAGATTTAGTAACGTCATAGTTGTATGGTTGTCTGTCTCACATCATGCATGTCATATTCCTTCTTCCTTGAATATGGAGGATTTCCATCCTTATACGATAGAGGAATGTTTGATCTATGAGGGCATCCATTGTGGTGGAGAACACCCTTTTCTAGCTGATTTAGCCAACAATCAATTTTATCATGCATTTAAGCAATAAAAATCTCAAAGCCTTTGTTCAAAATATTGTGTCAAAATAAAATAAAAATTTTAAAGATTTGCATTTATAGACTAAGTCATATATTTATATCACTCATACTCTAGTCTCTTAGGGAGTGGGTTTAGGACTCTAGTTTCTTTTCAATTAACTAACAAGCCAAGCCATCTTGCAATTTCATAAGACTTGACTACATAGTTTTGAAGAGGTGTTAGGCATTCCAAGCAGATGTAAGTCCAGAAGTTAGACGGGTTTATTCCCTCTTGTGGAGATAAACCCTTAGGTCCACCTTTCACTTATATTTAGGTCATGCTTTAGATTTAGGATCCGAGGTTGCTAGTTTCTTTTGGACTATAAGCATAAAAATTTTGAGTTGATGGATTATAAACCCCAATCTAATAAAATTTCAACTCAAACAAAATAAATCCTCTCACTTTCATACATATAAAGCCTTACCATAAGATAGGTTGGAGTGCTCACTAGGTTTCTTAGTATCATGAGCACTTCCTACTTACCTTTGGAATCCATATTAAGTCTTCCAATTGAGCAATCCCATTTGATTTTCTGAACATTGCCAATTTATTAGTAGTCTTAACCTTGAAATCTTTGGAGACAATAATTGTCTACTTTAATCGAGATTGTTCTTAAAAAATCTCATTTCCCAAGATGTAATTAACTTTGGAGGCTTGCCTCCATAGGGAACTAAAAAATATAGCTTAAAATAAACCCTACTTAACTTTTCCATATAAAGTAGGGGAAACATCTATGGTATATTCGAAGACCCATCATGCCTTAAGAGTCCTTATTAGGTGATTATGTTCATTGTAGGGTGATGTTTCTATCTTTCAAGATAGTACAACATACCTTAATGTCATATCTAATCACTTCAATAAGTACCCCCATAAGATCTATGTGATGTTCCCCCATTCCAAAAATAAACACCACACTTGCAAAAGCAGATTTCATGAGATTACAAAAGTAGTGAATTTAAACTATCCAAAAATATCATTTAGCTGGATTTAAGTTAAATCTAGTTCAAATCCTACTCTCACCCTCATTTGCATGCTTCTATTTATTTGAATCCTGTAAATCCACCTACCAATAGTGTTTAGTAAATTTGGATTTAAATTATGAAAGCGGCTGTAATGAAACCACAGTAATAGTAAATTTAAAATGTCCAAAAAATCCATTTGACTAGATTTAAGTTAAATATCTCTCAAATCCTACTCAAATCTATCAACCAAACAACCCCTAAGTGTATAAACATAAAAAAGTTGAGAAATATTTTGTAAGACGGAAGAATGATGTGCAAGAGGGAAGAACGACATGTATAGGCGGTGCGAACAAGGAATGGAGCTGGCCGAGCATCACTAAGGCCATTGGGATGTCGCGGTGTGAGGATTTCATAAATTTGAGGGGGACACGAGAAGAAAAGCTACAGATAACTCGGAGAAAACGTCATGGTGTTGGGTGAAACGGGCAAAAACAAAGAGAAAAATGGGGCCTATCAGCCTGTTTTCATAACCTAAGCAAGTTGTCCATTTAACAGGCGACTTACGCCAACTAGGATTTGGTGTGACAAGCAAGTTTCCTATTAAACGTGCGACTACACCTAAAATTAACCTAACAACTAAGTGTTATAAAGAGAAGAAAAGAGATGATTACACTCTTTTATCCCTACCTTAAGTTACTTCTAAAACATATTAATTAGACATAGTTCCATTTAGTCAATTGGCTTATTATATGTTTTAAATTAATCCTAAGTTTAAGTTTACTTTAAATAATCTCATTCAATAATAAATACATCTTAAGATTAATTAGAATTAATTACTATCACATGATACATATTCATTTATTTCTTTCCCATCATATGTAACATGCACATGATTAAATCCTAAGCATACCTATACATGCAATATATTTTTAGCACACTTAAATGAAAGATGCATAAATGAATTTTGTAGAAAATAGAATTTTCACTCATAGCAAAATATATATTCAAATGTATAAAAGTTTTAAGCAAGTACTTTGCCATTGTGAGCCAGGGGAGTGAGATAAAAACCTCCTTAGGGCTACTATTAAATACATATGGATGTACAAATAACTACAAGAGTGGAAAATTCATGCTAAAGTTATATTTTTGAAATATTTATGCATATGGAACAAACTCTTATCTAAATTCTAGTATTGAAGCATGTAAGAATGAAATCAAATAGAGTACGTGTCATTGTTAAACCAGGGAAGTGAGGTAATCAAATGACTTTCTTGAGGCTAACTAAAGCCTCGTATTCCCAGGATGTCCAGGCTATATACCCATTAACATTCTTACTTACATAAATCAATGCATGAATGAAAGAAAATAAACATCACTTCATACACTTAAGCTATAATCACATACATCTCATTTTTGTTTATAACTAGCATTTATATCATATATAATCATTCATTTTATAAGTTTTGGAAAATAGATTTGGATTTAGTAATGATAATAGCCACACATATATTAATTTAAATCAATAGATGTAAGCTTGACATAAAGGAAACTATTTAATTTAATTGATTTTGCAAGAGATGAATGCATGAATCAAGTGGTATACTACATTTAATATGATTGGAGGAATAAAGGGACATAAGCACATGATTTCATTCAATCCAACTAATTCTAAAGACAATCATACTAAATATGCTCATTTAAAACTAACCAAAATTTCTTAATGTCACTTTCAATTTCATGTTTAATTTGATTTAGAGATGTGAGATGTGAGAAGAGGTTTACTAATCATAATCCCATTCCCCATGTGTTAGTTAATTTGATTTAATGAAAAGGTAATTAGATTGATTTTATGGCTTAATTAGGTTAAGGTATGAATTAAATTAATTAATTAAACTCTTACCTATGTTAGCTTAAGGTAATTAATCAAATGATTACGAGCCAACATAATATGCAAATGAATTGAAAAGTAAATAGCAATGTTCTTATAAAATTAAAGGGGCCTAATGCAATTATCTCACAATCATTAATTAATTAAGCTTAAGGAACTTAATTACTTTCATGGTTTTCTCACACATGTGAGCTAACCATAATTTCATTAAACCTCTTTTTAGGTTATTGAACACCTAAAGCTCTACACATGGATCAATTAAGGAAAAATGCAATTATCCTTTTAATTAGGTTAATCAAGTCATTAATACATTAATCCATTCCTCTTTACTTAATTACCAAATTTAATTGATTATCCTTTGAAATGAAAAGGGCTTAAGGGGAAAAGGTTGGGAAGAGGTCCCAACCTAATTCCATAAGTCTTTTACTTAATCAAACATGATTTGGTATGATTTGAGGTTCAAATTGCCATTGATTGATTAATTAATTAATCATTAATTATTATTGAAAATGAGAGGAAAACTTAAGGGAAAGATTAGGAGGACCCAATTCAATTTCTAAATCTCTCAAAAAGTGATTTAGAGTTCCAATTTATTGATTACTAATTACTTAATTATCACTTAAGTAAGACTTAAAATAATTAATAATTAATCAACTAAATTCTAAGGAAAATAGGGAGGCAAAGGTTATCCTCCTAAACATTCTCAAAAGTTTGAAATTGATTGGTTAATTAATAATTAAGTAAATTAAAAAAACCAATTTATACTTTCAAAATTAATTAAAGATTTTACATGTTTAAAATGAGAATTATTTTATTGATTTCTGCCTTAAAAAAATACCTTAATTAACCTAATTAATGTCTTAATCACAATGCCATGTGATGTACGACACGCCTGGTGTGATGCGACATACTTTTCTTGTGGCACCACGGGATTGGCAATTAAAGTAGTCACATCCATGTGTTGTGTTAGGTGAACACCTTATTTATCTCATCCATCTCTGATCACATGGTGCATATTAATCCTGCAGAGTAAAGGGAGAAAATAGAGGAGATATAGCGTGATTTGATCAGAGCCATCCATTCTATTGATGTGGAATGGATGGCTCGTGATCTCTCTTCGTACGAGCGATGAATGACGAAGGCCATCCGCCATGGATCGCTCAATCTGAGCTCACCCGTGGCTCAATACTTGATCTTGGTTGATCTCTTCACTTGGGTCCTTTAGTTCTCAGTTTGGAAGGGAGGTGAGTTAGCTCACCTCCCTTTAGTCCATGGCAAGCCTAGTCCATTTTGGGTGGGCTAGTTGGCTTAGGTGATCTCCCATTTGGAAGTTTGATGGTTGCTAAGGAATAGAGGAGAATGGACATTGCCATTAAAGGAAAGAGTCCAATATGGAAGAGGATCCATGGAGGATTTGCATTGTACATGGCTCCAAATAGATTTGGGCTGATTTTAGGTTGACCCAAGATGGGTTTGGGTTGGTTTCATGAGTTTTTGGCTTTATTTGGTCAAATGGGTTAATATTGAGTCATGTTGGGTTGGGCTGACCAATTGATCAAATTGGGTCAAACCAAGGCTTGGGTTAGGTTAAAATGATGATTTGAAGAGTTTTGGTTCAAGTAGTTTCAATTAATTTGGCCTGGTTTGATTTTGGTTCATTTGGAATCAAATGGGTCAAATGGGTCAAGTTGACTAATTTGACCAAATTGAACAAATTGGGTTGGGTTAGGTGTTGGTTCATGTTCAATTGGTTAATTAAAAATGATTATAGACTTTGGTTTGAATCAATTTGGATTTAATTTGGATATTGGCCAATTTGATGCTTTAGGTCAATTTGGGCTAGGTTGGGTCAAGTTAACCAATTGATCAAATTGGGCTCAATTATTATTTTGATCAAGTTCAATAATCCATTTGAAATGAACTTGAGCCATTGGTTGCAATCAATTTGGGTTAGATTATGATTTGACTCACTTTGGCCTTTTAGGCCAATTCAGTCAACTTGGATCAAATGGCCAATTGGACTTGGTTTGGCTCAATTGAGGTTTAGGTCATGTTCAAACATTGATTATGGGTTGATGTGAATCAATGGTTTCAATCAATTTGATGTAGGATGAGTTTTGGCTAGTTTGGGTTTCATTTGGGCTAAAGGTTGACTTGGTAAAATGACCAAGTTGACTTGGTTTGATCCAATTCAAGGTGATTGATCATCCTCGGATGATTTTTGATCATGATATGAGGCTTGGATGGGCTTGATTCAATCCAACTTGGGTTGGATTAGAACTTGGCTCAAAAAGGTCTGTTAGGCCACTTTGGGTCAAGTGGACCTAAATGGGTTAATTAGCATGGTTTTGGCTTGATTCAAGTTTAGTTGAACTTATATATGAGTCTATGATTGAAATATATATATTCAACTGTAATCAATTTGGAGTCTAGTGGACTTTGATTCATTTGAAGTTTTCAAGCTAAAAGGGCTAACTTTGGCTTGACTAAGGTTGATTTTAATTTGGCTAGATAATTATAAGTTTCATTTATATTAGGATAGATGATTAAAGGAATGATTGATTCAAGAGAAAATCCATTGTTTTTATCTTGGTTTAGGTGGATTTTGGTTAAGTTGAAGAAATTGACTTAAAGGGTATAAATCAAATTTTGGTTTGATTTTGAATTTGGTTTTCGCTATTTAAATTTATATTTTATTTTTATTTGGGAATATAAATGAAGTTATAAATGATTCATGAGAAAATCACTTGAGTTTGTAGTGATTTGGAAGCAAATTTGACCAAACTCATGGAGGTAGGTCAAAAGGCTTAAGTAAGAAATTGATTTAGTTTGACTTATTTTTGGTCATTGGAAGGTGGGCTTCATTTATATTTATGGATATAAATGAACAAATAATTGATTTATAAAGAAATCAATTGATTTTGGATTGATTTGGGTCAAGATTTGGTCAAGCTCATGGAGGTAGGTCTATATGGCTTAAGAAGGGTCTTGGCTTGGTTTGATGTAGTTTGATTTGATTTTGGTCATTTGAGTATGAATTCCATTTATATTTGTGAATATAAATGATGGAATAATTTATTTATAAAGAAATCAATCAAGTTGGGATAACTTAGGTGGAGATTTGGCTAAGCTTATGAGAGTTGGTCATATGGCTTAGGAAGGAATTTTGGAACTTAGATTTCATTTTGGATTTCAATCAATTGGAACCGAGTATAGATTTGGATTTGATAATGATTGAGAGATTGAATTGATCTTTTAGAAAATCAATTGAATTGGACTTGGCGAAGGTTAAGGCCATGGAATTCAATCATAAGGTTTATGGAGAATTTTAAGCTTGGATTTGATCATGGGATTGATTAAGAGTTTGGAAATTGATTTGGGTTCGGTATAAATTTGAGGTTTGGTTTGAGAAGGAAAGAATGGATTAGGATTAGGCTATTGGGTAGGAAAGTCTCCCTAAGTCCCTAAGGCATGACCTATCCCTATGACTAACTTTTTTTAAGTCTCTAGGATTAGATTAAGTGTTCACCTAATCACTAGAAGTGTCTTAAGGCTAAGGAGCTCTTAGTGTCTATAATAGTCCTAGATATATGATGAGGAAGCTGAGAACTCACTCCGAAAGTGAGGTCAACATCCTTGGAGTTGGGTCATGTGGCTTAGGTTCGGATTTTGATTTAGTTTGATTTAGCTTTGATGATTTAAATGTATATTCCATTTATATTTGTTGATTTAAGATATGATTGATTTGTCAGAAAATCAATTAAGTTTGAAGTGATTTGAAGGAAAACTTGGCTAAGCTCATGAAGGTAGGTCATAGGACTTAGAGAAGGATTTCAAGTTTGGATTTGATCATGGGTTTCAATTATTTATTATTACTATTTTTTTTGGAATTTGGGATTGGATTTGAAATTGAATTTGATGTTTGAATTGAACATGAGGTTTGGTTTTAGAAGGTGAACATGGATGGGATTTGGGTTATAGGGCCCATGAATCTCCCTAATCCTTAAGGGGTGGCCTAATCCTATGATTAACCCTTTTAAGTCTATAGGCTTAGGTTAAGTGTTCACCTAATTGCCAGAAGTGTCATATGACTAGGGAAGTTTTAGTGTTTAGAAGACTCCTAAGTCTAAGATGGGAAGATTGAATCCTCACTGCAAAAGTGAGGTCAACACTAACATAAAAGAATAAAAGGCTGGTGCGGTCGGGTACCGCCGTACACCTCAGAAAAGAGAAAATTGGGTAGCCGAGCTCCACCCTTTTACAACCCAGAATATAAAAGAATAATTACAATTAGAAATGAATACATTCTATGGGAGTCGTCATTTCATCATTCTTCCATCCTCTTCTCTATCCTTATTTGATTAGGTTGTGCTTCAAAGGCATCATAGGGCTCCCCAAGACTAAGCCTTCTAGCCACTGCTCAACCTAATCCCTCATAGAACTAATCCTAATTCCTATTGCAATAATTATATTTATATAGAAAAGTAAATCTAATTGCACTTGCAAAATAGAGGTTAGCTAAACATACATATAATCCCAAGCAATTATATTTATAATTTGGAGTCAGCACCATACACATGGATAACCAAACCCACCTATCCTAACTTGGATTATGCTTAGGGGTTTAAGCAACCTTCAAGCAAAACATTAATATTTATTTTTAAGCAATCCCTTAAGCACCATCTCCTACAAAAAATATGATTAGGCCAATAATGGCGTATCATCGAGTTTACAAAATATACACCCTAACATCTACTCTAAAACATTACATCACAAAACAAAACATACATTACACATACACTATCCTAACTTAGGACTAGAAGTGGTGGCCTAATTCTAATGTGTGTGCTAAGGCTTTGTGTGGTATGTTTTAACTATGCATTGAAGTTATGCTTATCTAGATTTAGAAAAGTTTAATTTAACCGTGAAGGCTGGTTTCATTTCAAGTTGATTAGTTGATTTATAAATTTTAATTTGTATTTTTCTTGGTTTCATTTGAATTACACTTAGCATCTAAGTGTTATAAAGAGAAGAAAGAGACTTACCCTCTTTAATCCCTTCCTTAAGCCATTTTCTAAAGCACATTTTTATGACTTATGTAAATCTATACATGAATATAAAAAAGAGCTTCACATCCACATAAGTAAGCTATAAGCACATGCAAGTCTTATATGAGTTTATAACTATCATCATTCCATGGGTTATTATCAATTTATAAGCTTTGGAAAATAGATTTGAATCTATTAGTGATAATAGTCACATATATCATTAAGTTAAGTCAACACATGTAAGCTTACATAAATAAAATCTATTTGATTTAGTTAGATTTGAAAACATGAATGCATGGAATCATATGACATACAACATTTATAAGTGATTGGGAAGGAATGACTAAACATAAACATGTAATTCATTCAAATATATTAATTCCTAAGGACAATCACATTAAATAAAATTATTTAAAGAAAACCAAAGCTTATTATTAAATTAATTCTTAGATTTGGGATGAACTTAAAGAGATTACTCGCTATTATAATCTCATTCACATGTTGGTAACCTTAATTAGTTCAAGGAAAGGTAATTAAGTCAATTTTATGAATTAATTAGGTTGAATCATTAATTAAATCACTTACTTACCCTTTCCTATGCTTCTTTAATTTAATTAATCATTTAATCATGTAAATGATATTAACATGTAATAAAATAAAATTACAATGCTCCTAAAGAATCTAATACTATTGGCTCATAATTAAAGATTAATTAAGTTAAAGAGTCCAATTAAGTACTTTTATGATTTTTCCACACTTATGGGTTAATAATAATTTTCTTAAAGGGACTTTATGTTATTAATCACATAAAGAGAACCCTCTATTTCATTGTTAATTATCTAATGTGATTTTCATTTCAATTTGATTTGATTTAGCCATTTGATAAATTAATTAAACACTTAAAATTAATTACCATCTTAATTAGTTCTCTTAATAATGAAATGAACTTAGGAAAGCGACTTGGAAAGAAGTCCTAATCACTTTCCCTCATCCCTTCACTATCAATCAGTGATTAATAAGTTTTAATTAATTATTTTTTACTATTTAGAAAGTTAATTAATCATTAAATTAATTAAAGGGGTAATTAAGGTTTGTAACACCAATTTCCCTAATTACCTAAGCAATAAATTACATGAAAATCATGGGAGGTAGAGGTCATCCCATTAGATCAATTCTCTAAAACTGGAATTAATTACCCAAGTAATTAGGGATTAATTAAGCTGATTAAATTGTATTAAAACTTTAATTAAACTTTAATTATTATCCAAACCCAAATAAAAATAATTTTAATGAATTCTCTTTATTTTACCTTTAAAAAAGACTATTTATTTGCATTTTTCTGATTTTTCTTCAATTAGTTATGATTTTTCAAAATTTTAATGATTAAAACCCATTATTAAGCCTTACTAAGCATAATCACGCTGACACCATGCATCGCTGATGTGGAAGTTTTTCATCTCCGCCATAATCTTAAATCGGACGTGAAGATTGATGTCACGTTGGATAAAATAGGAATTATTTATTGGGATATCACAATCCCATTCCAAACACGTAACGTACAGATGATATATATCATTCTTCGAGCGATGGAAGATGGACACCACCTGCCTTCCTCCACCCAATTCGAGGTCGTCGGAGCTCGAGGAGGCTTAGTATCGATCTTACACCTTCTGGTTGATCTACGTGATCCTATGGATTCACACACATTCACATTTCCTTCAAAAGGCCTAAATTTTTTTGAAAAATCTCAATTTATCTGAAAAGTAACTTGTCAGAGCTTCGAATCGGTGGTGAGTGGACCAAGGTAGCTTTGTTTTGAAGTGGTGTGAGAAGATGGCATCTTAATTCCTGGTGGCTCTATGGATCAACCGCCACTGAAAAACTCATCGTTATGCTTGAGGGGCTTCTGCTCGAATTGCTTGAGAGAATATTCATTTCACCATGTCAGAGCTTAGTGAGTGTGTGGGTGAAGTTAATTTGGGATTGTTTGGGATTTGGGGAGTTGGAGCTTATCCCGTTGGTCTTTTCGCAAGGGAAGGCTCTGGAAGCAGGGAAATGCTTAAATGTACCATCTTGTATACATAGGGCTCTAAGAATGCTTAATTGCATTTTGGATGGAAATGATGGGAATATACCCCACTTCCCTTGGATCTAATGGTGTGGATTCTATTGCCTCTAGTGGCCATTTGGCCACCATGGGTGGTAGGGAATCAATGAAGTGGTTGGCTGTGAGGAGGAGGTCGCCATGGGAGGAGAAGTGGGTGTCCTTGGTTTCTAGGTGCTCTAATGGGAGGAGAGGGGTGAACTCACCTCCACTTGGCTCATGGTTGATCTAATCACCTTTGGGTCAGGTGAGCTAGTGTCCCTTTTGCTTAGGTGGAGGCCTAAGATGCATCCATGTGGAGGAGAGTGGGTTTGACCATTCAAATGGAGTATTTGTCCCATTTGGAAAGCTTTACCTATTTGGTTTTTGGGTCAATTCTGGTCAAGCATGGGTTGAGTTGGATTTAGGCTGACCCATGGCGACCTAAGGAAGGACCATGCCAAGTTTCATTGGATTTGGGCTTAGTTTGAATGGGTTTGGCTCAATTTGATCCATGTAGGTCAAATTAGGCTAGGTTGGGTCAAGTTGACCAATTGGTCAAATTGGGTCAAACCAAGGCTTGGGTCATGTTTAAATGAGTATTTGGAATATTTTGGTGTAATTGGTTTGGTTTAATTTGGTTTAGATTTGACCCATTTGAGTTCATATGGGTCAAATGGGTAGTTGATCAATTTGGCCAAATTGGCCAAATTGGCTTAGGCATTAGTTCATGTTCAATTGATCAATTGATGATGATTGTGATGATTTAGGCTTTAGTTTGAATCAATTTGGAGTGATTTAGGTTAAGTTGACCTTTAGGTCAATTTAGGCTAAATAGGCCAATTGGGTTCAATCAAGGCTTTCATGTTCAATGATCAATTTGGAATGCATTGCGTTACAAGCAATTTGTGTTAAATTTTGATTTGACCCAATTTGGCCTTATTGAGTCAACTTAGGTCAAAGAGTCATTTGGGTTTGGTTTGGTTTAATTGATGGTCAAGTCATGTCGGATTAATCTTGTGTTGATTTATCATTGGTTTCATTTAATTTGGCTCATGAGATTTGGTTCATGGTTCATGAGTTAAGAGTGGGTTGGTAAAATGATTGACTTTGTTTGTTTGACTCAATTAATTGAAATTGATCAATCAAGGATGATCAATCATCATAGAGATTTTGATTGTTTGGTTCAATCCAATTTGGGTTGGATTGAAATTTGGTTAAAATAGGTCTTTTAGGTCAAGTGAGCTTAAATGCGTTAATTGGATTGATCTTGGGTTGAATTGAGTTGAGTTGAGTTTGATATTGATTTGGGATTGATTTATATTGATTTGGATTCAATTGGTTTTGGCTCATTTGAATATTTCAAGTCAAATGGATTAGGTTAAGTTTGATTGAGTTGATTTTTTTGATTTGATTTGATTTGATTTAGCTTGGAATGATGATTGAAGGATTAATTGATTTATGAGAAAATCAATTTAATTTGATTTGGATTGAAAGTATTGTTGGCTAAGTCCATAGGATTAAATCGTGGGCTTAGGTTCGGGTTATGGTGGATTTGATTTTGGCTTGAGAATTTGAATAAGTTGATTGGAGTTGATATGTGCATTTGAGATTGCATTTTGGCTAAGAAGGTAGGCATGGATTTGGTTAGGCTAGATAGGTTTCAGGTCCAAAGGTATTATCTAATCCTATGGCTAACCCTTCTAAGTCTCTAGTTTATGTGTTCGCCAACCAAGAGAATTGTCTTATGACTATGGAGTCTAGTGTCCACCGACATATGATGGGAAGATTGATCCTCACTCCAAAAGTGAGGTCAACAAAAGGACCTCCAATAGGTGTGGTGTAACTGAAGGGCACACTGCACGTATTGGCATTGACCGAGATGATCAATAATATCTAAAAGATTCCAAGTGCTAATAGAAATGATATATATCTAAACCCAAGAGGTAGATAGAATCACAATCTTAGTGCAATGCAACTTATCTTATGCCAAGTACATAAGAGAGCCAAAAAGATTTGGTTTGATAGAATTTCATGTCAAGGACATGAAGAGGGATTCCCTGGGGAATCGCATATGGATTGGATTTGATTCGAAACAGAGTTATGCCAAGGGCATAAAAGAAGGGGAAATATGCTAGGGATTGAGATTTGATTTGATATGTTTGAGTCATTGGGAGGAATCCACTGAGGATGAAGATTTGATTTAATTTATTTTAATTTGTTAGATTTGATTTATATTTATGCAATTTATTTTTCTAATTTAATTTGAGAGTATGTCCACTGGGGATATAAGATTGAATCCATTTGGGATCCAGATTGGATTTGCTTGGCTTTGAATTATTTTATGATTGATTTTATTTATTTAATTTGGAGGCATATATTCTGGGAAATAGCTATTGGATTAATTTTGATTTGATTTGATTTAGATCCACTAGGGAGATTGGTTTGGAATTATTTTAATTTGTGGACTCCCACAGAAGGGAGATGTTAGCTTGGGTCTAACTCAGCTTTACCATTCCATATGGGTATTCTACAAGCCATGGTAAGACTATCCAACCTAAGGGGTTGCCTTTCATGTGCAAACAACGTAAGTAGAAGAAAGCTCAATGACTTTTATCTTCCAAGGTAGAAATAGAAATCCTGTAATCAACCCGGATACTAACCCGAATAGAGTGAGTATGGCTTTTACCTCACCTCAAGAGAAGTTAGGATGATTAATTGGATTTCATTTGGTTTGATGGACCCTATCTGCAAGAGGATGGACCAAGATTGAGAAGGGGCTATGTTAGCCTGCACTCTCAAATACCTACCTATCCAAATGGGTAGTCTACTAGAGGGTGAGACTAATTAACCTAAAGGTTTTCGCAACGATTAGAAGTGGGGAAGAAAATTAAATACCAGTCACTAGTATGCTGGTAGCAAAAAAATAAACTAGCTACTGAAAGTGAGTGCTACTTGGGATCTTACCTCAACCCAAGAGTAGTTAGAAGATTCAGGGAGTTTTTCTAACCCCTAAAGATGCCTACTTGAGAAAAAGTACCGCTATGAGTGATCTCCAATCCACAAGAGAATATATATTTTGTTTATTTATATGTTTTTGTGGACCTTGTTGGTGTGAGAGACCAAACTAAGAAGGAGTCATGGGGGCTTTAGCATATCTTATATTTACTAGCCCAAGGGAGAGTCTGCACATCCATAGTACAAACCTTCTAACTACAGGGGTGGTTACTAGGACAAAGGGACTGTTTAATCCAATAGTAACCCATGTAGTGTCTAGATGGGGTTGCAAGGACATGGTCCAAATAAGGTGCCCATAGGGAGGTGTGTGGGGCATTGTCCCATCCCTAATAAAGAAATCATACCGCTATACAAAGGGACAACTCAAGAAGAAAGCATAGGGATTTACATCTTCCATTAGTGGTGTCATCCACCGATGGGTTGATATTAAGATACCAACTAACCTAAGGTGCCCGGTTGCAAGGGATCAATCTAGGAAGAAAGCGTAGAAGACATACATCTTCTCAAATGGAACTAGTCGCCATGATAGTTTGTTGTCAGCTAGACAGGTACTATCCGAGCTAGGGCAACTATTAAGTGGGGAGTCTCGAGGAAGGACTAAACCCAAACTTGAAGTAGTTAAGAGGAAAGGTGTCACTTGGGGACTTACCCTAATCCTCAAATATACTCAACCCAGGCAGTGCATGATGGCTAATCCAAGAAGAAAGCACAGGGACTTACGTTTTCTTGAACAAAGTCAACGTGGCGGTAGCTTACCGCCACACAGTGAAGGCTTACTAAACTAATAAGGTGCTCACAATGTAAAAGTGGTTAAGCTAGAAGGAAAGCATAGGGACTTACATTCTTAATCAAAAGGATCATAGGGTGTCACACTGGTAGTGAACCGACCTAGAGTAGCTACCCGAGGGCCACATGGGTGTTATCTTATCTCAAAGCATCTTGAGACAAATGATATGTGTTTGCTTTGTTGTGTTTATGTGTAGTTTTGTGTTTATGTTGTGTTAATGAAGGATAAGATGTTGTTCAAGTTCTCTTACACTTATCCTAAACACATCATGTCATATTTGCAAATGAAATGCTTTTGATTTGAAATAAAAATTTTATTGATGATAATTACTTTTAAACATGATTTTATGGATAATATTTCTTTAGGAAGAGCTCATTAATTGGAAGAATAGGGCGCTCCTTCATGGTTGATGAGTTGATATGATCCTCCTAAGTAGGCTTTCTCTATGAAAAAAGGGACTTTCCAAGTGGATTCAAAGTTGCCTCCCATCTTGGAACGGCAACAATTGGTCTCATTAAAACTAAAACAAGCTATCCTACTTGAAAAGCTTTAAACTTGTTATGAGCTTGAATCATTTTGGCTTTGTACAACTTGAGGTTTTGGCATGCTCGTAAGTCTCTTTCTTCAAAACATTTGAGCTCTACTAACTAACCCGCATTCCCCCATTGTGCTACCCACAACTATCCTTAGTGATGGGAGCTAGACTCTAATGGTAGAACTACTTTGGATCCATACACTAAGGAGAAAGGAAAAGTTATATAAGGCAGCCCACAAAGCTTCAACTAGCTGCTCATGCTACTATCTCTTATTATCGTCGAGTGTCTTCTTGAGTATTTGGATGAGAGTTTTATTGAAGGCTTCTACTATACCATATACTCACAGGTAATGGATGGTAGAATATCTCCTATCTATGTTATGTCTCTAGGCAAAATTATTGATTTTGGTACTCTTGAAAGTAGTACCATTTTCAGATATAATCCGACGGGGTACCCCGAATTTATATACGATATGATTCCTAAAAAATAGGAGCAGATGCAAAGCTTTGACCTCTTTGAGCAGAATCACCTCCACCTACTTGGAAAAGTAGTTAGTAGCAGCTAAGATAAATCGATGACCCTTGGAAAAAGGAGGATCAATCAAACCCACTATGTCAATCCCTAGCACTCAAATGACCATGAGGCCAATGTTGGGTGATTGGTGTAGGACCACTCCGTGTACTTGACATTGATGGCATCATGTAGCTACATCCATGCAATCTGCAATCATCGTCGGCCAATAGTATCCAAGTCTCTTGATTTTAACTTTCATCTTAGGACCAGAGCGGTGAGCTCTGCATAATCCTGAATGCACCTTGGTCACGATCTTATGGGCTTCATGCTTGTCTAAACAATGTAACCACATATGATCAAAGGACTGTCAGTATAAGACACCATCCACTAGGGCATAAGAAAGCGCCCTTTGCTTCATTTGATGTGCTTGGGATTTCTCTTGAGGTAGTTTGCCCTTATTTAGGTAATCAATGAATGGTTGCCTCCAATCTAACTCCTCATGCTTCTTGGAACCAAGAACCTCCCTTCAAGAGAGTATTTCTGGGTCCAACATCAATAAGAGGTAAGACTTGCATATTTTAGACCTATATTGATATAGACTCATTTTTCACCAACTCTTTGGCAAGCTTGGCTAAAGCATCTTCTAAGGCATTTTCTCCGAGGAATCTTGTAGATGGTAACCTCTAGATTTGGGCCAATAACTCCATGATGTACTTATGGTAGTGATGGAGTTTGGGCTTTAGAACCTTATAGGTCCCAACAATTTGATTGATGACTAGTTGAGAATCCCCAAAGATGTTGATGTTCTGGATGCTTAATGAGATGTTTAACTCCAGACCAACAATCAAAGCCTCATATTTGACTTCATTACTAGTGCAAGGATTGGATAGATGATATGATAATCTCATCATATCACCTAGAGTTAGAGAATTATTTCTATCCCTTTCCAGAAGAGTAGATTGTGGTTCTTCTCCTTTGGGAGAATGCACCATCAAAGTATCTCCTAGTGGTGAATGCTAGTAACTCCTAAGGTCATGATTTGTTCATTGGGGAGATCATCACTAAGTAGAGAATCAGTAGGAAGTGGGTGTGCTGCTAAGAAATCCATGAGTGCTTGTCCTTTCACCGCACCTGAGGGGTAAACGTGATGTAAAATTATGGACCAATGTGCCAACCGCTCAATAGTGTTGGCCGATGAGATATTATAGTAGATTGATTCTAGAAATCAAGTTGACTTTATGAGAAAGCATGTAGTGTCGTAGCGTTTGAGTTACAAAGATTAAAGCTAGACAATGCTTCTCAATGGGTGGATAGTTTACTTCAGTAAAGATTAAACGATGATTGATAATAGAGCACATTCTCTTTCCCTTCATCATTGGCTTGGGCCAATAAAGCGCCAAGGGAGTCATCTAATGCAACAGTGTAGAGGATCAAGGTTCTGGGATAGGAGGCTGGCAGTGTGTCCGCATCGCTGATGTCTTCAAAGGCATGTTGGCACTTATCATCCCACATAAACTTGGCATCTTTTTAGACAAGTGCTAAAGATGGTTGGCATCTGCTTGGAAGGTTGGATATAAAGTGTATTAGATATGCCAACATCCCTTGGAATGATTTGAGTTGAGTTAGAATTTTAGGTGGTGGAATTTCTTATATCACTTTAATCTTCTCCGAATCGATTTCAATTCCATGATGTTGGACAATAAACCTAAAGAATTTCTCTGAAGCTACTCCGAATGCATACTTCAAAGGATTCATTTTGAGGTTAAATTTTCTTAGCTGCATGAAAACTACTCTTAAGTCATAGAGATGGTCTTCCTTTTATTTTCTTTTAACCACGAGATTATCGATGTAACATTCAACTTGATGATGATGAATGAATTTATCGAAGATTTGAGTCATTGTCTACTAGTATGTGGCACCAACATTTTTAAGGTTGAAAGGCATGACCTTATAGCAAGAGATTCTCCCGTGGTTCTAAAGAAAGTATTTTTCTCTGGGCCATCATTATTTGTATCCATGAACCCATGAAAGAGAAGATTGCATGAGATGAGGTAATGTCACCATCAACTCGTATTGGTAGTGAAAATTCATCTTTGGACATGCCTTATTTAGATCCCTAAAGTCGACACATATGCGAATTTGGCCATTATTCTTTTTAACTAGGACGACACTAGCCAACTAGGTGGGATATTTTTCTCACGATGAAACTAAGATCAATTTCTTTGACTTTAAATGACCTATTATTCAATGTAAAACACATGTGCCTAGGAGCTTGCTTGATAGGGTTAGCATCAGTTGTATTGCTAGTTTATGGACTACCCGTGAGCCAATCCGTGCATTTCTTCATAACCCATGATAACCAGTCCTTAATTTCAGTAAGTAGCCTAACTAAGTCATTGGTTTCAATTTCATTCAACAAGGAACTGATGTATGTCGGGCGTCGATTATCTTCATCCTAACTAAGTCATTGGCATTTCTCATAGATGAAACTAGCATCGATCAATTTCTTGACTTCAGAAATGACCTATTATTCAATGCCTAAACGCATGTGCCTAGGAACTTGGTTGATAGGGTTAGCATCGTTGTAGTTTATGGACTACTACCTGCTGAGCCAATCCGTGCATTTCTTCATAACTCATGATAACCCATTTCTTAGTAGCCTAACTAAGTCATTGGTTTAATTTCATTCAACACAGGAACTGATGTATGCTCATATTATTCTAAGGTTGATTTCCTTAAGCTCATCGATCATTGCTTTAATTTCTTCTTTGAACTCTAGGTTCATCTTTTGGCTTGGAAATCATTTGGATCATCTGAAGGTTTCTAAGCACACTTCCTCATATGAGTTAATTTGATTTGAAAAGAACCTATCAGATTCTAAATGATTGGTGATGACTAAGCAGTAATTATCATCATCGACCGAGTTTGCGTCAAGTCTCATCCGACCTTTTGATTGAGAATTCTTGCATTTATTATTTCATAACCTTTTGAAGTAATTCGACCTATGCTTAGACCATGTATGTGAAATTAAACCTTTCTTTACTAGATTAAGAATACAAGGCGAGTACCAATCAAAAGGTAATTCTATTAAATCTTTTATGAATCGCCTCATGTTCTCGTGATCAACTTCTTGATTTGAAGATGATGCTCCGTGATAGAACCTCTAAACCTTCACAACTATGGATGATTTTGGGGCTTCCTTAACTACCAAACCCTCAACTTTTTGGTTAGAGCATGGTTCCCAACTGATGCCTAACAATTTTACATAAAGAGGACTTGGATACATTTATGCTTTGCTTGGAAATCCAATCTTCATCACTGTCTAGCTCGAGTGTCACCTCCAATGGGATCTACTATCAAGAAGAGCTGGCCGGTGTGCTAAGCATATGAGACTCTTCCTCTGAACTAGATTCTATGTCTATATGGATAGCAATCGTAGTCTTGGTAGTTGGGACAAATCTCCTAGTGGGTGGTAAGTTTGGAGGTCTTCCACCCTTGGAACTACCTCTAGACTTGCCTCTTTCTCATCTTAGTGGGTCTCATCCTATATGTTCGAATGGAGTAACGAACTGTGTGGAATCTCGTGCTCTACTTACTCCCAAGAGTCTATTTCTCCCTCCCTTTTCAATTTTTTTTTTCTTTTTTCTTTTTATTTTATTTTTCCTTTTTTTCTTTTTCTTTTCTTTATTTTTTCCCACATGAGGATTTTGACTAAGCTCGCGAGGAAAAGACTTTTTAATTTTGGGAGAGGTAGTAGGCTACATCCTTATATATCCCGATCTTATGAACCCAGTTTGAGATCTCCTTTAACACATTACTGATTCCTCATAAACTTCATACACTAATGTAAAGAGTATGAAACCATGTTGTTCTCATGTATCCATAATCTTCCAAGAAAAAAGCATTGAAAGATGTATCCAAGTCAATTATGTGAAACTTGGCTCTTGCCCGCTTCCTCCGCCTCTTAGGCTTGGGTGGCTAGAAATCTTCTTCAAGAGATTCTTGAAGATTCTCTTGACTACCTCCCTCTTGAATGAGTATGGCTTATTTAATTTTTCCATAAGAGTAGGTGGAAAGTAGCTGGGTGGTGGATAAGTACCGCCAATCGAATAATCGGATGGTGGTAGTGGCCGTAGGAGGGCCAATGGGTGGTAGCCATCAGGGCGCTGATGGCCATCAGGCCGTGCAGGCCGAGCCAAGGTGGTGGAAGAGGAGGTGGCAATCGAGACTATTGAAATCTGGGCCTTCAAACTATGCTCTAGTTGGTTGCTTCTTCTTATCCAATGACATAACTATCTTAGGCTTTTTTTTCAAATATCTTCAGAGGCTTGGGCTAAGATGACTGGTCTAAAAAGGGTAACACTTTGGCTACCTCTTGTAGGTTAGCCACCTTGCTGATTAGCTTCTCAAATGTCTTAATGGTGAAGTCCTTAAGCATGAAGGTGACCGTGCTATGGATATTCTTATGTAAAATCTCAATGACATGCTATTCAGATAACTGTGGTTCATATTTCATACTCAAGTTGCACCAACTAAGATTGTAATCAATAAGGGACTCATCGAATTTTCTCTTCTCTACAATGAGGTCACCTACAGTTACCCTTGTCGAAGCCTGAATCTCTTGATGAAGAGATGCTCTAACTCTACAAAGGTCTTCATCAAACTGCTATACCAATCAAATGCAATCAAATGCAACACCTGCTAAACTACTTACAAAGAGATAGGATAGAAGTGCATCACTATCACCTGCATTACAACAACTGGCCCTGAAGTGCACTATGTGCTACCTTAGGTTCCCAATGCCGTCAAAGACCTTGAAGGATGGTGGCACAAAATGCTTAGGGTATTGTACTGCATCAAATTCTTTCAGGTATGTTCTACCCTTTAGAACATATGAGCTCCCCTGGACTTGTGCCAATGTTTCCTTCACCTGCTGCTTGACCATTTGCTTTATGTCATTTTCATGCATGGAGGTGCTATCAGTGACCTTCCTATGCAAGCTACTAGCATCTTCATCCATGGGAGTACACTTAGGATGATCTAAGGTATGTACTAGCTCAAATCAATCAAAGGTCAGAAATTAGTTTGGCTACAAGGCTAGAATGACTTCCATCAACTTCTATACCTTCTTCTCCATCCTATCAATATTATCATCCTTCTATCTGATCTATTAGAGGAGGTGTTGAGTTAAGTGAGATGTGTCATCTTTTTCAACTACAATACCTTCCTGGCTATGCTATTCCCTCAGGGACCCTGCTTCAAACCATGTGGACTTATGTTAGGTCATCCAATTATCCTCATTGGGATCAAAATTGACCCTACCCCGTTAATGATCACTCATAATTATCTGCCTAACTACACGTAGTCTTCTAGAATGCCTTCTAAAGAAAGATCATCTACCTTGCTCTATTGGAACATAGATGGTCATGACCCACCACTAGATTAAGTCAGGAATATAGGCAATCAACACTCTAAGGGTGTGCACTCGCTAGCTCAACCGCCATGGGAAAGATATCGCTGTCTCCTCTCTCATCCAACTCATGGTGGAGCCACCACAACACTCTTGGGCCACTTCTTCACCATTGTAAAGTAGGGGAGATCGACCTCACCCAATGTGATGGAGTGGATGGAGTGGGATCAGTCACATCACCAAAGGCCAGGCTCTTTTCTCTCTAGATTGGGGATTGTGAAACTTGGTGGGGATTGTAGGAACCTAAACTAGTGAAGGTGTATGGTGGGTGGAGCAAGATGGTGGGGACATCTCTAGATTGGAGATCTCCTGTGATTGATGGTATAAGGATTATCTAGTCAATGATCATCTTTATAAGCTCACCGCTCGTGGAGATCTATCAAAGCCGAGGTCACTCTCTACCTTCTCGTTCTCTCTCACTTGCATAGTTAAGAATTTATTCTCATGTATCAACCTCCTCGGATCATGCACCGGCTAACTGAAGGCCCATCGCTCGCCAACTTTATAAAGAATGGACCGTAAAAGATAGGCTTCTTCCTCTCCCTAGTTGGTGTCTCACACTCAGAGAGGTGGGGTACGCGATAATCCCATGGTAATCCTCCTCCTCCTCAAGTCGAAAGGGGTGAAACCTATTACCACTCAAGAATAGATAGTGTCACGAGGGGAACCCTTCTCCGACATGGGAAGCCTCATCTATCTACCTTACTCACCGCTTAATCATGCAATATTTATTGTAGGATGGGTCTTAGTGAGCGGGGTAGAATGGGAGCTAGAACCTACATCGAAGGTAGGAGAAACTATCTCTGAAGACAAGTTAGCCTTCCCTGAAAGGTGTGGTAAACTAAAGAGGAGGTACCCTGTTGGAGGTGTAGTAATGATAATGTATCATACTACCACTAGCATTGATACACCGGCACTAGCACTAGAACTAGAACTAACTCATGGGACCTCAGCCGCCTTCCTCTTCGAGGGAAACTCGTAATCATCAGAAGTTGAACTCAAGAAGTGGCTTTCCCGCCACCACCTCCTCTGACTATAAGGAGGGCTAGTCCCTCATAAGTGACCTTGAATTTCTTGAATACAAAGCCAAACTTGATGACAGAGGAATCGATGAGTATGGCATGATCCAGGGCCAAATCCACACCAGATGCAAAGGAGAAGATCAACTTTCTAGAATATATGGTAGAAGTCGACCAATAAAGGGAGAAAAGGTTCCTCGCATGGTTGGAAAAGAGAACCAAATTAGACCTTTACCTTGAACTATCATTTTTGAATTATTGGTTTTAATTTGACTTTGAACTAGAATAGTAATTTAACAAATTTAGGTATGCTAAATGGGATTCTATTGGAGAGATTTGGATATTTGGTGGAGAAACTTTGCCTTGAGTTAAATGTTTGAATTTGATTTTGATTTTGGAACCCACATTCAACAAATTTTGGTATGTTGAGTAGGGTTCAATTATTTTGAAGAGACTTGAAAGTTGTTTGTTGTTTTCTTTTGTTGGAGTTTGATTTTAGAATCTTCATTTAGCAAATTTAGGTATGCTAAATGGGGTTCAATTGTATGTTTGAAATTTTGAAAGCTTTGTTTTGATGGTTTAATTGTTAATTATTGATGTGTAGATTTGATTTTGAAAAATAAAACTCTCATTTAACAAAATTAAGTATATTAAATGGAGTTCTAATGTGTGTTTGATGTTTGTTGTTTATTTGATCTTTTTTTTGAAAAGGGAAATCTAATTTAACAAATTTAGGTATGTTAGAAAGAGTTCAATTGTATGTTTGATGTTGGTATGTTGGTGTTTGATTTTATTTTGAAAATGAGACTCTCATTTAACAAATTTGAGTATGTTAGATGGGGTTCACTTGAATTTTTTTTATTGTTGTTTGTTGATGTGTGATGTTGTTTTAATTTTGAAAAGGGAATCCTTACTTAACAATTTGGGTATGTTAAGTGGAGTTCAATTGTATATTGTTTGATGTTGATTGTTGTTTGATTTTGTTTTAAAAATAAGGCTCTCATTTAAAAAATTTAGGTATGTTAAATGGAGTTAGTTAATTTTTTGAAAAAGGATTTTGATAGTTATTTTTGGAAAAGAGATTTGTTGTTGTTGTTTGATTTTGATTTTGAAAAGACGAACCCTCATTTAGCAAATTTAGGTACGCTAAATACGGTTCAATTAATTTTATTTGCAAAAGGAATTTAAAAATTTTTGGAGAAAATATTTTTATTTCGTTTTACTTAACTTTATTTTAAAAAAAGAACCTTCACTAGCAAATTTTATTATGTTATGTGAAGTTAACATGATTTTGCTTTTAAGAATTTTTGAAAATTTTGCAAGAGATTTTACTTATAGTACTTTGGACATTTTATGACTTATTTCTCTTTAGTGAATGGCTTTATTAAGTATTTTATTATTAATCTTAAGTTTGGTTAGCTTTAAATAATCCTATTCAATATGAAAGCCATCTTAATATTTAATATAGTTGAATTACTTTCACATGATATATGTCAAGTGTTTCCTTTCCATCACATGTAACATGCACAAGATTTAACACTTAGTATATCTATACATAGAACACATTTTTGCACATTTTCATGATGAAGGATGCATGCATACTTTGTGGAAAAAGATGAATTTCATTCATTAAGCAAGTATACATGCATATATGGAAGATAAACAAGTGCATGCCATTGTTAACAAGGGAAGTGAGATAATCAAATGACCTCTTTAGGGCTACTTAAAGCCTTGAATTCTCAGGATGTCCAGACTATATACTTACTATCTTAAATATGTATTAATGTATTCATAATTATATAGAAGAAAGTCATGCAAGAGGTGATATTTTCCTTAGTTGAATTATATATAAATTAAAGCTCTATCCAAATTCTAATAGAAAAATATATAAGAATGAATTTGAATAAGTACATGCCTTTATTAACCAAGGAAGCGAGGTAATAAAATGACCTCCTTAGGGATACTCAAAGCCTCATATTCCTGAGATGTCCATACTATATTCTTATTAACATTAAATCATATGTAGATTCATATACATAAATAAAGGAAAGAAGCTTTACATTAACATACTACATATTTTAGTGACTGGATAATTATGAATAAATGTATTTTTAGAGAAGATGAGAGGGTTTTCATTCTTTAATCGCATACATATGTATAAAAGATGTAAGCAAGTATATGACATTATTGTTTAAACCGAAGTGAGGTAATTAAATGACCTCCTTGGGATGACTTAAAGCCTTGTATTCCTGGGATATCCACTATATACTTGCTATCTTAAATACATATTCATGTATACATGAATTAAAAGAATAAATACCATGCAAAGATTATATTTTTCATTGATTGAATCATTTATGTATATAAATTAAAGCTCATCCAAATTCTAATACCAAAATACATAGGAATGAAATCAAATGGTAACCAAGAAAGTGAGATAATCAAATGATCTCCTTTGGTCTACTTAAAGCCTTGTATTCTGGGGATGTCTAGACTATATACTCGTTGTCATTCAAACCTATGTAAATCTATACATGAATATAAGAAAGAGAGCTTCATATCCACATAACTAAGCAATAAGAACATGCAAGTCCAATATGAGTTTATAACTATCATCATTCCATAGGTTACTATCAATTTATATGCTTTGGAAAATAGATTTGAATCTATTAGTGAATAGCCACACATATCATTAACTTAAGTCAACACATGCAAGCTTACATAAATAAAATCTATTTGATTCATTTAGATTTGAAAACATGAATGCATGGAATCATATGACATACAACATATAAAGGTGATTGGGAAGGAATGACTAAACATAAACATGTGATTCATTCAAAATTCCTAAGGACTCACATTAAATAAATTTGTTTAAAGGAACTCAAAGCTTATTATCAATTTGATTCTTAGAGTTGGGTTCAACTTAAAGAGAAGAGATTACTTGTTGTTTCAATATCATTCCCATGTTGGTAACCTTAATTAGTTCAAAGAAAGGGAATTAAGTTAATTTTATGAATTAATTAGGTTGAATCATTAATTAAATCACTTACTTATCCTTTCCTATGCTTCTTTAATTTAATTAATCATTTAATCATGAGCTGCAAATGATATGAATATGTAATAAAATAAAATTGCAATGCTCCTAAAGGACCTAATGCTATTGGCTCATAATTAAAGATTAATTAAGTTAAAGAGTCGAATTAAGTACTTTTATGATTTTCTCACAATTATGGGTTAATCATAATTTCCTTAAAAGGCCTTTATGTTATTAAATATAAAGAGGAATCCTCTATTTCATTGTTAATTATCTGATGTGAATTGCATTTCAATTTGATTTGGTTTAGCCATTTGATTAATTAATTAAACACTTAATTAATTACCATCTTAATTAATCCTCTTAATAATGAAATGAAGTTGGGAAAGGGACTAGGAAAAAGTTCATAATTACTATCTCGCATCCCTTCATTGTCAATCAGGGATTAAAAAGTTTTAATTAATTAATTTTTGCTATTTAGAAAGTTAATTATTCATTAAATTAATTAAATGGCTATTAAAGTTTGAAATACCAATTTTTCTAAATACCTTAGCAATAAATTCCATGAAAATCATGGGAAGTGAGATCATTCCATTAAATCAATTCTTCAAATTTGGAATTAATTATCCAAGTAATTGGGGCTTAATTAAGCTAATTAAGTATGAATTTAAAACCTAATTAAATTTTAATTACTATCTAAAACTAAATGGAACTAATTTTAATGAATTCTCCTCTATTTCACCTTTAAAATGAGTATTTTTTTATATTTTTTTTTATTTCTTCTATAATTAGTTATAATTTTTCAAAGTTTTAGTGATTAGAACCCATTATTAAGCCTTAATTAAGCCTAATCTCATCGATGCCACATGGATTGCTGACATGGCATGCTTTTCACATGGCGCCATGGGATTGGTTATTTAAAATCATATGACTCAGCATTGAGCGATGGCAGCGAATGTGATTTCATCCCTACCGTCAGATCAAAGATTGCACGGTGGAGATTAATCTCACGGTTCCCTTAAAATAAAATATGAATTAATCTAATGGGAGATCGGATCCCCATTCTAATCATTCAAAATAGATGGGTGATGATCTATCATCCTTCGAGGCGAAAGATGGACAACATCCTTTTCTTTTGCCTAATTCAAGCTCACTGGAGCTCAAGGAGGCTGGATCGATCCCACACCTTCACAAGGTTTATCTACAATGATCTAATGGTTGGATTTGCACAACATTCACATTTCCTTCAAAATGCCTAATTTTTTGAAAACCTCGCTGTAAAAGGTACCTCACCGGAGCTTGGACCGGGTGAACCGACAGGTAGCCACTTGAAGAGGCAAAGCCCTGTTGAGAAGATGACACCTAAACACCTCGCCAATGGCTCTATGGATCAATTGCCATCAGAATACTCACCCGAGTTATGCTCGGAGGGGCTTCTAGTGCTTAAATCACTAGGGAAAATATTCATTTCACCTCGCTAGAGCTTGGTGAACGTGTGAGTGAACTTAATTTGGGATTGGTTGGGATTTGGTGTAGTTAGATAGATTTGGAGCTTATCCTATCTCTAGTTGGTGTTTTTGGGAAGGGCAAGTCTCGAGAAGTTCAAGAAAAATCTCACAGCTCTCCTTGAGTTGATAGGGCTCTGAGAATGCTTAATTTCTAAGTTTAGGTCAGATGATGTAGATTTCATTGGCTTCTAGTTCCCTTCTAGCTTGAATAGGCTACTGTGGGTGGTAGGGAATTGATGAAGTGGCTCAATTTGGTTGGCCAAGTGAGGAGGAGTACGCCATGGGAGGAGAAGTGGGTGTCCTTGGTTTCCAAGTGCTTTAATGAGAAGAGAGGGGTGAACTCACCTCCACTTGGCTCATGGTTGGCCCAATCACCTTTGAGGTGAGCTAGTCTTTGCTTAGGTAGAGTCCTAAGAGACAACCATGTGGAGGAGAGTGGGTTTGACCATGCAATTGTGATATTTGTCCCATTTAGCAAGCTTTACCCATTGGGTTTTGGGTCAATTCAGGGTAAGCATGGGTTGGGTTAGATTTGGGATGACCCATATTGACCTAAGGAAAGACCATGCCATGTTTCATTGGATTTGGGCTTGGTTTGAATGGGTTTGGCTCAATTTGACTCATGTAGGTCAAATTGGGCTAGGTTGGGTCAAGTTGATCAATTGGTCAAATTTAGTAAAACCAAGGCTTGGGTCAAGTTCAAATGAGTATTTGGAATGCATTCGTGTAATTGGTTTGGTTTAATTTGGCTTGGGTTTGGATTTGACCCATATGAGTTCATGTAGGTTAAATGGGCCAAGTTGACCAATTTTGTCAAATTGGCTAAATTGGCTTGGGTTAGATATTGGTTCATGTTCAATTGATTAATTGAAGATTATTGTAGGCTTTGGTTTGAAGCAATTTAGACTTAGTAATTATTTAGGCCAAGATGACCTTTTAGGTCAATTTGGGTTCAATCAAGGCTTTGAACATGTTCAATGATGAATTTGGAATGAACTTGAGCCATTAGTTGCAATCAATTTGGGTTAAATTTTAATTTGAGTCAATTTTTCCTTTTAGGTCAAATTGGATCAAGTTGGGTCAAAGGCCAATTGGGTTTGGTTTGCTTAATTGATGGCCATGCCATGTTCATGGACTGATCTTAGGTTGATGTGAATCATTGGTTTCAATTAATTTGGCTTAGGATGAGATTTTATTCATTTGGTTCTTGTAGGTTAAGTGGTTGATTTGGTCAAATGACCAAATTGACTTGTTGAGCAATTGATTGCTATTGATCAATCAAGGATGATCAATAATCATCATAGGTGGTTTTGGATGGTTTAGTTCAATCCAATTTAGGTTAGATTGACATTTGGTTTAAATAGGTCTTTTAGGTCAGTTTGGGTCAAGTGAGCCTAAATGGGTTAATTGGCTTGATCTTGGGTTAAATTGAGTTGAGTTGAGTTTAGATATTGATTTGAGATAGATTTATAGATTTGGTTGCAATTGATTTGGATTCAATTGGATTTTGGCTCATTTGAATATTTCAAGTCAAATGGATTAGGTTAAGTTTGATTGAATTGATTTTGGCTTGGTTGATTTGATTGTAAATTTGATTTAGCTTAAAATGATGATTGAAAGATTGATTGGTTTATGAGAAAATCAATTGAATTTGATTTTGATTGAAGGGATTTTTGGCTAAGTCCATAAGATTAAATCATGGGCTTAGGCTTGGGTTTTGGTAGATTTGATTTTGGCTTGAGGAGTTGAATATGAGTTGAGATTTGATTGAAATTGGATATGTGGATTTGAGATTGGATTTTGGCTAAGAAGGTATGCATGGATTTGGTTAAGCTATAGGCTAGGTAGGTTTCCGTAGGTCCATAGGTATGGCCTAATCCTATGGCTAACCCTTCTAAGTCTCTAGGCTTAAGTTAAGTGCTCATCCAATTAAAGTGTCTTATGACTAAGGAGCTCTTAGTGTCTAGAAGAACCATAGACATATGATGGGAAGATTGATCCTCACTCCAAAAGTGATGTCAATAGCAAGTTAAATCCAAATTTACTAAATCGTGTTGGCAGGCGGATTTATGGGATTCAAATAAATAGAAGCATGTGAATGAGGGTGAGAGTGTAAGCGAGAATTACCTTTATGATGTCTTCCCTTCTCTTTTTTGTGTAGCTGTGAAGCAGAAGGAAAGAGCAGCAAGGTTGGATTTAACTTAAATCTAGACATACATTATTTTTGGACAAGTTAAATTTGTTGATTTCATAATCCCGTTAAACCCTCATTCGCACTTTAAATCATGATTTACTAAATTATATTGTTAGGGGGATTGTAGGATTTAGAGAAGAAAAAGTACGAACAAGGGTGGGAGGGATAATGAGGATAACCTTCATGCTGTCATCCCTTCTCCTTATCCCCTTTACAAAGTTAAATTCATATTTAGTAAATTCTATTGGTAGGGTTTTTTACGTGATTACTATTTGCTTTTCTAGTGAGATTGATTGTATTTGAGCTATTTATTTAGTGTTTATGGTATATTATTTCAACAATAAATCGAGAGTTAGTTTCTTTGATCTTATTCTATGATGGAGAATTAAGTGTTGATGATCAATTTATTTCAACTTACATTGGCGGACAAAATCATTCCATTAAAGTTCAACGACACACGAACTTGTATGATTTGAAATAGAAAATTTTAAGGTCACTACATATTGATCTAGAAAACTACAGGTTAATCTAACATGCCATTTTTAGTGGGGAATGGCTTTATATCATCACTCATTTTTAATGATGGCATTTGTGATGTTATCTTGAATAAGGTTTCTTGTCAGACATTAATGCTTTATGTAGAAGTGAAACATTCTAATACTACCTCCATAGTAGCAGAACCTTTGGTAAGGCACCCAAATATTCCATCAAATCATATGCAAAAATTCATTTTACCTGCTACAATTACAACACAGAGAAGCTTTAAGGAATTGAATTCATGGTAATTTGTTGTCTCACATAAGTTAATTTTGATTCTACTTTCCTCTATTGTATACAAACTTTACTAATTATGTGTAACATAAAGTTACAGATCAATAGTGAATGCTGCCTTTCATTCATATGAACAAATTATGGCATCTTCTAGTACACCCGATGATGAGTACGAGATCATGAAGAGTGACTCAAGTAGTGCATTTGAGCACAGTGATAGTAACGATGACTTTTCAACTGGCCTACCAACTATAACTGATAATATTGCTAGTCATGATCTTTTAAAAAATTATTTTTTCAGAAATATTGAACAGGAAAGTCAGTTGATTTTCTAATGATTATGTGCACATTTGTCAAATGATACGAAAATGGGATGAGGAGGTTATTTTTGATTGACTATATGATAGCAATTTATTATCTGATGAAGTTGACATTCTAGGTGAACTTATGGAAGGCTATTGACCTCACTTTTGGAGTGAGGATTGATCCCTCACATCTTAAATTTAGGAGCCTTCTAGACACTTATACTTCTTAAGTGCTAGGATACTTCTAGTAATTAAGGGAACACTAAATTCAGGCTTAGAGACTTATAACGCAGAATCCTAAGCCTAGAGTTTAGCTTAGGACAAATAGGTTTCACCTATCCTAAGGCTTAAACCAAGACTCATGGCCATTAACTAACCCAAACTTAAGCTCATGTGATTGGAGCTAAACCAACTCAAACATATTCAAGTAATCTTAATTGAATTTGGTTTTCCAATCCAAGATCCAAGTTAACTTGGGCCTTAACCCAAGTTAACCCACCATAGTCCTATAACTCTATTCAAACCCATTCAAGGAAACTAAATCCAATTTAATTTTTCAATCACTTTAATTATTCAATAAATCATTTTAAACTACTCCAACACTTGCAATCAAGCTAATTGAATTAAGTGAATTTGATCAACCAAAGTTAACTCATTCGACTTAAAAGGTTCAAATGAGCTAAAACCCAATCAAGCCCAAATGAATTACAATAAAAGCCACCAATCAACTTCAAATTCACCATTGAATACATCCCAACCATCCATAACTCCAATCGGTCCAAGTTGACTTCACCAAGCCACTTGACCCAAAGTGACCTAAAAGGCTTAATTAAGTTAAATTCTAATCAAACTCCCATTGGATCAAACCAACCCATCCAATCTCTTTATTGATGATTATAGGAACCTAATAAAGCCAATTTGGCCCTTTGCCTCAAGTTAACCCAATTTGACCTAAAGGGTCAAAATGAACCAAATCAAATCCTAGACCAAATTGATTGAAACTAATGCTTCTAATTAGTCACCAATTAAATATTGAACATGATCCAACCTTCAATTAGACCTAATTGGGTTAACCCAACTCAGTTAACCTACTTAGCTCAATTTGATTTAAAAGGTCAAATTGAATTAAATCATTTCCTAATCCAAATCAATTCAAATTAAATCTTCTAATTAATCAGCAATGATCAATTGAACATAAACCTAACCCATGCTTAAATCAATTTGGTCAAATTTAATAAACATGACCAATTTGACCCAAATTGAACATATGAACCAAGTCCAAATCTAACCCAGATTGAATCAAAATAATTGTAGTAACTCATTCTGAATGACCAACTAAACTTATCCAAGCTCTCACTTTGACCCAATTTGGTCAAAATGATCAACTCTACATGAGTCAAATTGAGCCAAACCCAACCAAACCAAGTCCAACCCTAACCAAACTTGGCATGACTCATCCTTCAATCACCATGGACCTACCCAAGTGGACCCAACCCATGGTGAACCCGAGTTGGTTCAAACCCATTGAACCAAGCCCTACAAATGAGAAAAATTCCTATTTGGATGTGTTCTCCAACTTCCCGCCCCTTGGCAACCACCTTTGGCCCTTCTTGGACAAGGACCACTGACCCAACCTAACCAAAGGTTATTGGGTTCAGTTTTGGCCAAGAGAGGGTGAGTTCACACATAAGCTACCATTGGTCCACCTAAAGAGAAGTGTACACTCTATGGTAGCCCACTATACTCCCTCAGCCTCTCACACACATCCCCCTCAATAGTCTCCTGCCACCTCCGTCCACCAACTCTGGCCGGATGGCTTCCAAAGGCTAAGTTGATCTTAGCCTCTCACTCAAGTGTGGAGGAGAGTATACTCCTACCTATCCATTCAAACTCATTAGAGACCTTCCTCAGAGCATTCCCGAGCTCACCAACAGACCAAGCTCCCTTGAGACCCTAGAGCCCTGTCCATCCAACCTCACCAAATCTCCACCAAAGCTAAATTCACTTTCCCCACACCATCACCATGCTTCATAGATCCAAAATGAATTATTTCCAAAGCGATTCAACCCCCGGAAGGCATCCCTAGACCAACTACAGTGAGATTTACAGTGGAGTTTTGTCCACGGATCGATCAGTGGGGAGGCAGCTAGAGATCTTCTCAATAGAGTTACATCTCTTCAAGACAAAGCTACCTCAGTCATTGGACATCTAGTCTATAGCTCTAGCAAGGTAAAAATATGGCAACCATAGTTTTGACTATTAGGTGTTAGTCCTTTTTGAAGTGAATCATGTTTTCATGTGATCACCGCCATAAGATCTCTTTAGTGTCTTCTCTTATCATTATATAGTTGATCCCATCCAAATGAGCTCCAATAAGCTCTACCAAGTGGAAGGTAGACAGTGTCCATCTTCTAATGCTCATGGCATGATGGATCATCGGTTGTTGGTTTCACATGATTAGAATGGAAGATCATGATTAATCACATTAGAAATCTCAATTTAATCCCTTCAAAATTATGAGGTTTTAACTTGGAGCTGTAAGATCACCACGAAAATCTTATGGGATACTTATTGAAGTGATCAGGTGTGGCAATGAAGTATGATGTATTATCTTCGAAGATGAAAATATCACCCTATAATGGACCTAATCTCCTAATAAAGACTCTTGAGGTCGATGGGTCAATGTATATACCAAAGATCTTTCTCCTACTTTACATAGAGAAGTAAAATAGAATTTATTTTATGCTGGATTCTTTAGTTTTTTATGGAAGCAAGCTTCCATAGGTAATTGCATCTTATGAAATAGGAATTTTCTAAGAACACTCTTGATTAAAGTAGCTAATAAGTATCTCCAAAGATTTCAAAGCTAGACTATTAGAGGATTAGGTATTTATTGAAATTAAATGGGAGAGTTCAAATATGAAGACTTATTTATAGATTCCAAAGGAGAATAAATATAAAGCACCCATGACACTAGGAAGCCTAGTAATGCTTCAATCTACCCAATAATGAGGATTTACATACTTAAAAGATAGAATTTACATTTATTTAAGTTGGAATTTTATTAGAATGCTAAGGCTTATAGTCCATCAAACCAAGATTATGAAAATACCTAAGAGGTGAGGACATATACTCTTAGTTCGAAGGAAATAAGTAGCCTCAGAACCTAAATCTAAAATATTTTAGCATAAGCTAGAAACACGACCTAAGTCTGATCTTAAAAATATGACATAATAGTTTACCTCCACATGAAAGAATTGACACATTATGACTCTTCTGGACTTACAAGTGCCTAGAGTAGCCTCCAACTTACACCTTATATAATTTAAAATCATGTGTGCCCTTAAATAGAAGCAGATAGCTAGGTCAAGTATTTAATTAGGAAGGAAGCTAGAATCTTAAACTCATTCCCTAAGAGACTAGATCATGATTTATATGAAGATATGACTTAGACTAATGCAAAATTACAACTTTAAAACCATTTTGACACAATCATTTTAGACCAAGGCTTGGGACAATTATGCCTACATGCATGATAAGTAGTGCTAAATCAATTAGAGGAGGTATTCTACACCATAAGGGATCGCCCTCAAAGGTTAAGCATATCCCTTATCATGCTAAAGTGGAGACCCCCGTATTCAAGAGTGGCATAATATGAGATACATTGTGTGATGACATACAACATACAACCAAAAGAGTTTATAAATCTTTTATTTATCTTGATTAAGAGCCTAGGCTTTAAAATGAGACTATGAGTCATATTAAAATTTAGTTATGAATTTTTAATGATGATAAAAAATTTAATTTTATCCCAATGCATTTAGGCCACACATCAAATCATCACACTTTAAGAAACCTGTGAAAAATATGCCATTTTTAGTGCACACAAAGAAAAGCAAACCACGAATTTTGTAAAAGAATAAAAGGATGAAAATAGGTAGTGACTTCTACACTTATACAGCCCAGATTATAATTAAAATTTTACAAATAAAATAAATGTTATGGGGATCTTCAATCTTGCACTCCTCTTTTCTTTTCCTTGGATTTTTTTGCTCCAAGCTTCACAGGGCCTCTCAAGGCTTTGCCTTCTAGCCACTATTCATCCTAAATCCCATAACACTAATCCTAATTCTATTTACAAAAATTACATATTTATGAAAAATAAAATCTAACTACACATGCAAAATAGTGGGTAGTTAAATGAGCATATGAGATAAGCAATTGTATCTCACATATTTGGACTTAACACCCTACACTTGGGTAGTCTTGCCCATCTGTCCTAATTAGATTATACTTAGGGAATAACTAGCACCTACGAGTAAGAACATTTATATTTATTTATTATTATGACGGCTCCTTTTAGCATAATCTACTGTAGAAAACATCATTAGGCTACTATAGACCTAACATATAGTCTACGTACAAACAATCCTAATATTCAGTCTAAAATATTACATCATAAAATAAAATATTACACCATAGCATACACCAGCCTAACCTAAGACTAGAATTGGCGACCTAGCATTCTAATGTGTATGCTAAGGTTTGGTGTGGTATGTCTCAAATAAGCTTCATAAGTATGATTATCTAAGGTTTAGAATATTTAAGTTAAACATTAGGGGAGGTTTCAATTCAAATCATTGAAATAATTAATTAATTTTGATTTACACTTTCTTGTTTCATTTTATGCTTACTAAATATCTAATTATTATAAAGAAAAGAAAGGAGTTTGATCCCCTTCATCCCTATCCTAAGTTATTTTTTTAAAGGGATATTATTATGACTTTAGTTTCTTTAGGAATTATTTATTAAACATTTTTTATTAAGCATAAGTTTGGGTTAGTCTTATAGAATTTTATTCAAGCATAAAAGGCATCTTAGGATTAATAAAATTGAATCACTATTACATGGATAACATTCTACCACTTCTTTTCATCATTAATATCATACACATTTCTTCAGTTTTTTATTACTCATGATACTTGCTTTAATACATATACTTATACATACAATACATATTTATATTTTGCACACTTGATGATTCTTAATGCATGTATTTTGGTAGAAAATAAAGATTTTTCATTCCTTAGTTACATATATAAACATGCATTAAAGATTTAAGCAAGTATGTCTTTGTTGTTAAACTAGGGAAGTGACATTATCTAAGATCTCCTTGGGGCTAGTTAAAGCTTAGTATTATATAAATAAAAATCATGAGAAGATTATATAAGAGCAAATATTTTATTTCTATAAAGCAAAGTTCTAACCAAATTCTAGCACATGCATACACACAAATGAAATTAAGCAAGCACGTGCCATTATTAAACTAGAGAAGTGAAATTATTTAAGACCTCCTTGGGGCTACTTAAAGTCTCATGTTCCCAGGATGTACATATAATTAGATTTTAAAAACCTAGATAGATAGTGCTCTCAGGTTCGATTAGGGGCTAGTCTCAATGACGGTGGAATGCATGAAGTGCTTGGGAGAGGGTATGGGACTGTGTGGAATGCTATGAGGAAGGTCTCTCTTGAGTTTGAATCCATAGGGAGGAGTATACTCTCCTCCCTAGCTGAACCAAAGGATGAGGTTGGTTCAACCTTTGGCAGCCGTCCGACTGAGGTAGGTGGCCGGAGATGGCTGGGGACTGCTGAGGTGGATGAGGGTGAGATGCTGAGGGAGTGTAGTGAGCTGGCCTAGAGTGTACAGCCTCCCTTAGGTAGACTAATTGGTATCCATGGGTGAACTCACCCTCTCTTGGCCAAAGGTTGAGCTTAATATCCTTGGGTTAGGTTGGGTTAGTGGTCCTCTTGTCCAAGAAAATCCAAAGGTGGCTACCAAGGGATAAGGGGGTGGAGAACCCATCCGAATGGAGATCTTATCTCATTTGGGTGGCTTGGTTCAAAAGGTTTGACCCAAATTGGGTTCACCATGGGTTGGGCCCATGGTGACCCAAGGATGAATCATGCTAAGTTTGACTATGTTTGGGCTTGGTTTGGTTAGCCAATTTGACCCATATGGGTCAAATGGGTCATATTTGGCTAAGTTGACCATTTTGTTGGGTCAATGAAAAGACTTGGGTGAGTTCAATTGGTCATTTTGAGTGAATGAGTGTAATTAGTTTGATTCAATTTTGGTCAGATTTAGGTTTGGCCCAAATGGGTCATGTTGATTAATTTGAGGAAATTGGATAAATTGGCTTGAGTAAGGGTGTGGTTTAATTTCAATTGATCATTGGTGATTTATTGGAAGAGCTGATTTGAATTAATTTAGATTATGGAGAGATTTGGTTCAATTAGACCCTTTAGGTCAAATTGGGCTAAGTGGGCTAATTAGGTTAGGTTGACCAAATTGGGTTCAATTGAAGGTTGGGTTATATTTAATATTGGATTAGAGATTGGTTGGAAGCATTGGCTTCATCAATTTAGTTTATTTGATTTGGTCCAATTTGGCCCTTTAAGCCAAATTGGGTCAACCAAGGGTCTCAATTGGCTTGGTTATGCTCAATTGATTGTAGTGGAGTGTTAAATAATGATCTACAATCATCAATGAAGGGATTTGATGGCTTGATTTGATTAAATGGGAGTTTAATTAGAGTTTGACTTAGTCACCTCTCTTAGGTCAATTTAGGTTAAGTGATTTGGTCAAGCCAACTTGGACTAATTAAGGTTATGGATGGTTGGGGTGTTTTCAATGATAAATTTGAAGTTGATTGGTGACTTTGGTTGTAATTGATTTAGGCTCAATTGAGTTTTGGCTAATTTGAACCTTTTACGTCAAATATGCTAGCTTGGGTTGGGTCACCTTCATTTGGTTCAATTATCTTGATTGCAAGCATTGAAATGTCTTGAAATGATCTAATGAATCATTGGAGAGGTAGAGAGGATTGGGTTGGATTTAGTTTGCTTGAATGGTCTTTGATTGAGTCATAGGGTCATGGTGGAGTTAACTTGGGTTAAGACCCAACTTAATTTGGCTTGGAGCTTGGATTAAAAAATCAAATTCAAGTAATAATTGAATAGGTTTGAGGTTGATTGTGTTTCATTTATATGAGTTTAGGTTTGGATGAGTGAATATGTATGAATCTTTGTTTAGGCCATAGGTAGAACCTACTTATCCTAAGATGGATTCTAAGCTTAGGGTTATGCCCTCTAAGTCTCTAAGCTTAAGAAAATCCAAGTGTCTAGAAGGTCCTAGATCTAAGATAAGAAAGATTAATCTTCACTCCAAAAGTGAGGTCAACAATAATGGGATTAATCTCGCCCGATCCATTGGAAAAGATGAAATCACTTCCACCATTGTTGAGTCAGCTGCCACCTTGGACAATTTAAATAGCCAATGCCATGGTGCCATGTGGAAAGCATTGCCACGTCAGTGTCCACATGACGCTGATGGATTAAAATGATTAATTAAGGTTTAAAAATCTAATTAAATATCTAGAACTTCAAAAAATCATAACTAATTATTAAAAATCCAATAAATGCAAATAAACCCATTTTTGGAAAGCATAAATAGAGGATAATTAAAAAATAAAATAAAATCTCTAATTAATACTTAATGAAGAGTGATTTGAAGCTCGAGTACTTTAGTTAAGATTGAATTACTTGACTAATTAATTCCAAATTTGGTGGGATGATTCTAGGGGATGTCATCTACCTCCCATAATTTTTTTGCAATGATTTATCTTATAGTTTAAAGATTTTAGATTTTCAGCCCTAATTACCCTCTTTAATTAATAAAATAATTATTAAAATTGATAAATAGTAAAAATTAAGCAATTAGTGTTAATTAATCAACGTGAACAGTGGGGATAATAAAGGAATTAATTAGGACTTCTTTCCTAATTATTTTTTTCCAAGTGTATTTTCTTAAGAGGTTTTAATTAATGTGTTTAGCAATTAAGAAAAAAATTAAAGAAAAATTAATGATAAAATTAAAATCAAAATCAAAATTGAATTAAATGACTCAAGAACAACCCATTAATCGCTTTATGTGTCTAATAACATAAAGTCATTAAAGAAATTATGATTATCTCATTGGTGTGGAGAAATCATTAGAGTATTTAACTTAAATATTTTTTTTCTCTTTTAATTTAATTAACTCTTAAGCATGAGCCTAATTTCATAAGACTTCTTTAGGTGCATTATTGATTTTGTTTTCCCAAAGTATATTATTGCTCATGATGAAGTGGTCAATGAAATTAAAAAAGCTTGGGGAAGGGTAATGATGTGATTAATGGCTTGAACTTAATCAACTCATAAAACATATTTAATTTCTTTCCTTAAACATGTCAAATAACCAACATGAGATGAGGTGAATTCTAAGTATCATTTCTTTCTCTTAGGTTTTAAAACTTGAGCATTAAAATTAAATCTTATAGAAGCTTTAGTTAGTGTTAAGGAATATTTATTTAATTGAGTATGTTATGTGGTAACATTTAATTACTTCCTTTCAATTATTATAAATGCACATGCCATTTATTTCATGTGTTCATATTTTAAAAAGAAAATTAATAGAATATGATTGCATTCAAATCACATGAGTTGGGTAAATGTTATTATATGGTGTGGCTATTACCACTAATAAATCTCAAATTATATCAAAATTACAAGTTAATAATGAATCAAATAATGTGAAATTTAAATCAATGTTTGTTGTAAGTACTCAATAAAATTTTCATTTAGCTGTAACTTAAAGATGTTAATTGATTATTTTATGCTTATATTTACATGTATTTGAATTACCAATTATATAGTCTGGACATCTCAAGAATATGAGGCTTTAAGTAGCCCCAAGGAGGTCTTAGATAATCTTACTTCCCTAGTTTAACAATGGCACGTACTTGCTTAATTTCATTTATATGTATGCATTTGCTAGAATATAGATTAAAACTTCTTTTTTCATGCCATTAAACTCTACATAGATAAAAATCTTTTATATAACCTTTGCAAGGTTTTGTTTCTTTGCTCATGTATATGTTTACGTGTATTTGAATTAGTAAGTATGTAGTCTGGACATCCTGAGAACACGAGGCTTTAAGTAGCCGTAAGGAGTTCTTAGATAATTTTACTTTCCTAGTTTAACAATGACACATACTTTCTCAATTTCTAATACATATTTGCATATGCTTAGCCATGAGATGAAATCTCTCTTTTCTACTAGATTCATGCATTTACATTCATTAAGTGTGCAGAAAAAAAGGTATGTTGCATGTATATGTATGTATTAAATCAAATATTAAAAAATTGAAAATGGAAGAATATTATTGATAATGAAAAGAAGTAGTGTAATATTATTCATATGTTGGTGATTTAATTTCATTAATCCTAAGATGTCTTTCGTGTTTGAATAAGGTTCAATTAAACTAATCTAAACTTAGGCTCAATAAAAATTCATAAGAGATTCATTAAGAGAACCAAAGCTATAATAATTCGCTTTTAAAAAATAGCTTTGGTTAGGGATGAAGAGGCTAGCCTCTTTCTTCTCTTTATAATAGTTGGATGCTAAGTAAGTATTGAACAAAATGAAAACATGTAAGTGAAGAATCTAATCAAACTACTAAAAGACTTAAAGTGAAATGATTCTTAATGATTAATTTAAACAATTCCAAAACTTTAGACAACCATCCTTCCAAAGCATAACCAGGACATACCACACCAAGCCTTAGCACACACATTATAATAGAAATCACTGATTATAATACTAAGTTAGACCAGTGTATGTTATGGTGATGTGTTTTGTTTCGTAATGAAATGTTTTAGACTAGATGTTAGGATTATTTGTGCATAGACTGGATGTTAGGCTATCATTGGCCTAATGATATTTTATGTAGGCAATTGTGCTTAAAGGGCTGTTGTAATAATAAACGAATGTGAATGTTCTCATCTGAGGTCTTGCTTATGCCC